>NJDD01000881.1:262938-333270 GCA_002245505.1 Calephelis nemesis
CAAGACTAGGTATGTTAACTATAAATTTCAGTTTATTTGAAAATGGGGAGAAAACTAAAATTAAAAAGAGAGTACTCAACAAGTTTTCACGCACAACGGAAAGTATGACCTCTTTTGCGCCTTTCTGAAGACAAATAATTATTTCTATGGTATCAACCCTGACCAAGCCACTTGTCACGTAACGTAACGTGGAGTGGAAGCAGACTTGAATATCAAAATAAACGTTGCCTACTCCCATGTCCATTAAACTGACGTTCCACTTCCTACATTCCTCCGAGAATAGGTTACATATTTGGATCCAAATTTCAAACTGACCTGAAATTAAGTTTATCATGCTTTGTGTAGGTACAAAATTTTATTTGTACTTGTAATACAGGTAGGTAACTACTATTATAACATTTGAAATGTATTTTTTGCGTAAAGAAGATTTTCTCCATGTTAGTTTGAGTGCCCTGTGCAGAATAGAATTTTTTTTATTTCTTACTTAATGAATGAAATATGTTAAATATTTCAAAAATGTATGGGGTCTACAGGCACTATTAATTTCATTAGTAATTGATAAAAATGCGTTGCATTGCTTTGCTGCCATACTTAATTCCAATAATATTCTTTGGCTATTGTATTGCAAATGAATTAATTTTATTTGGCTGATAATTTCTTTCTGTCAAAAGAATGGTTTGTTTAATAGTTCTAGATAACAACAAAATTCTTTATTTTTCAAACAAAATGTAACAGCCTCATTAGTCGAGTGGCTAGAGTACAAGCCTAACTACACCGATCAACCGACAGGCTCGGGTTAGACTCCTGAAGGGGGCAGGCATTTGTGCGATGAACATTTAGATGGATCTGTTTATTTTTTTTGTATCAATTTACGTATTATTGTTATTATTATTATTGACTAACACTAATAACACAAATATATAATTTTCTTTCTTAGGGGTTAAATTCGATTTGTGAATCTTGTCCTGAGGATATTATTTTAAAATGTAACAGCCCTTTAAATGAATACTTAAGAAGTACATATTTCACTATAGTTCTTTTCCACTATACAAAAAAAGGTGGAAAAAATTCAAAAGTTTGGAAAAAAGAATGCACATCGACATTATACCTATAATAGAAAAAATGCTCGTTTTTATAATTTTGAATGGTGACAACCCTATTTTCGTCACTTGTCACCAGTAACATGCGCTGGAAACAGACTTGAATATCGAAATAAAAGCTGCCCGGGCCCATGTCCATTTAACTGACGTTCCACTTCCTTGATTCCATCGGGTATAGATTACAGCTGTTACATTCTGCCCATTTGAAGTTGAACTTACAACCAAACGAAAGTCTGGATGGACAATTCATTACATATTGAACTTGTTCTACATGGCTACGTAATTTCAATATGTGTGTTTGTGAGTGTCTGTCTGTGGCATCATTTCTCCTGAGCGAATGAACCGTTTACGATGCGGGTTGCTTTGTTTGACGTGATCAAGGTGGTTCTGAGCTTCATAGCAAAGAGATTTTTGTAGGGGTTACTGATTTTCTTTAATTATAGCATTTTACTGTTATAGCCTATCGCGGTTAAAATTATTATTTTTAATGTTCTGTTAAAATAACGTTGCTTGGGATTGGAAATGTACCCGGTTGGCGATAGGCTTGTGACCTATCACATTGTGGGACTTAGTATCTTCTGCTAGTCGTGGGTTTACTGGTTGTACCTCTGCCTACCTCTGCGGGGATATGGACTTGAAGATACTATGGAAAAATTTTAGCGTAGATGGCAAAGCTTTAAATGTGGTGTATCTTGATTTATTTATTTGTTGAGAAATTGTAGCATTTTAATAATAATTTTATAATTCAGTTGACAACCACTAGCGATAGGCTTGCCACCTACCACATTGAGAGACTTAGTGTCTTCAGCTAGACGTGGGTGCCCTAATTGTGTCTCTGCCTATCTCTTCGGGAATGTGGGAGTAAAGATATTTTTCTTACAACTATTTCTGTTTGACTTGTAATCTGTGTTATGTTAATATTTTGTATTTACTAAAAATACATATGATTTAAACAAGCTTCTGCTTTTATTCTATCTGGTGTTGGATGCATTTTTTTTATTTTCACGAGTACGATTGCATAGTATCTCACTGAATCGACTTTTACACCATAAGATTGCTTTGAAGAAATCGCTGACTTTGCGATAAGCCGCCTACATGTATCTTATAATTTAACTTGTAATTTATGTGTTTGTAATTTATCTGTATTTGGTGTACAATAAAGAGTTATTGTATTGTATATTTATTTGGTTGGAATTTGCAACTTAATTTTAAACTTAATTCTTAATTTTAAAGCAGCAGTATTGTATATAACGATAATGAAATATTATAATATAATGTATATGAAATTGGTAACGGCGGCGGAAGGTGGTCATAGAAGTTCCTGAAATTACTGACATTGTCCTATGGACATGTATAATGCCATATCTTAATAGGACTTTTCAAGTTTATTGCTCATTACCTTCGTGTTCTAGCGGTCCGGCGTCGGACTTGATTTCTTGATGTACCAGGTTCGGTCACCAGATCAGGCAACAATTTAAGAAAAAAATATGAAAATGTGTATTATTAATTTCTTAATAAAAAGGAAGGGAATTGAGAAAACCCTTTTTATTTTGGTTGCCCGACCCTAGGATCGAACCCGAAACCACATGAAGTCAAATCCAACATCTGACCGCTAAACCACAGAAGCGATTAGAATAGATTCCGACAGTTCATATTTTTTTATCAATTGAGTTCTTTCTCTCTAGCTTGGTGAGAAATTTCCTGCACAAAAACGCAACAATCAATCATGACAAGCTACCTTGGAAGCGAACTAATTGCCTATCGATTTTTCATTCGACAGACGCTGTGAAAGTCCACACAGGGCAGTTTTCCCACGCTAACAATATCTAGACTGTGAATCAAAATTTACTGGAAATTTCCATTTATTCAAGTCAATGTTTAATGTAAAGATTAAGATGGCGGCGGAAAATTCTTTATTCAAATTTGACGTTTAAATTATTACTAAACAGAATGTAATCAAATTATTCATTACAAGTCGACCCGTGCCCACTTTGTTGGGCAGAAATCATCACAGTTCGCCTGCTGTTCTCCGACTTGATTTACATATTTTATCTATACATATATGTCAAAATAAACTTGAAGCTTAGAAACAAGAGACGGACATAGGATGATTGATAGAAGAAGGCGTTACTTTGCGGAAATCCAAACTTAAATCCAAACAAAATTATTTAATTTGCAAAAAAGAGGATACGTATTATGGCGTGACGAAACAGGCAAAATGGTGCGCTATAAATGAATTGAACTTATCGGAAGCTAAAACTCCCAAATATAATTTACTAGGTGGTAGAGTTTCGCAGCGACTCACCCGCATTGGTACCACCGCCTTACCTATTCCTGCCGCAATAACGTCATGACGTGTTCCGGTTCGGAGGGTAAGGTGGCCGGTAAACTTACTTTTGCTCGAGGCCTAACATCCCGGCCTCCGGTTGGCAACGCATCATTACCACCTTTGGTGTCTCTAGGCGGCGGGAATTTCTTACCATCAGAAAATCCGTCTGCTTGTTTGCCTTCCAATGTCATTAAAAAATATACACATCGACTTATGACGGTTTTTATTTCGTGCGACTGTGAGGAAACTGGGAAAAACAACATCCCATTTTTCCCCATACAAACTGCCGGCTAGTTGTTTATTAAATATAGCCTAAATCTCCTGTGTGGTCTAACGGTCCAGGTGCTGGACTTGACTGTTCGAGGTCCCGGGTTCGAATCCCGGGTCGGGCAACAAAAAGAAAATTGGGGGGATCTTCTTCGGGGATATGGGCGTGAAGATACTTTTCCTTTTAGCCTAAATACTGCAGTTTATCGTAACGAAAGAAATTTCATCATCGGATCAATGTTTAGTAGGGACTACCTACTCGTACAAACAAACAAAGTTAGAAATTTTAGCTCTATAATATTAGTACATATTTTCTGCTTCGTGCTCCTCAACAAGAATAATAATAACAATATATTTTCCATAGACCATTCAAACGCTCTTAAAACTACCACCGGATCTGAATAGACATGGCAATCACTGAAAAGATTCGGCGAAAAAAAGGGGTTTTCTTTTGTCTTAACAATCTAATTTACATGAATAAATTACATTCTAACATTACTATATAACATGTAGAGTGCAATACGACAAGCCATTAATTCCAAGACCGATTAACTGTTTTCAAAACTATCCATACATACAGGATGATAGTTATAAAGTACTAGAAAAATTTTGACAAACTATTCTAATCGATGACACTTCCGGTCTTTTAAGTAAATAAAAATTAAAAAATAAACAATTTATATTTTTTTCCAACGCAAAATACAAAATGCGTGGAACAACGTTAACATAGTTACAATATGGTCAAAGTATGAAGCTGGTTTCTACTGACCGCATTGACGTTCGTAGGCTCATGACGTCATGACTCAGACTAAGTACGATATAGCGTGACCACAAGTGAAGCGTTTTCGTGGACTATTTGAAATAAATGTTTTAAAAAGTAAATATTATAATTTGCGAATAATACTTAAAATTACTTACAATTAAGGCCTTATATTTAAGTTTGGCCAGTCCTTTCAAAGTAGCCCTGTATAAAAGAAAGTCGTATTAGTTACACTATAACTCAAGAATGGCCTAACCGATTTGGCTTAAAATTAATAGGATGGCATCCTGTTAAACCTTCCCTTATACCTTTTATCCTTTACCTTTTATCCTGTTAAACCTTCAGGAATTTCGAAAAATCAACATTTTAGTTTTGCCCACACGAAAGGAGCGCGTGGAACGAAGTTTGCCGGAACAGCTAGTAAAATATGTTTTTTTTAAAATTTATTAAATGGCAAGTTTTTATGTTTGGGAAGTTCATTGTAAAAACGTATTAAAAATAACTTATTCTGTAGAGACGAGACACGTAGATAGCAAGGTTAATTTTGTTCCTCGTATTTACAGATTGAACATAACATTTTTACTTATTTTATATTCTTACCACAGGTTTCTTTCCCGTGTTGGTGTGGTACTCTATCATCTTAATCAGATAGGTTTCGACTGGCAGCGCTTATTAAGTGGCGACGCTAGGTTATATGTGTTATTACCCGCAATACAACTGGTGGCAGAGTGCTGATGTGCAGCTTTTTACCCAGATAGGAACCAATGATCACTGCCCTATATTCCTGTCCCCATAATGACGTTGCAACAGGTAAGTCATGCACCTATAACATCCGTGATGTCTGTGGCGGCCATCAGAAGAACTGTGTGCTTGTGAAAAGATGAATCTCCTTACTTGTTCGAACGGTTCCCGTTAACTTTTTATAAACCTGTGACTATTACCCACAATAATTGGAAAGATGTTCCTTATAATCTGGCTAAAATCTAGTGCCTAGTGTGTGTGTTTAATAATCCGGTGTTGGTGCTGACTAACTCAGGTCCCGGGTTCGATTTTTCAATTGGACAATTTGAAAAGTGATTTTTTTCAATTTCCTAATATAACAACATTGCCCGAGATTGGATTAGTGGCCGGTTAGCTATAGGTTTATCAGCTATGCGGTTTATTATTAAACGCAATCACTTTCCATCTCAACCTCATCCAAATTGGTCCTATTGTTTAAGATGGTGCTAAGTACAGAATGACACCCTTACACAAACAAGTCAATATACACAAACACACACACACACACGCACATGCACACACATACACATACACGCACATATACACACGCACACACACAAAACTCAAAAACAAACACTAATACAAACAAACGCACTCACACAAATGCACATTATGACATCTATCTATATCCTTCGGAGTTTAAAAATGAGTTTACAACATCCACTGAATATTTAAACTCCTCAGTAATTTTACAGAAAGCACTACATCATCCCTAATGGCGGCGATAAGAACAGTCGGCTATTTAATATATGGTCAGTTAAGTTGATTTACGCTCAGGAATCCAGCTTCAGTATTTATCTTCAGTAAGTCTTCAAGTAAAGTGGGGTATTCTAATATTTACTTAACAAAGTCAGAGAATACATTTAAAGCATTAGTTTCGCCAAGTTTTCTCCTTATTCGGTCCTCAGTTTGTTAGATTAGTTACCTAGAGATATTCTGCTTGTTATTCAGTTTTATATCTGTTTTTCGTATTCATTTTCTTTGACCTTGTTGGGATCTTTTGATGTATTTGTTTTTTCATGTAATCTGAAGGGCGATTACATGGCGCTGGTAACAGTGTAACATAATTTACGATCGGGATCTTAGACTACGCGTGCAAGTCTTGAGCAATTTTAGCGTAAAAGCTCTGGCACTCTAGTGGCAGGAATAGGTAATGCAGTAATATGATCTTTTGTCTAAAATCTGTGTGCCAGTAGATTAACGGGGAAGACTGGAAAAGTTTGTAATGTATAAATAGTCAGACCAATAAAACAACCAAATAAGAGATAAAATTTTTCGGCGCTTGCTTAAAAACTTAATAGACCTTAGTTAAGAACCATGGTTCCTCAAGAGTTAATATGAAATTTGGGCTCTAATAGATAAAGACCGTTATTCTGATATTAAAAATTTAAATACTTTCAAATACCTACAGACTTCCGTAAATTACCGTCATATTGTAGGAACTATGCTTTCAGCCAATCGTAGGTGCTGTGGTTGTACCTCAGTCTATCTCTTTGAGAATACGAGTGTAAAGATACTTAGCTTTTTTCATAACTGTGTTTCTATATAGTACACGTGTTTTAAATAATGTTATGTTAATTTTTTCACATCTGACTTGGATAACTATTAGTAGACGTTTCCTTAAGTACTAAACCCATTTCAATGTTCAGTCAGATTTTACTACATTCACTTGATACAAGCTAAATCTATAATGATTCATTCATAACAGCAACATAGTTTGTACTTGATATAAAAGCACACAAAGCGACTGTCTGGTCGAAAGACGTAACCGGATCTTCTACAAACTTTTCCTTTCAGTACAAAGAAAATCAGCAAAGCAAGGCTTTTTGGTACAAAACATTACGTTTCTACGTGCGACCTCTCGTCATATTATGTTCTGTCTTATATATTCTCACCGCCATATTACTTACGCCTAAGAGCAGACGGATTCAGAATATAAAGTGATCATGTTTAGAAATTAACAGCTTACGAATGTTGTGCGATTTTAGGGTTCCTTTAGAATAAAAATCTCTATAGTTTTAGTAGTTTCAATGACGTGAATAAAGCCCTGGAATTCGCTAACTCAAACACTAAATATATTTAAATAATCACACCCGTATCCACGAAGAGCTAGGCAGATGTGCAATTAGAATACCCACAACTAGCTAAACTTATTTACTACTTAGTCCCGATATTCGAAAGGTGACAATCCTGTCAACCGTGGTCTTTTCTAATACCGGGACACGTCGCTTTACGTATGTATATTACGTATGTAACGTTATGTATAGTATAAAAATTCGTTCTCTGTTTAGATCTTTAAAAATGCTAACGGATTCTATTTCAGTTTTTTTAATAGATAGAGTTGATAGGTACTGTAGTATAGAGATAAAGCTGGGATGTACTGCTAGTTAGCTATAAATTACATTACATATAAATAAACAAACATTCCTGGACAAGTCACACAAATTGAATCCAACGCCAAAGTAAGCAAATCATATACTTGTGTTATGGGTACTAATACATGGAAATATTTAAATAGATACCAGAATAAATTTAATAAATAAACATTGAAAAAATATGTTTTGGGTAACTCGAGCCAGGAACCTATCTAGGGAACTAATATTGTGAACGCAAACACCGGTCCACTAGCCCACTGAGGTGGTTAAATTTTAGAAAAAACTCTTGAAATTTAGCGACAGATCAAATCTAGTACAAATAAAAAAAATGTACATATTATCCATTTCAATAAATAAAATCAAAGTGTCTGTCTCCAATTTTGTAAATCTTGTTTTTGGTTTTGTAAGGAACCAATTTTTGTTACGCGTGTTTCAAACTTGCCCGCCATTTTGCTTATTTCACGTAAACGGTCTCAGGGCAGAAGCCATTGCATACATATTTTATTCAGCTACGTAAAATAATTACTTAGAGACCACGCGCAAGATAATGCTTGCTATTTATTTGCAGCCCTGAATTGAATTGAAATGAATTCCGTAATTAGTTACTTAGCGTAATCGGATCAGCTCAGCAAACATACGCTGAATGGGTATTACAATAGAAATTGAATTTCAGAGAATTTATTTAAATCTCCGTGAACGTTTGTTTGGGGTTTAAAATAACACGTTTAGATTTGTATAGAATATCTTCACGCCAGATGCTTTAAATAAGAACTATCAGATATCTGTTGAAACCTATCTTTTGTTTTTTTAAACCCCGACGCAAAACAAGGACACTCCTTGTTTTGCGTGTGTGAGTATGAGTGTCTATCTATGGAATGTCTATATATTTTGGAATGGTAAGGGAATAATTTTGCAAGAAATGCTTTAATTATCAGTATGAAAGTACTATCATTTATGTGACACGACATTATATTTTCAAACATGACAACACGAACATTCGTGCAAGCGCCCTGCGCCGTCTTACGAATTTTTGATCTGGTCACGTGTCCTGACGCGAGTTTAGAAGTTATTACCAATTCTAACAACAGTGCGCAACGCCGCTAAAGAAGTTTTCACTTCCGTGGCCTATAGACACTACAGATGTTATAGGTGCATTGCTGTCAATTGTTGGGGTATTCGGCCTAATGTGCAAGTATTCCGGCTACCCTATGCTTAGACCAGAAGGGTTTATGAATCTCGATATCATGCAAATTGGAAGTTAAAATAAGTATATGTCATTTTAGGTACTTTTAAGCACAGTACTAGCAGATTAATAACATTTAGTTACAAATATATTCAATGGATCCAACACTTTGGACCCCTTTTTACGAAAATTGCGCGGACGCAGGAGCATAAAATTTGGCACACTTATAGTTTATGTGTAGGAGAAGTGCAGAACGCTAGTACTTTTCAATAACGATGCTTATAAAGTACATTAAATAAATAAATAAAATATTACCCACACTAACGACAAAAGACGAGAGAAAACGATAAAAGATCACAATGTAATTGGTCTTGAAAAATGAAGATGGCGTTCCTTTCAACCAGATATTAAAATTTATTATGGTCGAATTTCGACCAACGGGCGACCATCAGTTTTAATAATTCGCCAGTACTGTGTTCCATAGAACCCGAAATGACACATTCGAATCAAATTTCCAATATTGAATCGAGTTTCAAGAGTAACCCTACAGAACATGACGGTGTCATTACTGCAGCGGGAATAGGTAAAGCGGTTCTACTCCTCTGCTCTGCTCGGACAATTGCAACACGGGAATCTACTAACTGTGATCTTGTTGTGATTTTTATGATATTGGAAGGCAAGCAAGCAGACGGATTTCCTGATGGGAAGAAATTTACGCCGCCTAGACACCAAAGTTGGTAATGGTGCGTTGCCAACCCGAGGATGAGATGTTAGGCTTTGGGCAAAGTAAGAATACCATCTACCTTCTCCTCCGAACCGGAACACGTCAACGGCAGGCATTGACGTTATGGCGGCAGGAATCAGTAAGGCGGTGGTACCAATCCGGACTAGTCGCTGCAAAACTCTACAACCTAGTCAGATGTCACGGTGTTAGTGACGATAAACCTATGGCTTTAAGAACTGCGTGGCGGAAAGGCAGATTATCTATTCTGCAACGCAGCCCGGACCAACACGGTTTCAAGTGCAGTACTCTACGAAAAATAAAGCAAAATGTTACCTTGAAATTTGACCTTGTAAATGAAGAATGCGATAGTTATGAATTTAGCCTGAAATCCTAGTTAGATAATTGGAATGCCGAATTAATGTCCCCAACCAATTCAGTCTATTAATTACCCCAAAGTATGATCTATTTCCTGAATATCACAAAGCACTGATTAATTTTAGAACAATTGAATATATCTTTGATTAAATTAAGCTAAACGGTTTATCTATAATTAATATATCCGATAATATATTCAAATTTATTGTCGTCTATTCTTAGTAGAATCAATAGGTTCTTGTCAATGTTCTGTTTCGACCTCGGTAAGTAGATTATTTAATCTTTTTAAGCTATCTCTTTGGATTTTTTTTAACATTAGCAGTTATGAAATTTAGATATTAAAATTCAATTGGCTGTCGTTATAATTTTTTTGTACTATTTTTTTTACATTGTATCTTCATGCCCATATCTCCGTAACCAGGGCACCTGTAACTAGCTGAAGACACTAAGTCCCACATCGCCAACCGGGCACATATCCAATCCTAGCCAACGTTATCTTTATCAGTAAATGAAAAATACAAATTTTCTAGTTTTTTTCTATTGCCTGATCAGGGGATCAAAACCGGGACCTCAAGAAATCAAGGCCGACACCGGACCACTAGACCAAAGAGGTGATAATTCTATACATGAATAACGGCGTTAGTTACACTTCTCCATGGCCATAATATGAGTAGATTTACTAGGAATTAAATCACTAACGGCCAATATTAATAATCAATCCTAATCCAAAACTTGCTGTCCAAGATTGATATTTTGATATATTTTTATATTATCGCTTGCCAATAACATATCTGTGGACAGGATAAGTATGAGAATTACGTATAGGATAGGCCGACGGATACGCAGCTATCTAGATTGCTGGAAATCCATCTTTAGAGAAACATTATTAACATTGGCCGTAAGAGAATCAGTAGAGCTTTCTTCAGAGTTTAGAAGTGGTTTATGAAAGTTATTAAGTTATATGGGACAGTCACCTGGTTGTTGCGCGTTAATAAGCAATATTCCCTAAAAAATATAAAAGACTAATCGCCTATATGGCTTAGCGGTCCATTGCTAGCCTTGACTTCATGAGGTTCCGGGTTCAAGTAACCAATTAAAAGGAAAATTTGTTTATTTTGTTTAATTATTTTATCAAATAAAAGCAACGTGTTTTGGAGACTGGAAATATGCTCGGTTGGCGATATGTTTGCCACCTAACATATTGTGGGACTTGGTGTCTTTGCCTGGTCGTGGATGCCCCGGTTACACCTGTATTTTCTACTTCGAGAATAGGGGTATAGGGATTACCTGAAACAATAACATAAAAGGTGTGTTGCCAAAATTCAACATACGTTTAAAACATTTTCTTTCTTTTGATGCGTTGTTTTTTGTTTTAAAGTTGAAGTGATCAAGGTGGTTCAAAGCTATAGTTTATGGAGATCTAAAACAAAATTGTTGTTTTTCTTATCAAGTGCCACAAAACTGTTGACCAATTATTTGTTGAGAGAGAAGTCACCTCTGTAATCTAGCGGCTCAGTAGTCGGACTTGACTACATGAGGTCCCGGGGTCGGGCAACAAAAAGAAAATTGGGTTTCTCCAATTTTCTAATAAATAAAATGTTGCTCGAGATTGGAAATATGCCCGATTGGCGATAGGCTTGCCACCTTTCACATTTTGGGACTAGGTGTCTTCGGCTAGTCGTGGGTGCCCTCTGCCTACCCCTTCGGGGATATGGGGGTGAAGATGCTTTAAGTCATAATCAACACTGAAAGATCTTTAATAATCGCTGTTCGAGATTTAATTATCAGACATTGTTGGATAAAGAGCGAATCTAAGGATTTCCATTCAGAGATGTAAAACCCATTACGGGTCCAACAATGAGCAGAATCGTTAGCATTTTTTTCTTTATTTTTAATCTTTGTCTATAATAATATCAAAGAGGAAGTTTTTTAATTATGATTAATTATTTGAATGTTAATAAACTGACAGTTAATTTGTTTTTAGTTTTCTTTTATTTTTAATGTCCCTGCCAAAAAGAAGCTTATAAATAGTACTATAATATAATTCCTACATTTTTTTACTTATAAGAACCTTTTCCTGACATGACCTGAGATAACAAAAAAATAACAAGTTATATAATTGTATATATAAAAATGAACATTCATTTCAAAGAATATAATCACTACGTGATACATTTCTCTTGGACATTACGCAGGAATAAATGGACCAAAAAAAAACAAGGAAAGAAAAGCGTCTGTTGCGTCTTGTAACTATATGTGTAAAAATGAATCCGTGCTCTCTTGGTCATCGTAAAGAGTGAACGGAAGGAAAACTTACTTCCAAATTTTTTTTCTAGTTAATAACAGGGATAGGTTTAGTTGAATATAAAACCGGGAATACTGCAGGGAAAAAAACTTTAATTTTTTCCCTATACGAACTGTTTGTAATGCCAAACGATACGAAGTTGGCTGGTCGGCAAGTTTCCAATAAATTTTGATTCACAATCTAGACAGTAACATGGGAACCCTGCCCGCTGTGGACTTTCCCAACGTCTGTCGAATGAAAAATCGATAGGCAATTAGTTCGCTTCCAAGGTGATTCCATGATTGATTGTTGGATTTTTGTGTAGGAAATCTTCCTTTAACCTAGAGAGTAAAGAACTAAAATTAATTAAAAAAATTATGTACTAGTAGAACATTTATGTACTAAGTAAACTACTAAGCAAAACCGCCTTAGCTATTTCTGTCGCAATTACCAAAGAGAATATAATAACTGCCATTACTTTCGTGCTCGCGTTTGTCGTGTTCCATGATTAAAACTGGGGTAGCTGGAAAATTTAAATGTACGGTCTAAGATTCTATTATCGATGCACCAGGAACAACTATGGTGTTTTTAGGTGAATGTCTCTTACATTCAGAAAGGATCTATTTGTTTGTTATTTAAAAAAATAATAATAAGGGATATCTATACAAAAAAGTGGCTATGACATACGGACGGACAAATAGACAGACGGATCTGTCCGTTTTTCGGCCTTTGGCTACGGAACCCTAAAAACTAACGATCTAGGACTCTGCTAACACAATACATTATTTTTGTCATTGCTGTTTTTTATTCGTTGTTTGAGCATTCAATTAGTCAAATTTAATATGAAACGATTGGAATAAGATAGCTAGATTTTAGAAAATACTATGTTTTACAGCAATTTATGAATATCGTTTCCATGTATTTGCAGTAAAATTACTGCATATTTTATTACTTATAGCATCTGCCAGATGTGGAGGGTTTCGAAGTATGCAGTAAAGAGTTATAAATCATCGGTTGTAGATTAGTTGTAGAAGTCGTACTTTTACCACACATTCACCGTGCTGGTGAATGCCCGAAGAGTGAGTAAATGAATGTGTAAGTGAGTGCTGGAATGCGAGTAAAATTTTTTTTGTATGTTTGTTTCGCTATTACTCTCATCAATAGCTAACCGATTTTGATCTTTTTTAAAGAAAGATAGGTTATAACCTCCATATTAATTTTATTATGATTAGACTAGTGGATTTTGAGACATATAAATTAAAAAGCTAACAGTAGGAAGCATCTTCACGCCAATATCCCCGAAGAGGTATGCAGAGGCACAACCAGGGCACCCACGACTAGCCGAAGACACTAATTCCCACAATGTGATAGCTGGCAAGTCTATCGCCAACCGGGCACATATCCAATTCCGAGCAACATTTTTTTATTTAGAAAATTAGAAAAACCAAATTTTCTTTTTGTTGCCCGACCCGGGACCTCATGCAGTCAAGTCTAACACTTGAACCGCTAGACCACTGAGGCGAAAAGAATAGTAGGATGTTGATAACATTTATGTAGGACCATTTCGGAACCATTTGCCATTTCGAAAAACTATTTCGAACCATTTCGAAAAAAAGATTATCAAATCTCGACGTGGTACCTAATTAAATAATTGAAGTCAGTTTTTCAGTTTAACAGCGGTGGTAGGTCATAAATATAAAAATAAATATCTTAACGCCAAGTCACTTACAGGGTTGGCAGAGAATATCGAGTGGCAAATATCACGTCCCTTGCAGACCTGCCTGGTTTCTTTTCTGGCTCCTTTTTCGGAGGCTCTTGGCACAACCCTCGTATAAAACTTGAGCTATTTGAACACATTTGCATTGTATATTTACATTGTCAATCTTTCGCCTGTCTTTCTTTCCATAATACTGAACCGACGGAGCGAATTCGTTTTCTCATTCTAACACCAATACTTTCTTTCAATCACAATCTTTCTCAGATCTCATCGTTACGAATACAGTCAGCGAGCTACCAGAGGACACCGGAGATTTTCCGTAGTACTCCCATTTCGAGCGCACATTTTCAAGCATTTTCTGACATACCCAAGTAGTATTAGTAGTCATTGAAAGAAGTAAAGTTTTATTTCAAATATTCTGGATAACTCAAAATGTGTTTTTCTATTTTCTTATGTAAACAACGTTGCACGTATCCCCCCAGTTGGTCCGGGCTCCTTTGCGGAATAGACCATCTGCCTTCCTGCCAGGCAGCTCGTAAAAGGTGAACATAGGCTAGGTCACTATCACAGTGACATCTGACTGGGTGGTAGAGTTTCGCAGCGAGTTGCCCGGATTGTTACCACCGCCTTGTTTACTCCTGCCGCCATAACGTCATGACTTGTTCCGGTTCGAAGGGTGAGGTCGCCAGTAAACTTACTTATCGCCGTTATCCATTTCTTAGTTTTAAAATGGTGGTTAAGAAAGCATTTCTAATCTAAAAACAATTTTAGTTAAAAGCAAATTGTGTTTCGTACATTATTACACATTTCACACTACGTTATTTATTCACGTCTTATTAATACTATAAATGCGAAAGTTTGGGAGTTGTATGAATGTATTCTTTCACGCTTGAATGGCTGAAAGGATTTGACTGGAATTTGGAACACATAGATTGGGACCTGGATTAACATTTATAGGTTACTTTTCATCGTGATCGCACAACCTGTTCCTGTGAAATGCGGGCGAAGCCGCAGGCAAGAGCTAGTTATTTGTAACAATAAAAGTAGACTTCAAAAACTTGGATGGGAAGAAATTATAATCTTAAACCTTACAATTTTTCACCGACGGGAGGTAAATTAAAAAAAGTGCTATAAAACATCACACGATTAATGGATGGCCTTTTGCGGTTTACCAAAGTATTTTCACACCCATATCCCTAAATTGGTAGGCCAAAGCACAACCATGGCACCCATGACCAGCCAAAGATACTAAGTCGCATAACGTGATAGGTAGCAAGCCTACGTCAAACGGGCACAAATTCAGTAACCGGCAACATTATTTTTATTAGAAAATTGAAAGTACACATTTTGTATTTCTTTTCATTGCCCAACCCGAGGATCGAACCCGAAACCTCAAGAAGTTAAGGTCGACGTCAGATCGATAGATCGAGAAAGTTTAGAGTTAAACAAGTAGTCACAACTACAGGCAAATCAAAGACAAATTACGATTACACAATTTAAAGCACTTAAACCGTTTTCCAAAATTGTATTTTTTTCCTTTTTACTTTTATTGTTTAAAACTACCCGCTACACTATCTCATATTTGTTCCTACATATCGTGAGCATTGATCACTTTTATTTAGCTAATATAAAGTTCAGAACTGAATAGAAACACGTCCGAACTCCATAATAAGGGTAGAGATACCCCGAGGCAGTCATAAGTTCAAAATACCTCTATATTTCTGAATACTTTGTTTTATCCCCTAAACTTTTTTGGTATTCATACACGTGTTTGGGCTCATATTGTAAAGTTGACATTATGCTTTTTGACCTTTATGCTGAATTAGCATATTTTAAATTAATCTCCGGGAAATGTGGGAGTTATAAGCGTATTTAGGGTTTTCATACTCACAATACGAATTATATTTTGTTTCACGGTTGAAGGTTTAGGGAATTTGTATATTTTAAAAAGTTTTATCTTATCTTAAAAAAAGTATCTTCACGCCCATATCTTCGAAGAGGTAGGCACAACCAGGGCACCCGCGACTAGGCGAAGATACTAAGTCATATAATGGGATAGGTGGCAAGACTATCGCCAACCGGGCACGTTTCCAATCCCGACCAACTTTTTTTTATTAGAAAATTGGAAAAATCTAATTTTCTTTTTGTTGGCCGACCCGGGATTCGAACCCGAGACCTCATGCAGTCAAGTCCAACACCCGGACGCTCGACCACAGAGGCGATATTTTATCTTATACCTTTAAATGAACAATTCTTGTATATATGTAAATATATAATTGGAATCTCGGAATCGGTTCCAACGATTTTCATGAAATTTAGTATGTACGGGGTTTCGGGGGCGATAAATCGATCTAGTTATCCTAGCTAGATCGTTAAATCAATGATCATCAAAAAGGAAATACCAGATATTATACTATGAGCTACTATAGTAACAAATTTTGATGCTGAAAAACACTTTATCCACAGAACTAATATGGTTAAAATCTGTACAATATTAGGATTTGTATATTAATGAAATAAATAAATATGTAGTAATATATATTTCATACGAAAAAATAAATTATATGAGAACATAAATTATATGAGAAAGAATTAAACTTAGACATTTTCATGTAAAATAACATATTTCAGCGTGTCGTTGTTCGAGTGGAGTCGTTCATGCCTAACTACACTGACCATCTGCAAGGCTCGGGTTTGATTCCCGATGGGGGCAGTCATTTGTGCTATGAATATTTTGGCGTCTGCATTTCCAGGTCTGCGTTTTAACCAAATCTATAAGAGCATAAAATGTGGCACACTTATAGTTTATGTATAGGAGAAGTGCAGAACGCTAATATTTTTTATGATATATTTATGAGATAATACTTATAAAGTACATTAAATCAATAAATAAAACTTTACCTACGCTACCATCCATTTGACACAAACAAACAATTATTAATATATTGATTAAAAGATGACAGAAGGCGCACTAACTATTCAGAAAACAAAATAGTTGGTCTGAAGAAATGAAGATGGCGTTCTTATCAACAAGATATTAAAACGGTTGAATTTCTACCAATGGGCGACCACTACAATATAGGAATCGTTAACTTAAAGTACAAACATATAATTTGCTTACTTTGGAGTTAGATTAAATCTTGTAACTTGTCCAGGAATATTTATTTCTTATATTGTATCTCAAAGGTCAAGAACGCAAATATGACACCTCTGGGCTCTAATGTTTTAGCCTTAGAATAATAACGCTATAGAAACCAAGTCCATTTTGAAAACGCCAAACCGTGCCGTAGTGTTCAACGTCAAATGGCGCCGAGCACATCTCGCGAATAAAAAATAATTATGACTATTTGTGTATTTAAATTGTGTCATAACACATCTAATGAACAAAAAAATAATAATAACATCACTTTTCACAGGCAAGCTTTCATTATTTCATAGTATTTTCTAGTTAATTATGTTCAGAAAGAAAAATGTTGTTTATATATTGTTTCAATGCTCAATGTTGTCGGATCGTTAAAATATTTTCCCACTAAAACTGACCACTTGGTTAATTTTTAAATAGTTTTTACCGATATTTATTTAAGTATGTGATACGTTCTCTTACGACGTAGATGTTGTTTTCGTTAAAAGTTATATTGTATGCATACCTACTTGTGTTACTTGATAGTTGAAAAGTCTAACACTGTTTTTGATTTAAAATTAGTAATATTGTTTGTCGTTGTTTAAATGACTCCTGTTGACCCTGTTATTACTAACAAATGAGTGGGAAAAAATTCATTTTGTAGAGTACGCCACGCGGGAACTTCAGGCAACCATCAGAGGATAAATTCCATTACATATTTGATACTCCTTGTTTTTTTTTTGAATGACTAAATTGTTGCTAATCTCGCGATTTTATGCAACTTCACCGAGCTTTGTGGGCAGAGCAGAGTGCTCAGCCCTATACTCCTTGTAAAGTCCTCCGTCGAAATAAGTTAAATAAAAGCTCATTACTTAATTTCAAATGTATGAAAGTTATAAAAATATTGAAACAAAAGACTCGGCGTCTCCAACTGAGAAATACCTACATCTATTAAAGGAATTTTATGTAAACTGCAAAAAAGACATTCATTAGTAATGATATGTCTACTGTATTGTACCAAAATGTTTAGTAGCCAATTTAGTAGTTTACTTTTATTTATTTCACATTGAGATCCTCGTAATACAAAAAAATTAAATGACTACTATATTTGACTGGCAGTAGAAAATAAAGTGTTCAAAATATATATAGACTAGGGTAGAAGCCTTTAAAAATAATAAAAAGTGAAATAAAATAGTAGTAGGATGAAACCCATTAGAAAAGGAGGAGAATATGATCAAAATGAAAGGAAAAATAAATTACGGTCGATCCGAGTTCGGGAAGTGGGAGGGGGAGGGTTTAATGGTAAAAAATGGTTTATCTTGATTTCCGTCAAAACAAAAAGTCCTATCGAAAAAGGTCACATGGCAAAGTTGTAGGTAATAAAAAGATCTAAAACTTTTGTATTAACACTTTTTTCACATAACCTCAAAATTTATGTGAAAAATTCAAAATACCAAGTTCTTGGTTTTTTTATTTTTATCTTTTACAAAAATTTCTTTTTTTTTAACGAAATTTGGTGAAAACTTACCTTTTCATGTCCCAAATACGCTGTAATTTATTTGATTAAAAATATTTATTTTTTCACCCTATTTTGAATTAATATGAAATATGTATTTGAAAAAAACACCCTAATTTTCAATCGAAAAGTCACCCGTTTGTGACGGGTGACTTTTCGATTGAAAATTATATATATCAAAAGATCAGCTTTTTTCAAAAAGTTGGTATGTTTTCTGTTCGTTGAAATCTCTACTTTTCGATGGTGAAAAAAAATATATGTTACTATAGTAAATATTCACAGAAAATGTGAAAAATCGAAAAAAACTCGAATTCGAATTTTTTATATTTTTATAAAAAATGTTGAGCTATTTATCAAAATTAACACTTTAATTACTCGAAAAACATTAGATTACATGTTACATTGATAAAAAAAATTGCAAATAAGAATATACTACTATAATTAACAAACAAATAAGTTAATAAAATTAATATTTAATAAGACAATTACAATATTTGGAGAAAGTTGTCGAATATTCTTTAAATTATATGCGTAGATGTCTATTTATAACTATTTCAAGAAAAATTATATACCTGAGTGACCTACGAAAAATAGTAGCCCATCAAAAGGTATTTCATGGAGAAGTGGGGAATAGGCTAGGCGAGTTCGGGTCTTACTACATACATACCTACTATTTCGTAGCAGCTGTTACAACCGATAGCCTAACCAATATTCGAAATACAGTACAATATACAACATAGTTTATAAAAATACACGTGCACGCTGAGTTTTTTAAAGATAATTGTGACAAGTTTACTTAAAAAAAAAAAACTTTTCGAATCTGCATAGGAATAATAATAATAATTATTATAATTGTTTATTTGCCAAAAATGTTGTACTAGCAGTTATGAATCATAAGATTAATGTGTTAAAAATATTGTAATGAATAACGTAATCATAAAAAAGGATCTACATTTAATTGCACGAGTTACATTTATATTTTTATATAATGAGATTTTCTATGACATAAATGTAATAAGCATTGAATAAATCAACTTTTTAATTGAAACAAATTGCAGCAATCACATTTTTTAAATGAAATTATTTTTCGATTTATGCATTTACTGTGAAGATTTACTATAGTGACATATTTTTTTTTCACCATCGAAAAGTAGAGATTTCAACGAACAGAAAACATACCAACTTTTATAAAAAATAGCTGATATTTTGACGGGTGACTTTTCGATTGAAAATTAGGGTGTTTTTTCGATATTAATTCAAAATAAGGTGAAAAAATAAACATTTTTAACCAAATAAATTACAGCGTATTTGGGACATGAAAAGGTAAGTTTTCACCAAATTTCGTTAAAAAAAGAAATTTTTGTAAAAGATAAAAATAAAAAAACCAAAAACTTGGTATTTTGGATTTTTCACATAAATTTTGAGGTTATGTGAAAAAAGTGTTAATACAAAAGTTTTAGATCTTTTTATTACCTACAACTTTGCCATGTGACCTTTTTCGATAGGACTTTTTGTTTTGACGGAAATAAAGATAAACCATTTTTTACCATTAACCATTACCCCCTCCCACTTCCCGAACTCGGATCGACCGTAATTTATTTTTCCTTTCATTTTGATCATATTCTCCTCCTTTTCTAATGGGTTTCATCCTACTACTATTTTATTTGGTTTTAAAAATTATCGACCCTGGTCTAATATAGCTATTTACGTATTAATGTAAAAAACAAATTGTCATCATCGTCGACATCTTTTCCCCATTTTCGGGAAAACTGCACTTTAACTGGCAGCGTATTACATGTGCATATGTGCGTGGTGACAAGCGTAAGCTAGTAATCGTCATGCGTGTGTGAATTAGTTTTTTGCTTCAATATTGACACAGCGTTACTATGAAGACTATCTTTCTATAGCGTTATTATTCTAAGCCAGCCAACCAGTTTAACTTTTTACAGCATCATCAGGCCTTTGAAACTAAAGTTAAAAAATACCATTTTAATTTAACGTTCAATATTTATTTGTACTGATTTGTACTGACGGTACCCACATATAAAATGTTAACAGTAAACACACCACAACAAAGTTTTACGACAGAAAATCTTTTCTCCAATAAAAGGGATTACAGTTAGATTGACAATGTCATTGTATTAAAAAAATAAAATTATATGTCAAAAGGAAAAACAATTTAGAAAAAATAAATTGAAAATTATAAATGATGTTAAACGATATAAAATGTCAGAATATCGATACATGAGAATACCATAGACAAAAATATACGAAAAAAAGTGAAACCGGTTGGCTGGAGAGTAATATAAAGTGTTAAATAAAGTGTAAAGTGGATAATTACAAGTGTTGATTACAAAAAACGTGTGTATACAATAGAATTCCACCAAATGCCAACGACAGCAAGTATAGATTATATTTTTAGCAGTTCGTAAATGTTGATAACTTAAATCAGATAAACCACTGCGTGCTTGCTGTTTTATAAAAAAACATCTTTAGTTTCTACGCTCGTATACCGAAAAGATCAAGGATGGACAACCAGGCGACCAACGACTAGCCGAAGATACTAACATCTGTAATGTGATAGGTGGTAAGTTATTGCCCACCGGACACATATCCAATCCCGGCAACGTTACTAGGTGGTAGAGTTTCGCAGTGACTCGCCCGGATTGGTACCACCGCCTTACCTATTCCTGCCGCCATAACGTCATGACGTCATGACGTCTTCCAGTTTGGAGGGTAAGGTAGCCTTTAAACTTAAATTTTTGCTCGAGGCCCAACATACCGGTCTCAGGTTGGCAACGCAACATTACCACCTTTGGTGTCTCTAGGGGGCCTGAATTTCTTACCATCAGGAAATTCGCCCGCTTGTTTGCCTTCCATTATCATAAAAAAACTTGATTGCCCGACTATGCCGCTGTAACCGAATCAAAAATCGAATCCGAAACTTCATGAAGTCAAGTCCAACACCAGAACGCAAGACTACAGAGGCGATCTTTAAATTTTCCTTTACAGTAATTAGGGGCATATCTTAAGTAATACTACCTTATGGCTTAATCAGCCGCTTAAGGGAAGTAATCCAGCTTGACCTGCAGTGATGTGTAGATGAGGTGAACTTTGAGGAGTAGTCTTAAACTATTTGACCTGACATGTTTTAAGTGTGACTAATATATTTTTTCTACTGAGTATGTATATTATTGCTTATTATTATATTATAAATTATTGCTGTTTTAAACTGAATTTATTAAATCCCCGGTTATTCTATTTTTCCCGGATTTTTAATTTTCTAAAAAAGTAACGTTGCCTGGAATTGGATAGTATGTGCCCAGTTGGTAATAGGCTTGCCACCTATCACATTGAGGGTCTTAGTGTCTTCGACTACTCGTGGGTGCCTTAGTTGTGCCGTAGGCAGACTACGTCTTCGGGGATATGGGCATGAAGATAGTTCTTGATTTATTTTTTGTAGTACATACATCAAGAACGAGGAAACAGATGTAATAATGCATTTTGTGAATTGATTTAAAAGTACTAAAAAATAATACAACGTGTAATAGACTATAAATACAATATGAACGATAAAGCAGGTATTTCGAAAAAGCCACTATGTCGGTCCGATCACAGGATCAGAGCTCGAAACCGATCCAGTTGCAGAAAGGTGTGAGACAGGGAGAGGTTATTTCTCCGAAACTGTTCACTGCTGAACTGGAAGATGTCTTCAAGTTTCTAGACTGGAAAAGACTCAGCATCAATGTCAATGGCAAGTACATCACTCACCTTCGATTCGCAGACGATATCGTGGTCATGGTGGAATCGCTGGAAGACTTGAGCAAAATACTCGGTGACCTCGATAGAGTTTCCCAACAGGTGGGTCTTAGGATGAACTTGGATAAGACGAAAGTCATGTTCAACGTTCATGTTGAACCTATACCAGTTCAAGTTGGGAACTCAACTCTTGAAGTTGTTGATTAGTATGTGTACCTAGGTCAAACTGTTCAGTTAGGTAAATCCAACTTCAAGAAAGAGGTCGATCGCCGAATCCAACTCGGATGGGCAGCGTTCGGAAAGCTAAAGGGTATCTTCTTGTCCAAATTACCGAGAGCCTAAAGTCGAAAGTCTTCGACCAGTGTGTGTGATGACATATGAAACTGAGACTTGGCCGTTAAATGTGGGCCTCTTAAATAAGCTCAGAGTCACTCAGTTGGGTAGGCTATTCCAAAGCGAGGTTTTGAGTCAAAAAGCTAGACTCGCTTTGCATAATTCTGTGCTTATCCCAACGTTATCGTATGGAAGCGAGAGTTGGGTTTGTCAGAAAGATCATGAAAGTAGGATAAATGCGGTCGAAATGAGAGCACTACGGAAAATCTGTGGTGTAACGCTCGCTGACCGCATTCGTAACAGTGAGATCCGAGAAAGAGTAGGATTGAAAGAAAGTGTTGGTGTTAAAATGCGAAAGGGCATGCTCCGCTGGTTCGGGCATGTGGAAAGAATGACAGATGAAAGATTGACAAAGCAGATATACAATGCGAATGTGGATGGATGTAGGTACCCGGGGAGACCAAGGCTGACATTTCACGATCAGATCAATCGGATATTATCCGAGGGTGGTGTCAAGAGTCTCCAAAACCGGCGTGTTTGTATGAAAAGGGTAATGAATGTGAAGGAAGCAAGACAGGTTGGTCAGGATCGTGAGGTCTAGCACGCGATACTCTCTGCCTACCCCCTAAGGGACTTAGCGTGAAGACATGTATGTATGTAGAGTCGCTCAGCGTGCTATGGAGAGAGCTATGCTCGGTGTTTCTCTGCGAAAAATGATAAGTAATTCGGTTATCCGCAAGAGAACGAGAGTAACCGACATAGTTCAGAGAGTTAGCAAGCTGAAGTGGCAATGGGCAGGCCACATTGTTCGCAGAACCGATAACCGCTGGGGAAGAAAGGTTCTCGAGTGGTGGCCCAGCACCGGAGGACGTAGTGTTGGACGACCTCCCACCCGGTGGACTGATGACCTGGTCAAAGTTGCGGAGAGTCACTGGTTACAAGCGGCTAGTGACCGTGACTTGTGGCGCTCTCTGGGGGAGGCCTATGTCCAGCAGTGGACGTCCTCCGGCTGATGATGATGATGATGATAAAGCAGATATACAACGCGAATGTGGATGGTTGTGTAGATACTCGGGAGATCTAGGTTGACATTTCACGGTGGTGCCAAGAGTCTCCAAAACCTGCGTGTTTGTATGAAAAGGTTAATGAATGTGGAGGAAACCAGAAAGATTTGCAAGTATCGTGAGATTGGGCTCACGATACACTCTGCCTTCTAAAGAATTTGGCTTGAAGATATTTATTTACGTATGTAATAGTTAGGCATAAACGAAGTTAATGTGTTTATTTGCCCGTGTGTGTGTGTGTGTGAGTGTTTCTATTTTTTTGTGACATTTAGAGGTCAACCGTATGAGATGATTAAATGAATCTTATTTTAATTATTTTTTAAAGTTGCGAGTGTCGTTCGCATGACAATGATTAAAGTTCAAATTCTTGGCCAGCAGAAGCTATCTTAAAAAATAAAGTAGACGAAAATTTAAGAACTTTTAAAAAGGTGATTCAATATTACCTTATCATTTATAAGGTTCCCAAACTATTTGTTACATAAATTAAATTATTATTATAATGATTTCAAATTGGCACGTAAATTTAATTTGATGTTTAATTTCTGAATAATTCGTTTGCATTTGGCATATACTTTAATGAAGTTCGGCAAACATTCGTAACAAATTTCGATTGTTTTAATTATTTATCGACCGCCTCGTTGGTCGAGTGGCTAGCGTACTCGCCTAACTACATCGATCAACTGCGAGGCTCGGGTTCGATTCCCGACGGGGGCAGGCATTTGTGTGATGAACATTTAAAAGTCTGCATTTCCGGGTCAGGGTGTTTATTAAATTTATTCTGGTATCTATTTAAGTATTTCTATGTAATAGTATCGTTGACTAACACCCATAACACAAGCATATAATTTGCTTACTTTTGGGTTAGATTCAATTTGTGTATGTTGTCCAGGGATATTTATTTATTTCTAAATTTGAGATAAGCCAACAAAAAAAAATCAATTTCACAGAATACTGGACTTGAACTAACGGCCTTCGTCATAAACGTCGACGTTGCTATACCATCCAAACGTGAAACTTATTGTCCCTTTTTTAATAAATTGTGAAAATTGTCTAACTGCGAGAAGCGTTAAATTTCTCGCTTAAGTTGAGGTAATCCGGCTTTACTGGCCGTATGCAGATGAGGAGCGCTTCGGCTACGAAAGTACTAATTCAAACCATTTGACCCTACGCTTAGTCGACTTAAGGGAAAGTTTGAACCACAGCGGTGTTAGTTTGGTCAATTTCATACGCCTGTACTTTTTTAGATATTCATCTTGTTTTGTAATAAATAATTAAATAAGCTAGCAGTTCTTATTATGGTGAAATTAAAACGTAACCTAGATTTAACATATCGTCGTCGGTCGTCTAGGAATTATTTTTGACGAGCACTGGACATATAGATTTACTTTTGCAAGAATGTGAAAATATACTTCAAACTGTGATAATTCTGAGTAATAATATTCACAATCTTCACAGGTTTATATCTAAAACTGGCAGCAATTTCTTGTAAACAATGGTTTTATTTGAGTTTAAAGACATATTTACTTTGGTTTAATGTTTGCCTATGTAAGACATATATAAATTTATCCTAATTTCTTTTAAGAATATGATCAAAGATTTGGTTTGTACTATGACTGAGACTGGGTTTATACTAACGACCGACCGACCGTCCGACGAAGTACTACATAGGCTGAAAATGATTTGACAACTGAATGTCAAAATTCTCAGTAAATGTTAAAATTCTCTGACGCCAGTTTAAACTAGCCTAAAAAAGATTTATTTAACTGTAAACTAGATTTTAATTGTGAAATCAATCGTACTTTAATAATGCTTAGCCAACTAAGTTATAAAATCCTATCCTGTTAATATAATAAATGTGAAAGTTTGTATGTTGGTTTGTAACTCCTTTACGAAAAACTGCTGAATCTATTGTCATGAAATTTGGCACACATTTGGAGGGTAACTTGGATTACCATATGGCATAGTTTTTATTCCGAAAAAATGTTGTTGTGTGACCACGCGAGCAACGCCGCGGGCAACAGCTAGTTCTCAACGTATGTCAAAATTCTCTAGCGAAATCTTAAACTATCCTAAAAATATTTAAATAACAGTGAACTAGTTTCAAAATAGCGAAATCAATCTAACGATAGCTTAAAGTTTCTCAACAAATGATTAAATCAAGATACACCATATTTAAATCTGCGATCTTCGTATACGCGGACGACGCTTTCCTAGCTACGCTAAAATTTTGATAGTGATCCCCGAAGAGGTAGGCAGAGGTACAACCAAGGCACCCACGACTAGCCGAAGTCAAAATTCCCACAATGTGATAGGTGGCAACCCGATCGCCAACCCGGCACAAATCCAATCTCGAGCAAATTTTTTTATTAGAAAATTGGAAAAACCAGATTTTCTTCTGATTTGAATCCGGAACCTCATGAAGTCAAGTCCAATACCTGAACCGCTAGACCACAGATACGATTTAAAATTTAAATAAAATTTTGATAAATTTGAAACTTCATTTACAAATGCTTTAATCAAGAGACTTAAATTAAAATTAAACACTTCGGTACTCCGGCTTTACCAGCAGCCACATGCAGATTAGTTAAGATTTGGCTAAGAAAATGCCGGTTCAAAAGATTTAGTCCCACACTTTATTGGCCTATTTGAGAGGAAAATTTACCATAATATGCAAAGTGATTTACCGACGAAAGTAAATTGTTTGAACAATACCAATGCTGCTTTTAGAAAGATCTTTGCTCTCTCAACAACATTTTGTGTGCCCCGTGTTGGTCCGGACTCCTTTGCAAAATAGACCTTCTGCTTTCCTATCAGGTGTCTCGTAAAAGTTGAGCATAGGCTTACTGTTAGTGACAACCGTGATATCTGACAAGGTGGCAGAGTTTCGTACCACCGCCTTACTTATTCCTGCCGCTACAACGTCAGTGCTTGCCTTTGACGTGTTCCATTACAGAAGGTCAGGTAAGCAAAATTAAGTTTACTGAAACTTAATTTTGCTCGAGGTCTTACATCCCAACCTCAGGGTGGCAACTCACCATTACCACCTTTGGTGTCTCTGGGCGACGTGAATTTCTTACTGTCAGGAAATCCGTCTGTTTGCCATGCAATATCATAAAAAAAATAAAAATTAAATTGTTTAAGAGTGACGAAGCGCAATACCTACTTAATTTTTAAATACTAGATAAGAACCCGGCTTAGCTCGGGTAAAATGTGACTCATAATATACATCTAGAGGCAAAATGTAGATAGATATTTCTGTAGTCACCGGTTTTCAAGAAATATTAAAGGTATAAGCAAAACATACATAGATTCGTATAGCTTCATTCATTGTGTTTAATAAATATAGTAAAAAAACTGCCAAATTTTTTACACAAATAATTTTTATTTTAAATCAACATTTAAAGTAAAGTAACATAAAGTAACAAAACAAATTGCAATGAGTACTTATCCGAGAATTTGCCAGCGGTACAAAAGGAATATTCTCTATTATACATCACAAAACGGAACGCTTATTAAACTACCCAAGATGGCGACTGTGATTTGTCTGTCAACACATTAGATGCTTTATTATTTAAGATAAATGCTTTATTCATAAAAAATATATTTGATGTTTCCATCGTCGGCGCTTGGTAAAACTCCCAAATATTAATTTTTTAAAATGAAGAAACGCTTGTAATATTTTAGGTATCACTTACGATTTATTTTTTACAAATAGCCTACTGGTTTCACTTATAACAGCATAATCAGTCTAGCGAAATTATAACAAAAAAAAAACTTTGCGTCGTAATTAATTGGGGGTATTGTCATCTCACTCCCTCTTTGCGGTTTCTCTTTTCCTCAAAGACATTTATGTCCTTTGAACATGTAGTTCTCTTACTAATCTGTGGTTCCTTTTAGCAGTAGCAATTTATCGTAAAATATGTACTAACATGTTTTCAGATGCCGACAGTGGGTTAAGACAGTTGGAAATAATGATTTATTATACGTTCCCATAGAAAAACTGCATTCATTAAAATATGTATGTGGCCCAAACTTGAAAGGAAAGACTTTAATGCGAATCAAAGTCGGCTGAAGATGTCTGCAGTACCAGCATTGAATTTGTGTACTAACCCGATTCCTGACGAGTTATTGTCAGAATATCCATGTCACATCCATGCCACACATATAACAGCCAATTTGCTAAAAAGCAGCTAAAAATTTTGAAAAACTGCAGACAAAGAATAAAACGGTTGCTGGACTAAGTTACATGGGTTATATTATTAATATATTTTCACGCCTATATCCTCGAAGAGGCACAGGCACAACCAAGGTACCAATGACTAGCCGAAGACAATAAGTCGCGCAATGTGACAGGTGGCAAGCCTATCGCCAGCCAGGCAACATATCCAATCCCGGGCAACAACAAGTTTTACTTTTTTTGTTACTAACCTAAAATTTTCTTCAAAACAATAATTTTTGACCTTATAATTTTGCAATTTGGTTTTTTATATTAATTTTTTGCAGGGAATTATGAACCAAGCTTTTAGTTATCGAATCAGGGACTAAGTGTCGAAACATTTTTACAATCACCTAAATGAAAACAAACATGTTTTGTTGCACAGCTTTTTTTAGCATTAGAGAGTGAACAAGCACAAAACCTTTCTGATGGTAGCAAACAAATGTAGCTTTTAGGTATGATTGTTTCACTGTCCTGTTGTAAAAGGCTACTCCACCTTTTAGACTGAAACACAATAGTGTTACTGGCGTTATTGCGACAGGAATGGGTAAGGTTATAAATCCTCACTCAAGCAAATTAATAACAGGGTAAATTAAGTTTATATTATAGTCTGTATAACAGTGTAATAAAAATGATAATTCAAGGTTCAGGCTAGGAGTACGTTAGTTCACATTCTTTAATAAGAGGACTAGAGATTTTGTAAACTTTCAGATTTTAAGCTTATGTTCACCTTTTATGAGTTTAATATGCTTAGCAGAATGACAACCTGTTATATTTAAATATCCCAGACCAACTCGAGACAAATTTATATATACATAAAGGAAATTAAATTAAAAATCTTTACACTTTACAATTTATTACACTTACAATTAATATTTTAATCAAATGTACATAATTGAACCAATAAACATATTATAATAGTCAGTATATCTTTATTTCTTTGTTAATATAAAAATATGAACGGTAAAAAGTATTTTATTTTTCTTTTGTCCTTTTGTATTCATATTTGTCCAACGTGGCAGTTAACTATTTCTAATTTATTGATTTATTTTAATTTAAATAATTACTATCCAGTATACGTTGGATTTAAATGTGAATACTGATCAGATCTAATAGCGATAAAATAAATTTGAATTAGCTTAATTTATACATACCACCAGTACACATGGCCTAAATTTTATCGATATCGATAAAAGTGAATAAATTGCCCAGCAGCTGTATTTTATCTGTGAGATTCGTACTTTCGTGAAAACTGACATTTACGTGACGTTTAGTTGGTAACATAGAGCATAGAAATAGGAAATTAAAAAGAAGTGCAACAATGTTCTATAGCAAATTTAGTTGTATGAATACCGTTGGAATCGACATATAACTTATCAACATCTCTTTGTCTCTTTTAACAAATGTTGATATTATGTATGCCGAAAGAGATAACGATATTTTTGTCTATGCTCATTTTGGCGTTGATTTAAATTGACGTCATGACAGTTCTCATGTTTGCCAAGAACCCATATTTAGTGTCCAATTTGTATAGTGATGTTCTATTACAATTGTCGATATTTTATTTTACGTTCCCAGAAAAGAATATTTGGACAAGATACGAATGTATACTATTGCCACTGAAATTATCAATCATAGTATAGCTTAATAAGAATTCTTTCAAGCTTACTTAAAATTAAAGGAAGTGGTTTAAATGTAATCTGATCATTTTTTTTGTAATGATAATCAATCTTGTTATAAATATAAAGAGTTAACTTTTAAAAAGAATAAACATATTTGCACGCCACAATGTAAAAAAACGTGCTCGCGAAAAGTAAACAAGTATTCTTTCTTTCGTTTAAAATCATTTCCCTGTTTAGGTATAAGCCAATTATGTAGCACAAAGTAAGGTGATATTGGGATTTCTTTCAGTAGGTAAATAGTGATCTTATCTATTTGCCTAAACTTAACTATCAATCGTCACTAATAGATCATGTATCGATATCGGTAGTTTACTTTTTCTGGACAGCCTTATAACGTCAAAATGGCAGCCATATTTAGTAGCCGACGGCAGGCTTTTTTGGTCACTATTTCATGTCCATATACTTAGAGGTCAATGACATAGAGCGATGTAGACTGATTGTTTTTTTAAAGTACTAAGTCCCGTCTCTTAAAACGTAGTGATTATATTCTCTTTGAGCATAATCAGGGCAAACTTAAACCTCTTTTATGACTTTAGTTTAAGTAAGCCCTAATGATGCTGTTATATAAGCGAAACCGGTAGACTATTTATAAAATAATAAATTGTAAGTGATACGTAAAACAGTACAAGTGTTTCTTCATTTAAAAATATGGACATGGTAATTTTATCAAATAATATAGAAAAAGACGTCTTGCGATCGGAAAATTTATAATTTTTTTGAACAAGAAATCCGAATACATTAAAATTTAACAGGTTTGCATGCCCAATTAAAGAAATGTTTTTATGTTCACTGCGTGCATGCTAAATTTTTCTTATGCTATTGGAAGGCAAACAAGCAGATGGATTTCCTGATGGTAAGAAATTCACGACGCCTAGAGAGACCGAAGGTGGTAATGGTGCGTTGCCAACCTGATGACGGGATATTAGGCCTTGAGCAAAAGTAAGTTTACCGGCTACCTTACCCTCCGAACCGGAACTCGTCATGACGTTATGGCGGCAGGAATATCCGCGCGAGCCGCTGCTAAGCTCTATCACCTAGTCAGATATCACGGTGTTAGTGACAGCGAGCTAACGAGCTGCCTTTCAAGGAAGGGTCTATTCTACAAAGGATCCCGGACCAACACGGGGAAAATGTACTTGTTAGCTAGTTATTTAAATAAAAGTATATTTTTTTGAAAACATAAAGAATATTTTAAAGTATTTAAACCAAAATGGCGATGAACACCGGGTCATGTGAATTGATTCTATTCGTTTTATTAATGAAGTGTTTTTTTTTCAGGTAAAGATGTCGTTTGTCGGTATCTTCTGAAGGTAATCTTCACTTACATCTGCAACCAATGGATGTAAAATTATAGTTTTTTATACCAAATCTCTAAAATAGAGAAGGCATTCAATTATTTGACAGTATGTTTTTTAAGCGAATACTCGGGCAATCAATATCAGATTTTATTGTTTCTTGCATTTCTATTACATACCTTCCGAAAAGTTTGTATGGAAGGTATGTAATATACGAGTATTATTCGTGTTCCGAAAAAAACTGTATGTCTTTTTTATCAAGATCAAGGTTTTTGAGTTATAATAAATAATGCCCCGTGTTGGTCCGGGCTCCTTTGTAGAACAGACCATCTGCCTTTCTGTGTCAGGCAGTTCGTAAAAGGTGAGCATAGGCTTGCCGTCACTTACACCGTGCCATCTGACTAGGTGGTAGAGTTTCGCAGCGACTCACCCGGATTAGTACCGCCGCTTTACCTATTCCTGCCGCCATAACATCACGACGTGTTCCGGTTCGGAGGGTAAGGTAGCCGGTTAACTTACTTTTGCTCGAGGCCTAACATTCCGGCCTCAGGTTGGCAACGCACCATTACCACCTTTGGTGTCTCTAGGCGGCGGCAATTTCTTACTACGTATGCAAACGAAATATCTGACTTTGTAAAATATTTGTAAAGTATTGTAATTGTGTCAGAAATTTCGTTTGCTTTTTTGACCGCTTCATTGGTCGAGTGGCTATCGTACCCACCTAACTACATCGACGAACCGTGAGGCTCGAATTCGATTTCTGACAGGGGCAGGTATTTTTGTGATGTATACTTAGATTTCTGCATTTACGGGTCTGGATATTTACTAAATTTATTCTGGTATCTACCTAAGTACTTCTATGTGTTAGTATCGTTGACTAACACCCGTAACACAATAATATAATTTGCTTACCTTGGGGTCAGATTCAATGTGTGTTACATGTCTGGGGATTTTTATTATTTATTATGCCTACATGAAAATGTGTGCAGTCAAGTTACAGGGGGTAGTACAACCAATTTACAACTATGGAAGTATCTCTCGCGTAAACTATTCAGTTTAGATAGAAAAAATAATTAAACCCCCCAAACCGAAACCGGCGTGTTTGTATGAAAAGGGTACTGAATGTGAAGTAAGCCAGGTTTGTCAGGATCGTGAGGTCTGGCACTCGATACTCTCTGCCTACCCCGTAAGGGACTTGGCGTTTAGATGTGTATATATGTATGTACGTGTAGATATTAAAAACCTAATATAATTTTTAAAGACCTATCCATAGATGTATGTATGTATGGGTTTGATAAAAAATGAGTTTCAGTTTCAAAGTTTTTTATTTTTCTATTTTTGTGTGCCTGTGCCAGGCAGCTCGTAAAAGGCGAGCATAGACTTGCCGTCACTAACATCGTGATATCTGACTAGGTGGTAGAGTTTCGCACCGACTCACCCGGATTGGTACCACCGCCTTACCTATTCCTGCCGCCATAACGTCATGACGTCTTCCGGTTTGGAGGGTAAGGTTGCCTTTAAACTTATTTTTGCTCGAGGCCCAACATACCGGTCTCAGGTTGGCAACGCAACATTACCAAGTTTGGTGTCTCTCGGCGGCGAGAATTTCTTACCATCAGGAAACCCGTCTGCTAGTTTGCCTTCCAATGTCATAAAAAAAAAAATGTTACAGCGGTTCACAGAAAAGTAGTTGTGAAATACGGAAAGGCAGAAAGACGGACAAACAGACAGACATGATCAATCTATTAGTTCCGTAGTGGTTCTGTTCTATGACACGAAATCCCAAACAAATCTATAACTACAGCAAATAAAGTTTTTAAAAGTATTATAATGTAGCAAATACTTTGGCAGTAACATTTTACGAAGATATTATAAGACAGACAAATAGAAAGACATACAAACAGACAGACACGACCAATCTATAAGGGTTCCGTTTTACGGCCTTTGGCTACAGAATACCGAAACACCTACTCGTATACCTACAGGAATTTTTTTTAAATGTATTATAAGCAAAATTCCTCTGGCAGCAACATTTTACGTATTATAATAGAGTTCAGTTGCAAGATTGTTTTGCTATTTTTTAAATTTTTGTGTGAAAATCTTAAAGCGGTTCACAGATTAGTAGCTGTGAAATACAGAAAGAAAGACAGACAGACAGAAAGACAGCCAGAAAACCAGACAAATAGTCAGATATCCCTGTGTTGGTCCGGGCTCCTTTGCAGAATAGAACATCTGCCTTCCTGCCAGGCACCTCGTAAAGGCTAGCATAGGCCTACTGTCACTTACACCGTGAAATCTGACTAGGTGGCGGAGTTTCGCAGATTCTCGGCCGGATTGGTACCACCACTTTACCTAATCCTGTCGCATAACGTCATGACGTGTTACGGTTTGGAGGGTAAGGTAGCCGATAAACTTACTTTTGCTCGAGGCCTAACATCCCCGCCTCAGGTTGGCAACGCACCATTACCACCTTTGGTGTCTCTAGGCGGTCTGAATTTCTTACCATCAGGAAATCCGTCTGCTTGTTTTCCTTCCAGTATAATAAAAATACATGACCTATGTATAAGGGTTCCGTTTTATGGCTTTTGGCTATGGAATCCTTAAAAACCTATAACTACAGAAAATATAAGTTTTTAAAAGTATTATAACCAAAATTCCTCCGGCAGTAACATTTTACGTATTCCACCAATGGATTCCGGTGCAGGAAAAATTTATGTAGCTCGAGGGTATCGTATCAGATAACTCGTGGGTAAAATTTGACATCTGCGGTAACGATAATATGAGTCTTACGAAATATACTTTCATTTTTTATATAACCTTGTTTATTTTTCTTATTCCCGTTGTGCTTTAAATGAAGTGCAAAGAAAGTGAAGTGCAAACAGAAACCCACAGTTTTGTGATGGAATTAAGTCACAGTTAGTTTTATCTGTGTACTTAAGTTATTTTCTTTTTTTGGTTTTGGCATTCAGATTCATATTTTGCCATTAGTCAAGTAGAAATTTGCATCAAATTCACAAAAATCGGAATACTATTATAATTAGTCATAAGTCGTTAATAAGTCACGTTAGGGTCTTGAGTAAAGCGGTTGCCTCATTACTCAAGCTCATGTAGTAAGATTTGGCGGCAACTAGGAAACACATGATACGCTAATTTCTTTATGATTATTTAATTTGTGCACTTTTACTGAACACAATTGTACAAAACGCCACCAAAATTGACTCATTTCACTAAAAATAAAACAGAAATTCAATAATGATAAAAACCTTCGACCATCTTTTCTCTCGATGGCGCCTTATACATATACAAGCGACATACAGTAGTATTTAAATTATGCGCTTCGGCTATATTCGTCAAGCTTCGGAAATCCGAATGTATTATATAGACATCTACATAGAGTTGTATCTATATCTATATTAAATATCTAAAATATGTAATAAGTATAAAAACCTACAAATGAAATCTCACTCAAATATAATCAAATTATATTATTTAGTATGGGTTCTACTAAAAAACACCAGTACAAAGAAAGTCTTACAGAGATACTGGAATAAGTGCCTACTACATGAGTTCATTGTTAAAAAAAAGTATCTTCACGCCCATATCCCCGGAGAGGTAGGCAGAGGTACAACCAAGGCACCCACGACTTGCCGAAGACACTAAGTCCCACAATGTGATAGGTGGCAAGCCTATCGCCAACCGGGCACATTTCCAATCCCGACCAACATTTTTTTATTAGAAAATTGGAAAAATCCAGTTTTCGTTTTGTTGGTCGACCTGTTATTCGAATGCGGGACCTCATGCAGTCAAGTCCAACATTCGGATCGCTTGATCACAGAGGTGTGTTCATTGTTACAGAAGAAATTCATATTTATAAGGGCCATAATAACATACTTAATCTTCTTGCTTAAATTTAGATTAGGTCAGCCAATTTAAAAATTTAAATATAAAGCGTAAAAAGTGTAACGCCGAAGCGATTAATTTAAATAGTAGTACTTATTGTACATAAGATTAATTAGAAATAATATACTTAAAACAAAAGTGTATTACGTAATTTCTTTTATAAGTACCCCGTTAGGGTCTAGCCGTGAATATGTGTATACGTATAAGTATTACAAAGAGACAGCGATTTCAAAATATGATCTAGTTCTCTAAGAATTAAAGCACATACTCCAGTTAGCCGACTTAACAGAGGGCTCATTTGGGAATATCCTTCCGAGAAAGGTCTATATAGTTTTCAGGTGAACATTTATTAATTAATTATATAGTTCTTCAAGATACGAGCAAAAGTTTGAAAGTGAGTAGACCTTGTGAAGGTATTTCAGCTCTTATAACATTTTAATTAATTTAAATTACCTTTTCATAATTCGACCGCCTCGATGGCCGAGTAGCTAGCACGCTCGCCTAACTACGTCGGCCAACCGCGAGGCTGGGGTTCGACTCTGACGGGGGCAGGCATTTGTGTGATGAACATTTAGATGGCTGTATTTCCGGGTCTGGGTGTTTATTAAATTTATTTTGGTAACTATTAAGTATTTCTATGTATTAGAATCGTTGACTAACACCCATGACACAAGCATATAATTTGCTTAATTTGGTGTTAGATTTAATTTGTGTAACTTGTCGAGAGTATTTATTTATTTATGGATGGCAGATGTTTTAGTTTCGAAGTTTTTAAATTTATTAATATACCTTTAAAATTTTAAAGACTGACTCTTTTGTTCGGGTCCACTGAAATTAGATTGACTGTCACTGTCAAGCAGCTCGTAAAAGGCGAGCACATGTTAAATTATTACCAATAAGAACACTGGTGGTAGAGGGCTGTTCACCAATTTGCCGGGGTAGGGAACCAGCACTTAACCTATTGTTGCCACCATAATTACTCTGTCATGTTCCGTTCCGGAGGGTAGGGTAGCCAGTAAACTTGCATAACATGACTAACACTTTGGTGACAACAACGCCTCGATAACATCTAAGGTGTCTATAAGCCATGGTTGCATTTTACCATCAACAGATTGTATTTTTTTAAATGTTAGTATTTATTGTTATAGTGGCAGCGGAAATACATCATTTGTGAAAATTTCATAAACGAAATTATGGCTTCAGGTTGACAACGCACCTTTGTTTTTTTGGTTTTGATAGACAAGGTGTATTTCATAATGACAAAATTCATATAATTACTTGGCACTGTTATGAAAACGTAAATATTCGTACTACATTTATAAAATGCCTACTGCTGAGATAAATTTGGAAATACGTTTTAGGTAATCTTCCCGTTTAACACATGTGTTGATTGCCTTCAAAGCCCAGCATACGTTAAAACGAAACAAATATGTTTGAAATTGTGAACGAAGACTTAACAAGCGAGTTTTATATTTATCAATGGCTAGCTGTTGCCCCCGGCGTTTCCCGCGTGGTTACCGTTCCCACAGGAACGTTTTTGCTGCATAAAAACTATCTAATTTTTTAATCCAAGTAACTCTCTATGAGTGTGCCAAACTACATGAATATCTATTTAGCAGTTCTTTCATGAAGGGGTAATAAACAAACAAACTGACAAACTTTCGCATATATAAAACTAATAGGATTAAAAGCGGTGCATGTTGTATGCAGCCTCAATATCCGTCAGACTGTTAGCCTCTTTACACCCTAAAAAGACAAGCAGACAGACAAAGATTAGAAGATTATGCCTTATTTATTACTTATATTATACAGTTATTATTGTGTTACTATTTTTCATCGTAACGCACTATCTGTTCCGACACACGTAACTTACATGTTTTTATATCATATTAACTACAACAAATAAGTTAAATCTGTCAATCGGTACACAATATTGGTACCTAATACTATTGCCGCGCAATCACAAAACTAATTTTAAGTTATTGCTATATCACTTCAATGATAGTAAAAGAAAGAGACAAAACATGTTCAGCGTTGCTAGTTCGTAACATTTCTACAGACTATTAATCTATTCATCGAAAAACATTGATTAAAAACCTTTCACTATTACACCAACAATACTCAAAGTTAAAAACCTCACGAGTTGATACGTCTAAACTGATCTGACATTTCTTATATTATGTTTCATCCCATTTCATTTAAAAATTTGGGCAAACAATTACAGCAAGTTTAGGTGGTACTCAGCATAATGATCGCCAGTGCTAGAAATAACAGTTTCTAGGTGGTAGGTTTCGCAGCGACTCGCCCGGATTGGTACCACTGCCCTACCTATTCCTGCCGCCATAACGTCCAATGCCTGCCGTGGGCGTGTTCTGGTTCGAAGGATAAGGTAGCCGGTAAACTTACTTTTGCTTGAGTTCTAACATCCCGGCCTCAGGTTGGCAACACACCATTACTACCTTTGGTGTCTCTAGGCGGCGTGAATTACTTACCATCAGGAAATACGTCTGCTTGTTTGTCTTCCATTATCATAAATAAAAAAATCTAGCAATGGTGGTTATTCTGGTGGAAAGATTAGTAAAAAAACTGTTAAAGTTGTGTGATTTTACCACCAGATACAAAAATATATAAACATTACTTACTGGATTCAATATCGAACCTGAACCTCATCAATAATAGCGTTAATCGTATATATAACCCTTAAACAGTAGATACAGATTTCATTGAACAGTATAAAAAGACAAAACTGTGTCACAATTAAAATATTTGACCTAACTACGCAAACGAATCCAATTTTTGAATAAAAATTAAGCAATTTCAGTTCTTTATCTCTGAAACAGAATTTAAACCGTTCGCGTTGTGTTAAAGGCTTAATTTAAATTTTGTGGACGAATTAATTCCTTTGTTCTTCATTTTTCTATAGAAATTAATTAATTCACTTTCTCCGATTTCAAAGGCATTTTTAATAGAATATACCTGTAACTCCAGTTCGTTGGCAATAATAGAGTTTTTCGTTATAAAGCCATTTTAAGCCAGTCCAGTTTTTTTTTATTATATTACAGTTAATGATTAGAAAGTAGACCAATGAATGGTTTTATCTTTGAAGGCAAAGAAAAAAAACGTAGCTCTCTTCTTGGTGTCGACCTTGCCTATTAAGGGTACATAGATTATTACGCAGGATAGGATCCACCATCTTACCTATCAGGCACTGTCCGAAGTTTAGATAAGCCAGTGTAGTTATTAAGTTTCTGTTGTTCAGGGTTGTCTCTTATCATTAGAAGAACCATGTACAAAAATGAAGCAGTATGGAAACTATCTACAAACGTTCTAAACGGCTCACGCACATCAACTTACGCATCAGAGAAGCACCTGAGCGGTTTTCGTGGTGCCGTAGTAACAACAAGCGTCAATACATGTCACATTTTTACTTTTTTCCGAGAACTTTTTAAAATTCCAATAGCGTATTCGTCTTTTGCTGTCATGAGATTACTTACTTGTATTATTTGTAAATTACGTAGCTTTTAAAGTTGATAAAAATGTACTATGACAACCGAGTTTCAATGGAGTGAAGATAAATATTTTGATAACAAAGCTCAGTTTCTATACTGTTCCATATTTCTACTGTGGTAGAATAGCCGGTAGATATGCACATTGCACAACTTCCTGGCCACAGGACAGCGACCCGAGTTTTAGTGCTATCGAGATAAAAGATGGTTGTAATTTTTACCAAAATTGACTAACAAAGTCAATTTTGGTGGCATTTTGTACATTTTTGTACAGTGACATTGCGCAAATTAAACAGTAATGAAGAAATTAGTGTATCTATCGTAAATTTCCTCTTTGACGACAAATCTCATTAAATGAGCATGAGTAACGAGGAAATCGCTTTATTCAAGACCCTGACCTGACTGTCTTTGACGACTTATGATGACTAACTTCGAATAATAGGGGTTCCAGACAGTCGTAAACACGGGTTTCTAACAAAGGTAACTCTAGAGAAAACATTGTTTCCATCTTCTGATTACAATTAAATTTGAATTACATCTACGGTCCCATTGGATGCTAGTCAATATTTTAAACAGTTTAGAACGTTCTTAATTTAAACCCGATTATGTCAAATTCGGGTATCTTGATGCAATTTTTTACTTTTCTTATGGCAAATACTAACGCTATTGCCGAAAACTAAAAAATAGGAAAAAAAAGATCACCGACATATAACATACACAGAATAGCCCACAGTTTTATTTTACTATCAGATGAGACTTATGCTTGTTCGCTTATTCTTTAAAAAATAAAACATGCGTACTGAAACTTTTTACTTTTCTAATGACAAATACTAACGCTATTACCGAAAACTAAAAAAAAAAGATCAATGACCTATAACGTACATAGTCTCTATAGCCCATGGTTTTGTCTTACTATCAGTAGAGCGGTAAGCTTGTTCGCTTAACTTTTAGAAAATAAAACATTCAAGATATAAAACATGCGTACTGAAACTTATTTGATAATAAACTTTGGACAACAGTTTGAAACAAGTTATCAAACCACTTCAAAGTTTCGACGTTATGTGGATTATAAACTTTCTTCTTTGTTTATGCAATATATCAGTAGGTACACGCAGTTTTGGTTCATTACGATATCTTAATTGTTCATTTATTTCGGTAAATAGAGTGGCCGGTAAACTTGTACAGATGGTAACTCCTCGAGTAAAAGACAGCGACACACCTACATAATCTATGGTGTCTCTGTGACTTCTATCTTTTAAAATCAGGAGCGTCATATGCGTTTTCGCTAACTTATCAAATTAAAAAAAAATGTAATTTCATTACTTAGATTATTACCCTTTGGCGATAGACCTATCGCATCATGGGACTAAAAAAACCTTTACGCTAATTATAGAAAAACATGGTCACCATGGTACAAAGGTACAATCTGACGACCGCAGTAAATATTTGCTTGTACAAACCACTTTATTATTTTTATCCCAAACGAAGTACTAGTCCAATTTTAATGAGCTTTTTAGTTATGGGTTTTACGACTTAATTTAAAAGTCTCTCTCTTAAAATTAATATTTATTAAAGGCATACGACAACCATCGATTCGTCGTTTTCTTTTCTTTTTATGATCTTTAACAATATAGACACATTTCCTACCACAACTTCTGTTTGCACTCTGCTTTTGATTTATATTTTGCGTCAGTTCTTTGAGTTTTCCTACTTAGATCACTTATTGTATCTTCACGCCCATATCCCCGAAGAGGGAGGCAGAGGCACAACCAGGCACCTACGACTAGCCCAAGACACTAAGTCCCACAATGTGATAGGTGGCAAGCCTATCGCCAACCGGGCACATTTCCAATATCGAGCAACGTTTTTTATTAAGAAATTGGAAAACCCAATTTTCTTTTTGTTGCCCGAACCGGGAATCGAACCCGGGACCTCAGGCAGTCAAGTACAACAACTGAACCGCTAGACCACAGAAGCACATAAGCGCCTCAACACAACACACAACAACGACAGCAATAATGCTGTTGCTATTTCCAAATTAATTTTGTGTTTATAGTTAAAATTAGGTACGCTCTTTTAAGTAATAGACTGTTGCCCGGTTCTTTAACCACCGAAACGTAAACTATAACTTGAACCGTTTGGTGTTTGGTCAAAAGTAACGAAGCGTTACTCATATTTTCAAATATTACACAGATTTACTTACGAAAACGAGCGTCTATAGTTATATATCTTACTAATCGTACAAAATACTACCATCCACAATTAAAACGAATCGTTATTTGTATATATGAATGAGGCTTAAAATAAGATAAGGCTGTTTAGAAAACTCCCTGTCTCTGAAAGTAAGAATATGTGACGACGCAAAGGAACATGAAATGGTACGTATACGTTTGAGTCGGAGAGGCTTAGGTTGCACTCAAGGGTTCGCATTAGTAGCACATAGCTTAGTGGATGCTTAAGCTTGAAGCGTACATTGCGTAAGTGTAGTGGCATTTCTAATGAAACCGTCGTTGTATGGATGTTTTTTTTTATATTTACGTATTTATGAAGTAAGATTTTTCTTCTTTTAATTTTCCGAGTAAAGGTAAAAATATTTACAAAAACTGGTCCTCACACTCGTATCACTAAAGTTGTAGACAGGGACAACTTAGGCACTTATAATTAGGTAAATGTACTCAGTCCTACTATGTGATAGATAACAAACGTTTAACCAACCGCACAATATCTTATTCGGAAACACGCTGTTTTTACTGGAAATAAAAAAACACAACATTTTGAGTTACTAGATCGTAAGTAGTCAACGCTAATATCTAGACTTCACAGATTAATCTTATTCTTATTTGAAAAGATAAATCTTCATTTGTTTTGGTCATCACAGTAGGTACACCTAAACGGATGAACTCATTTCGTTAGTAACTTTTGTTGTGTTAGCATTATCAGGTGAAAAATAAGACAGAAAGAAGGCGAAGATAGACAGCGTTTATCGCCTCAGCTAGTAAAAATTTATATAGCACCTGAGGAAAAAAGGAGAATCAGGAGAAAAACAAAGAATCTAGAGAAGGTTCTGACAACAAAAAAATCAATATTCATAGCCAAGATAGGACAACATCTGTCCGTTCAGCTATTATAAATGTTTGCAAGTTTTCTGGAAATATTGTAGTTTTATCTAATGTAGTTTTTTTAAAAAAGGAATACATTCTTAAGTATAAGTCAAAAACCGCTTGCTGGATGTTGATCAAATTAATGTGAGTCTATCTATATCGACTAGGTATGCTATACCTAGCCTACCAAACGAAAAACCTGACCTCCTTATAGTAATTTGAAAATATTGTACGGGGGTCAGATATTTCGTTAACTTTAAACTTAAACTTGTACACAAATGTAATCGCCTCTGTGGTCTAGCGGTCTAGGTGTTGGACTTGGCTTCATGAGGTCCCAGGTTCGATTCACGGGTCGGGCAATAAAAAGAAAATGTTGATTTTCTAATTTTCTAATACAAAAATGTTGCTCGGGATTGGATATGTGCCCAGTTAGCAATAGGCTTGGCATCTATCACATTGTGGGACTTGGCGTCTTCGACTAGGCGTGGGTGCCCTGATTGTGCCTCTCTCTACCTCTTCGGGGGTATGGGCGTGAAGATACTTTTTTACTTGCTTTTGAAAAAAATATATAAAATCGTGATGTTATAAGGATATCGAAGTAAGTTTCTGCAGTTGCGCTCCGCTTAAATTGTTATTTTTAAATTTTTTTTTTAATTTTTATGGCTTGAGGTAGCATACAAATAACATATTTTCTAATGGTGAGAGACAACCACCTGAAATCTTAAGTTTCGAAATAAAATCCATCAAAATATGTTCGTTGAAACAAACATACAAAATAAACACATAAACATACAAATGTAGTGGTGAGATAATGCCATTATTTTGAAAAAAAAAACATTTTTAGATTTTAAATTTAATTTTTTTTTAATTATTAAAATATATCACCATTACTTTTGGATGTTATTTGTTTAGTTTGAGTGTAAAATTTTAAGTTGAAAATCTAAAAATGAGTTTTTAAAAAAATATATATCACCACTATTATAGGCCATACATAGGCGTATAGGGCCTTAAATTATTTCTTTTACTTTTTTCCCATGCATGGGATGAATACATATAAAGTGGGAAGTGCCGAGTTATTAAGGAAATGTCTTTTAATAGTAAATCAACTTTTATGAAACCCTCGTATAACAAAAGTACAGTTAAAATTTATGAACGCTTAAAGGTGTCTGGCATCGGTTTTCCAAGATGATAAGTGTCTGGCTATAAATGACGTGATTACTTGTACGTTGTTAAGAAAATGCAAGCACACGTTTTATCATTTTACGAAAGTCGGCATTTTATTGATAAATCTTTGATACTAACCTACCATAGATATAGGTCAAGGGGTTAGCTTACATGTATTTAGTATTTTCACGCCCATATCCCCGAAGAGGTAGGCAGAGGCACAACCAGGGAACCCATGATTAGCCGAAGATGCTAAGTCCCACAATGTGATAGGTGGTAAGCCTACCGCCAACCGGGCACATATCTAATCCCGAGCAACGTTTTTTTTTTATTAGAAAATTGGAAAAACCCAATTTTCTTTTCTAATAACTGATCCGCTAGACCGCAGAGGCGTATTATACATGTATTTATTGTATAACTAGCTATTACCCGCGGCTTCGCCCGCGTAGTCTACTTATTTGATATTTAGCTCTCCAATATTGCTCGTTAAAATTTAAAGATAGCCTATATCGCTATCCAAAGTTTCATCTATTTTTTTGTAAATATTAAAATCAATTCAGCAATTTTGCCGTTAAAACTGAACATACACTTTCTCTTTTCTAATTTCACCTTAGATAAAAAGTAGGAATACGTTATTGTGTTTACAGTTTTATCTGCACTTCGGCAAATCCTGTGAAATTAAACTGTATAGCAAGTTATGGAAACCTCGAACAGATTTTTTTCGAAATTTTAGAAATATACGTATTGTCTCTGAGGTCTAACCGTCCGTCTTCGGAATTACTTCTTGAGATCTTGGGTTCTATTTCCGGTCCGGGCAACAACAAAAAAACAAATAAAAATGTATTGTTCACTTTTAAAGGTTATTTTTACTTTACGCAAAGAGGTTTACTGGTTTAGGCGTGAAATTGTAACAGACAGACAGACAGAGTTACTTTCGCATATATAATATTAGTAGGGATGTAGGGATTTTTAACCAATTTTGCTACTATGTATATCATAATTTCTTTGTGTGTTTTTCGTTAATGATAAACTGATGTACGTGGTTCATTGTTATGGACTTTTGGTAAAAATTACTGTTAAATATTTTTCCTACGCAAATTGTGCCACCCCCGTTCACCCTCTTAAGGATAGTTTTAAAAAAAACGCGTAGATATGTAAGTATCTCATAATTTGTATTGCAATGCATTATTTTCAGTGTCACGCAAAATATTTCAATAGAATTAAATTTCTCATACAAACTTAGACCCCCAATGGGAGTGAATTTCGAAAAATTCTGAAATATGTGTTTCATCATTTGTACTAAAAAGCATTAATTCAAAGTTTCATGCAAAAATGTGCAATAAAAATATTTTTCTCATACATACTTTGCCACCCCTTTTAACCCATTTAGGGGTTGAATTTCCAAAATACAATATGCCCATGTCCTTCTCATGAATGCAAACTATCTACATACCAAATTTCAGCAAAATCAGTAGGGTGGTATAGGCGTGAAAAGGTAACAGACAGACAGAGTTACTTTCGCATTTAGAATATTAGTGTGGATTATTAAATTACGAACGTAAATACTATTTAGATAAAAAATGTTGCGCTGAAAAAGACGTTTTTATTAAGTTTGTTATTTTCCTAGCTAGGGAGCTCCGATAAATGCGTGCGATCGCTGTAAATTACAGTCCTATGAAAAAGGCGAGTGCAGCCGGTACCGCCGCAACTGCGATGTCCCTATATTTTAAACCTGTAATATCTCCGAAACTATTCGTTTAATTTACATACTGTAAAGGACTGTATTGTTCTATATTAAATGTGAAACTGATTTAAGATACTTAATTAGATAAGGATTAATGCTGTATTGCTTTAAAATGCTTCGTAAACAAGCCATTATTTTTCGTAAAAAGTAAAAGATAAAAATTGGTTATTGTAAGTTATCCCTAAGAGATAAACATATACCATCGCGAACTTTTTTATAGACCTTTGTAAGGTAAACAATACTTAGTACATTATTTTGATCTATCTCGTAGAGTTCAGCCAGCGTTTGCAATGCAAGCGCAAAAAAATATGTTTATTTACGACTTCGCATTAGAAATCTTGAAATTATCAGTGGTTCTCTAATATATGAAGCATATTATTATACATATAAACCTTCCTCTTGAATCACTCTCCCTATTGAAAAAAACCGCCTCAAAATCCGTTGCGTAGTTTTAAAGATATAAGCATACATACATACAGACAGACGCGGAAAGTGACTTTGCTTTATACTATGTATAGATAATCGCGAGACCGGGGTTTGATTTCTGAAGGCGGCAGGCAACATCAACCTACATATGTGTATTTCTAGACATTAAACAGATATCAAAAGTTTATACTGATTTTTTTGTCCCTTTTCCTTGCTATTTTCTCGGTTTTTTAATAAAAACCTTGTCCTAACAATAGCCTGTACAACAGAAAAAAATAGCAAAATTGGTATACATATTACAGAACTCATGGAGAACGAGGTCAGCTTTTAAAGTTTTATGTGTAAATTAAAATGAATAAATTTACATGTACCTAGTAAAACTTCGAACACAGCCTTCCACCTGATATATAAAATTATTAAATCGCTATGGCAGTGTGACGTTTGTATGTCGCGCTTGAATTCATGAGTTCCCAGGTTCGATCCCAGGGTTTGGCAACATAGAGGAAGCCCGATGAGAACCGGGCCGTAGCCTGGGAGGGAGGCCCGGTGAGGACCAGGCCGTAGCCGTAGATGGTGAATGCCAACGCGACCCCATCTCGCTCCTAACCGGGCGGCGAGAAGGTCATCGTGTGGTTTTTAGTCGGTTCGAGTCCGACATAACCCGTTGTTCTCCCCGGAGAGCGGTGGGTATTCGGGGGGATTTTCCACACGTTATAAAAAAAAGGGTTGGCAACATAAAGGTAATGTGGATGTTTAGTTTTCTAATATTAAGAGCTTTGTGCGCGATTGGATATATGGCCGTTTGGCGATTAGATTGCCACCTACCACATTGTGGGACTTTTCTTCTACTAGGATCAGTGTTAGTATATTTGTATTTACAATAACAAAAAGGTAATTCAAATTAATTAAAATGAAATAAGAGCTGGAATAACTTCATAAGGTCTAACTTTCACAGTTATGCTTGTATCGTATATAATTTAATAAATTCACCTGAAAACTATTTGGATCTATCCGGTAACGATATTCCCAAAGGAGCCCTAAGGTAAGTCGGTTAACTCTGGGTATATATGATTTAATTCTTAGTAGCTTCAATAATCTTTTGGAATTGTTTATCCTAACGCCATCGACTAACCGCGATGGCCATAGTCGATAATAACTATTATTAATCTTTTTGTTTAGAAAAAAGTTTTCCAATTTTCTAGTAAAAAAAATGTTGCTCGGGATTGGATATGTGCCCAATTGGCGATAGGTTTGCCACCTATCACATTGTGGGACTTAGTGTCTTCATCTTGTCGTGGGTGCCCTGATGATACTTTTTTTTGTTTATTTATTCCTGTTATTTATAATAAACAGCTTTAATCCGCGGCTCTATTTGCGTGGCAGTAAATATTTTTACTGAACTGGAGTCGAATTAAAAACGATATGAATAAATTATTCCTTAATTAAACGTATTTATTTTTAATCAGTAGCCCATTAATAAAAACTTTCATATAAACTTTCAACCCCTGTTTTACCCCTTACGGGTAGAATTTCCAGAAACGCTTAAATAAATATCTACTCATTTTTAATAAATGGCCCAAAAATAAAAATTAATGTTTCCAAGTTAAAAAATGAGGGTCTTCCATACAAACTTTCAACCCCTATTTCCAAAATTCTGTCCTTAATAGGCCTACTCAATAAAACGACACTACTTACCAAATTTAATGGCTGTAACTCTTAACAGTTTTTGCTTAGCGACGATAAATCAGTCAGTCAGTCAGTCAGTCATGTTATTTTATAAGTAAAGATTTTTAAATCGTCAGTTAACTTCAAAATGACTCGACTGGCTGTTCAGAAAGCTTTCTCTTGAAGATATCAGTAATGTAATAGCATACATATATTTACAATTTATAATATTCCACTCAAGCCGCCTATAATATGGCAACTATACCTGCTAATAACGTGGCAACTAGGGATAAGTGCCCAATTGGCGATAAGTGTACCTATCAGATTGTGGAACTAAATACCTACCTTTGCCTAATCGTAGGTGCCCCTGTTGTACTTCTTTTGACTTCTAAAGATAAAGGCGTGAAGATATAGACTGTATAATATTCATAGTTATATCTAAAGCACCAGAAAAAAATTGGGAAACCGTTCAGAAACGTTAACACTTCTAATCTACGTAAAAACTAAAATACAAAAAAAAAACAATTTTTATCCAACCCAAAATACGAAATGCATGGTTATAACGTAAACAAACCATAAAACTGGTTCTCACCGATCGCAGTCGCATTCGAAGGCTGGTGAGGTCATGACTCGTACTAGGTACGACGTAGTGTGTCAAGTAAATAATGTTTGCGAACTATTTAAAATGAATGCTTATAAAAATAAAAACTGCAATTTGGCAATTATATTAAAAATAAATTACCATTTAAGCCTTACCAATTTACATTAAAATTTGTCGAGTCCACTCAAAGTAACCTTGTAGTAGATTTTTTTTTAATGTAATAATGTTAAATGTTCCTCCGTGTTGGTCCGGGCTCCTTTGAAGAATAGACCATCTGCCTTTCTGCCAGACAGCTCGTAAAAGGCGAGCGAAGGCTTACTGTCACTAACACCGTGACACCTGACTAGGTGGTAGAGTTTCGCAGCGACTCACCCGGATTGGTACCACTGCCTTACCTATTCCTGCCGCCATAACGTCGTGACGTGTTCCGGTTCGGAGGGTAAGGTAGCCGATAAACTTACTTTTGCTCAAGGCCTAACATCCTGGCCTCAGGCAACGCACCATTACCACCTTTTGGTGTCGCTAGGCAGCGGAAATTTCTTACCATCAGGAAATCCGTCTGCTTGTTGCCTTCCAATATCATAAAAAAAATATATATGATTTAATATAATAATCAGGTACGCCAAATGTACAGTACAATATACAACGTATGTATATTTTAAAATGTATTTGCAGTAAAACTACATAGAACTGGTTTCAATTTCAACGTTATGTCCACTATTAAAAACTTCACAATAATTTTACAGTGTAGTAGAAATAAAAATCACTGAGAATATTTTTTTACATATTTACTAATATTGTAAATTGTAGTAAATTTGCAAATCTTGATATGCATATTTGGTAAGTAATATATTGCAAAAATTACAAAAACTGTATTTCATATTTGCAAACGCTGGTTTGTTATTTTACTAAAGCTTATGAGTTTTGTAAAATAATTGTAATTTTGTAGAGAGAAAAGTTACAGCTGCTGAACTGATTTGTTATTTAACTAAAGCTTATTAGTTTTGTAAAATAATAGTAATTCCACAAAAGGAACAGTGCTATCTAAGTGCTACATAAATACGAGTATACATTAATAATGTATAATGCTTAATAAAGCATAAATCAAAAACTATTTGACAGATCTTGATGTTTACGAAAAAAGACCATCAAACCATATTTATAATTGATGCAAAATTAGTGCGTCAAACATTTAAAAAACATGTTTGATTTTGTGAAATTCAGTCCAATTGAAAAACTTCTTTTGAAGTTGGGTTAAAATACTGAAAATATACGGAAATCTCTCGAGAATAATCGAACCCTCTATAAATTGGAAGCACGTACCACTTCCACGCTTTCTGCATTCACGCCGTCCAGAATTCAATGGTTAACGTTTGAAAAAATAGTCGCACGGACCAACTGCCCCACGTTGTAGTACGTCTAATAAAGGGGTTTGAACCTCTTAGTCAACCGCCGCCATTTTGTGTTTTTATCAAAATTGCGGCGCACGATAGTTCCTACAAACATGGATAGGGGATGCTTGTACAAACAAAAAAGTATTAGGATCAACGTAGCCTAAAGCTAAAGTTATTTACAATAAAAGATCGATGGTGAGTAGTACTTCAATTACCTTGCAGAAAAAGTAAATTGAACGCCTCTAAGCATAACATAGTTGGCCGTGGCTAGTTACCACACTAACGACAAAGTCCTACCGCAAGCGATTTAGTGTTTCGTTACGAAGTCGTTAAGAAAGAGTCAGGGGGAGTAATCACTATCCCCTTCCAAGTTAGCCCGCCTCCATCTTAGACTACATCATCACTACGATCAGGTGAGATAGTGGTCAAAGGAAAATTTGTTAACGAATAAAATATATATATTATTTTGGTACTTTAATTATAAAATGGAAAATAAATGTATACAATCAATGTTTATAACGTTGCGTTCGGAATTCAAAAACGTTAATCAGCTCCGAATATTTCTCTAAAATGGCAAAAAGATAATGAACTAAGACCAACTTAGATCATGGCTACAAAAATACAACTTTAAATATAATTTGTTATCGTGCGCCACCATTTTAAAAAAAAACACAAAATGGTAGCCAGGCACTAAGCCAGGCTTCATACACAAAAGTTCAATCCCCTTTCACCTGTACTTTTACAAGATGTGTATTAGTCAATAAGACCGTGTTAGTTCGGGCAACTTAGCAGAATAGACCATCTGGCTTTCGTTACCGTCACTAACACCGTGACATCTGACTAGGTAGAGTTTCGCAGCTACTCACTCGGATTGGTACTATCGCCTTACCTATTCCTGCCGCTATAACGTCTGCGCTTGCGTTTAACTCGTTCCAGTCCAGAAGGTAAGGTAAACTTACTTTTGCTGAAGGCGTAACGTCCCGCTTCAGCATGGCAACGCACCATTACCAACTTTTTGTCTTTAGTCGGCGTGAATTTCTTACCATCAAGAAGTCAGTCTGCTTGCTTCCCTTCCAATATCATAAAATAAAACAGATTTCTCCCATGTTGGGCCGGGTCTGCTATGTAGATTAGGCTATCTGCCTTCCTGTCAGTCAACATGAATGAGGCAGGCAAAGGTTTAATGGGCCTTTACGAACAAGATCACTGGTAGTGGTGGTCGTCCAAGTAAGGATCCACCGCCTCACCTATTCTTGCCGCCAGTACATTATGAAGTTGTCATATTCTGCTGTTGAAAATAAACCACATAAATCGGTTAAAGATAGCTGCTTTAAAATTGAATTCCAAAATTTTATTAAGACAAACATTTTTATTTTGGGGCTGGTCTAGAAAGGGTTGTTATAAGTTTGACACCCCTGTGTGTGTTTGTTTGTCTGTTGCTTCATAACTTCTAAACGGGTAGAGCAATTTCAATGCGCATTTTTGTTGCAAAGCTACTATGATCGGGACAGTTTTCGGCTACACCACACGTAAGTTTTTGTTATAGGTCATCATATTTATATATTATTATATACATAATATACATATATATATTGCATTAGTAACTGAAAGGCCCAGTTATTATTGCAATAATTTTTGTTTATGAATTTGAATTTGTAAACGCTATTGTCAAACGTCGTCGTCGTCAACAATTCTATTGATATGGACGAAAATGTATGCACTATTAAGTATATTTATACATTATTATAATATATATAGAACCTTGCCATACTGAGGTCGGGGTTTTAGGCATCGAGCAAAAGTAAGGTTACCGGCTACGGTATGCACTGATGGTACGGCGGCAACATCAGGTGAGTCGGTGGTATGAATTCGGGCGATTCTCTGCGAAACTCTACCACCTAGTAGGATGATGTAGAGCTAATGACGGTTAGCGCTAGCCTTTCACGAGCTGCCTGGCAAGCAGGGAAATGGTTTGCTATGCAAAGAAACCCAGACCAACGTAGGAAGAAGGATGTTAATAAAACTTATCTTAGAGCACCTCTTAATCACTAGACATTTTTCAAAAATAACTATCAAAACGCGACTTGGTACCTAATAAAATAATTGGAGTCAGTTTTTACTGCTTTACTGTGAATAAATTATTTTCATGTGATAACGTCAAAACTTGGTAGTGGTTTTTAACTTGTTTCAAACTGTAATACAAAGTTTATTATCAAAAAAGTTTCTAACCGCATTTGTCATTCTTTAAAAATAGATTCATTTTAAGGAAAGGCGCAAACAAGCGCGCTTTATTATAAAATTAAATCTTAAACCCTTTCTTATGGTAAAAGACAACCGTGGCGTATTAACACCACAGATGTTATAGATGAGTTTTGTTCTGTGGCCGGGTTGTTGGGACTAATGACAATATTCAGTATTCAAAATGAAACAGCATATTAAGCTAGAGACGAAGGATACAAGTACAAATATAAAATATAAATAAATAAATATCCTTGAAGAAGTCATACAAATTGAATCTAGTCCCAAAGTAAGCAAATTATATACTTGTGTTATGGGTGCTAGTATCAAATATTTCTATGAATTAGTATCAGTATATTAATTCATAGAAATACTTGATACTTGGCACTTGACAGATGCCATAATAAATTTAATTTACATCCAGACCTGAAAAAAACATTTAAATATTCATCACACAAATGTCTGTCCCCGTGGGGAATAGAAACCGAGCCTCGCAGTTGGTTGGTAAAGTTAGGCGTGTACGCTAGCTCCTCGACCTATGAGGCGGTCTGTGTTAAAACATTTCATTTTTTGGAATTTAATAAAAATAAGTAGCATTACGCCGATTTCCCCGAAGAGGTAGGCGGAATCATATCCTGAGTACCAACGACTAGCGGAAGACACTAAGTCCCAAAATGTGACAGGTGGTAAACCTATCTCCAACCGGGCACATATCCAATCCCGAGCAACGTATGTTTTATCACAAAATTGGAAAAATCCTTTTTATTTTTTTTGCCCGATAGAGATTTCGAACCCAGGACCTTACCCAGAAACCAATACTGCTAATAAATAAATTAATATGTTATTATAACAAATATATTTGATATTTTCCATCGTTGGCGCTTGGTAAAACTTCCAAATATTCATATTTTTAAATAAAAAACACTTGTACTATTTTACGTACCTATAACTTTTTTTTTTTAAGTTTTTATCTTAAGTGATACGTACGAAACCAAAACAACCAAACCAAACGGTACAAGTGTTTCTTTAATATTATAACATAGTATTAGAGTTTAAGTACATTCCGTATATATAATTCAGAACCCTTTTGAAGGATTATCTGTTTATATGGAGGTATAGGTTCGCTCTTCTTGAAGGAGTGACGCTCAATTTCCTTAGAGAATTTATTCAGGCAGTCAAATATTTCGTAAATATTTGATGTTCAGTTAATATGTGCTTACTACTACTACTTGACTAACAGTTTCACGCAGCTTCACCTTGCTGGCTGGCGTAACTTGGCTTTATCTGCACCGATTTTTATGAAACAAAACCTATGTCACTTAGGGATAATGAAGCATTCTACGGGTGAAAGAGTTTTTGAAATCGGTCCAGTAGTTTCGGAGCGTATATATTTCAAAAAAAATAACAAATAATCAAATATTTCCTCTTTATAATATTAGTATAGACTAGCTTCCACCTGCGGCCCACCTGCATGATCAATTATCCGTACTAATATTATAAAGTTAAATGTCTGTCTTTCTATTGCTATTGAACTGCCAAACCGCTGAACCGAATTTTATGAAATTTAATATACATATAGCTGAACATCCGAGTTCATAGGTAGAGTATTTATTTTTTACAAAAATCAACCCCCAAAGGACTGAAAAGGAAAGGAAAGGAAGGAATGAAAAATCCCCCGTGTTGGTCCGGGCTCCTTTGTAGAATAGACCATCTGCCTTCCTTGCCAGACAGCTCGTAAAAGGCGAGCATAGGCTCACCGTCACTAACACCGTGATATCTGACTAGGTGGTAGAGTTTCGCAGCGACTCGCCCGGATTGGTATCACCGCCTTATCTATTCCTGCCACCATAACGTCATGACGTGTTCTGGTTCGGAGGGAAAGGTAGCCGGTAAACTTAGTTTTGCTCTAGGCCTAACATCCCGGCGTCAGGTTGGCAACGCACCGTTACCACCTTTGGTGTCTCTAGGCGGCGTGAATTTCTTAACATCAAGAAATCCGTCTGCTTGTTTGCCTTCTAATATCATAAAACAAATGTGGAGTTTAGAATAAGCTATACACTGAAAACACCATGTTCCACATAATAATATTTTTATCGCAATTTATATTTATTCAGCATATGCAGCGCGTCATTGCTACTTTTAGCATTTGTATGCGATGCGAATTTATTTCCATCAAGGGTTTTTTGTAATCTAATCTAAATACTACAAGAATGGAAAAAGTGCTAGAATAAAATTCCTAATATAGGTGAGTTTGAATGAATGCATGAGCTAGACTATGCAAGTCATTTTTAAGTACCCTCCACTGTTCTATCCCTTCTAAGGTTCAGTGTTTTTATTACAAAGTTGATTGTCCTCCTTTAATTGGATTAGCGCGAAGCTCCGTATTTCTACGATTCTATTCAACACTCGTATTTTATTTAGTTTGCTTTCATTGTGTAATGAAACCTTTACCTTGTTAAGGGGATAGTTTAGCGCGATGTTCTAAATAATAAATTGATAAAATTACGCATACAGACATTCACACACATACGTATACATACATGCGCTCATACATACACACCGACCCACCCACACACACACACACACACACACACACACCCAGATAAGATAGTTTTATTAATGTTAAACATGAACTAAAATTTTAAAGTTTGTTTTGTACCTACTTAGTTACTATCATTGTACTCGATAAATACTATTTTACCTATTTAGTATATGGGGGCATTGGTGACCTGTAACACAGGTTTATACCTAAAACTGGCACCAATCTTGTATTAACAGTTTTAAACAAGATATTTTGTTTCATCTTAAGACATATTTGTGGAAAACTACAACTGCTGTTTAAAACGTTTACATAATTTTATAGTTATAATATATAATTTTTGCTTATAACACAAATTAATACTAGTATATTATTTGATGTTTTACTTAAAAACACAGTCAGTTGTATACTGGTCTAAATTTGCCGCCATTATATCCAGAGACAGTAAATAACCATCGCTGGCATCCATGCCAATTGTGGCCAAGAATGTCGTGACGTCTATCAATAGAGATCGTATTATATCACCAACATTGCAGTCTAGAATTCTAACTAAATATTGAATTAGATATATCTAGAATCCAGATCTACGACGGTTATATGGAGATAACGTTGACTTGATCTATGTTTGATGATATATAAACTATCTTCTACGAGTGGTTTTCCCTCAATAAACATTTTATAATTATTGTCTACTATATGTTTGCCCGCGATTTTGTCAGTGTAGATTAGTTACGATTTTTATACAAATTCTCATCCGCTATTGTAGTTATAGAATTTTACATTTCATTCTATCGACAAAAAAAAATTCAAAATAGATTCAGTGGTTTAGCTGTAAAAGCAACAGACAGATATACAGACAGAGAGATTTTTACATGTATTTAAGACAGTGTGGATATATAATACAAAAATTGAATATTCAATTAGTGTAGTAAGCTTTTTAAAAATCCGCATCGAAATCGGTCCATTCATTTAAAAGTTAAGATGCCGCAGACATCCCCCCCACAGACTCACCCACTCACTTACACATGCACGTACACACACGCACACGATTGCGTAAAAAAGTAACGAACATCCACACGTTTTCGCATACTTTCGCATTTGTAATGTAAGAAAGACTAGGAGGTTATGTTGGCAGTTACGCTAAAATCTAACTCAATTAATTTTAGGGGTATGCTATCTTTTTCATTAAAACAAAAACAAAGAGATGGAACATTTTAGATTCCGCTGATTTTAGATTGTACCGTCTTACCCATTCCTGGGGCTATAACGTCAGTGGTCGCCATTATCGCGTTCCATGTGCTGTCATGTGCGTTAAAAACTTCCAACCCGAGCCTACAAAAAGCTTTGTGCTATTTTGAAATTTTTATCTAGGAAATTTAATTTTAAGACCGCTATTTTCGATGTTACAAAAACAATTTTAAACAGCCGCCAATATCACGGTGCCACGTTTTCAATGTCCAATAAAATGCTTTGTTCGTCAAGCTAAGCACAAAATCTAATAACAATTTTACTAACAAAGCTCGTGCATTACTAAAATTTAATATCTAATGCATTTCAGAAAAGCTTTTAAGTGCGAGCTTTATAAAGCTTTTGTTTTGTGTTAAAATGCTAGTGTAAGTAAGGTTTTTTTTTTATTTTCAGTTTGTGTCTTAAGACATATTTTATCTCTATTTAATCGACTCCAAAGAGGAGGTTTTCAATTCGACTATATGTTTAGGTTTGCATGTTTGTTACGCAATGGCTCGACCAATAACGACTGGATTTTAGAAAAAAGAACAATTAAAATCTGTATGATTCCGAGTTAGTTCCGTTCAAATTTTATTAGGATCTAAATATTGTTTTGTGAGTAATATTTAATACTTCTAGAAATTTTAAGGAAAGGAAAAATTTCGCCCTGATAGGATTTGGACCTTACTATTTTGTCTCAAGGCGACGAATGCTCTAACCATTTGAGCTACTGAGAGTTCAAGTCCTGTGGCAGAATTTTTAATTATGTGTTTATTATTGTAAGTAAGTTCCACTTCATCAAAAACCAGTTGTTGGGTCGCAATGAAATTTTATTTATTTATTTATTTATTCAGAAAACTCACAGCATTTAACAAAATAATGATGTAAATAAAAGTAACAAAATAAGCCAATTAAGAGTTTCCGTAAGTAGGTAGCAGTATACTTACAACAGACACAATGTGTACAATGTATTAAATTACTTTTCAAAAAATAAGTTCGAAACATTACGCCTTATTTGAGTTAAATTAATGCGGAAGGGATCGATATCACTATTAACTTTATTCAGACTATCAGTAGCTCTTATTATGAAAGTGTTTTTTCGATAATTTGTAGTAGCAAAAGGTACATATAGCAAAGTTGGATTACGAACGGATCTATTGGGAACATTAAAGAATATTCTGCTCAACAACTCTGGGCAGTCGACAGTGCCATTAAGAATACCTACAGCATATGTAATGTCATTTATCTCTCTCCTGGCGGATAACGGTAAAAGATGTTGTATTTTACAAGCTTCTAAATATGATGGCTTCTCTTTTTTAATTCTATGATAAAGAAATTTAACAAATCTTTTTTGAATGGAATCAATACGGGTTTTATAACCGTCGTATAACGGGTTCCATATTTGTGTAGCATATTCTAACTGACTTCTAACTAGTGTACAATATAGTATTTTGAGTGTTTTTAAATTGCGAAAGTCTTTAGTAGCTCGAATCAAGAAACCGAGAGCTTTGAATGCCTTAGAAATTAAACTATTTATGTGGTCATCAAAGATTAGCTTTGAATCAAGAGTGACCCCAAGGTCTCTAACTGAGTCGACCTGTAATAAAGGAGTATCCATAATAAAATAAATTGAATTTAGTTGGTTGCGTTTTCGACTAAATGTGATTGTAGAACATTTAGAGGGATTCAAGTCTAGCTTGTTTATTATGCAATAATTTTGGAATCGATTTAAATCCTGTTGAAGTAAGAGACAGTCAGATATATTTCGTATTGTTTTACATATTTTCATATCGTCCGCAAAAAGAAAAATAGTTGAATGGTGAAAACAATGATCAATATCTTTTATGAATATTACAAACAGTAATGGACCTAAAAGAGAGTCTTGGGGGACGCCTGATGAAATTTGAATCCAATTAGATGTGAAACCATTGAAAACAACTGCTTGACTACGATTCCGTACGTAAGAAGTAAACCAGCGAAGAAGATCACCATGAATATCTGCCTTGGCGAGTTTATTAAGCAAAATACCATGATCAATACGGTCGAATGCTTTACTATAGTCGGTGTATACAACATCGAGTTGGAAACCTTGAGCTATATTAGAAGTTATTACATCCGTAAACAATGCAAGATTAGAAGTAGTGGAGCGAGATTTCAAAAATCCATGTTGGCGTGGGGTAAAAGTCGATTTAACCGCAAAATACGTTTGGTCATAGATTATACGCTCAAGTATCTTTGAAAAGATACAGAGTTTGGAAATTGGTCTGTAATTGGTAACATCAGAAGCAGCTCCTTTTTTATGAATTGGAGTGACAAACGCCTTTTTCCATATTGATGGAACCACGCCTTCATTTAGTGATTTCTGATATAAAATTACTAAAGGAAAGACTAAGCTTTGAGCACATTTTATAATGAAATAGGCTGGAATGTTGTCAGGTCCAGGTGATTTATTAACATCCAGAGATTTTAAGATGGTTAAAACGATTTTATCATCAATTATAATTTTACTGATGAATGCTGGCGTATTAGGATAACTGAGAGATGTGTGTGATGTATCAGATACAGATGGATTGAGAAACGTCGTAGAAAAATATTCAGAGAATAGATTACTTATGCCTTCTCCAGACGACGATGACTGCTGGCCATATTTCATTGTACAAGGAATCGACTGAGTTTTACGAAATGATTTCATATATGTCCAGAATACTTTAGGATTTTCACTAATTGAGCTTTCGATTGAAGCTATATAATTTTTAAAGCACTTTTTTTCAGTCATTTTAACTCTGTGTCGTAATAAGTTAAACGTCAGGTGATCAGACAAATTGCCATATATTTTATATTTCTTATGATATTTATTTTTCTCTTTAATAATCTTTATAAGAGACTTAGTATTCCATACCGGGTATTTACTAGGTACACGTGACTTCCATGGAACGAATTTGTCGCGAAGATAGTAAAGTTTGTCATAGAAAAATGCGATAAAATCATCTAGTGACTTGGAATTTAATATTTCGGACCAAGAGATTTCATCAAGTTGATTGCAAATAGATAGGTAATCACCCTGGGAATAAATGTATTTATTACTTGGCATAGAATCTAAAGCATTAAATTCTAAAAATTCGGCTAAAATACATAAGGGGGGGTGGTGAGGATCCTCTGGTACTAGGCAATCTGAGGCTTTAGAGACTGATACAATTTCATTGGAAAAAACTAAATCTAAAATTTTACCAAATTTATTTACAATAATGTTATATTGGTTAAAATTACAAATATTCATTGAGTCATTTAGTTGAGTATGTAAGGACGAATTAGCAGAGATATTCACAGAGTGAGAAATATCATCAATCAACGACCATTGAATACCACTAATATTGTAGTCACCTACTACAACAAATTTATCTAAAGGATTACTTTGAGTAGCCAATATGACGTTTTCTAAATGATTACCAAGCTGTTCAGAGAATGACAAACCGTTGTGTTCAGCACAAAGATAAACACAGCATAAGTGCAACTTATAACGCATACTGGGCTTATTTATTTGAATACTCAAAGTTATCCAAATGTCTTCGGCAGATGAGTTACACTCTTCTCTTAAGACACTGCTAATGTCCTTACGCACTGCTATAAGGACACCCCCACCTTTCGACTGACGAGTCCGGGCAAGGTTACGGTCTCTTCTCCAGACCGTGTAATTATCGGGAAATAATTCAGATGTGTTAATACCGTCCAGAAGCCACGTTTCCGTTAAAGCAATTATATCATATGAGTAAAGTAAGACGTTTCGCAAAAACATATTGGTTTTAGAGCGCAAACCACGGACATTCTGGTAGTAAATATTAAGGGCCATATTTAAATATAAAATTCAACACCCTCTTAATAGTCATATAAAAAATATTTAAAACAATTATTTGCAAATACATATCCTTATATATAAACCCTTGACAGCCAGAAGAGAAATACAAACATTTTAGAAAAATTGAGCAGTAGTGAGAAAAAATAAAATCAAACACTGTTGCTATTGCAGAACAAGTCTTAATATAAAAGATACTAAGGTTCCACAACAGTGCCGTATAGTATGTTAAAAGTAAAAACATGCACTGAAGCCTTCTTTTCGGAAATATATATTTTATAATTCTAAATGGCAGTAGTTGATACTCACACAACTGTATATACTCGAAGCCACCGAAATAGCAATAATTCCAAGTATGTAATATAATAGAAAATTTTCTAAGATAATCTATGAGGCTTAATACGAGTTTAAATATTGTAAGAGTATGAGTTTATGTGGAAACATCTCGGAATCATGACCTACCGAAAAACGAATTACCGTATCAGTAATGAAATTGAAGTAATATTTTTGCAATTTTAGGATCATCACATACGTTCGGATCTCGGAAACAAATTTTACCTAAAACATCCACTAAAGTTTCTTATGGAAAAATTACTGACTTGTGTAGTCGGTCTACGAGGGCCAAACTGAAAGTTTTTAGAACTGGCAACTTAAAAGCATTATATTAAAAAAATAAGTTTAAATTTTGAAAATAGAACTCTTTACCAATAATATTGAGTATACATTTCATTCATTTGTCATTTATTTTACGATTTGGCGGCAAATTGAAAATTGTCTGTGCACGTCAGAATGAATTTAAGCCGAGAAAATTTTCGTGCAATGATTTTTTATGACTTTCGATGTCATATAAGTCAACAAGAAAGTTATGATAGACTTCGATTGGCTTTTCACGATGAAGCCCCATCTCGTGCCACAGTTTACAACTAGTTTAATGAATTCAAACGTGGTCGAACTAATCTCACCGATGATTTGCGTGAGGGACGGCCTTCTACAGCGACGACTGAAGACAATATCGGTGTTGTGCTGCGTATGATAAAGACTGACAAAAGAGTGACCTATCAGCAGATTCGGACAAGTCTAGGCATAGGTATGAGTCAAGTGCACAAAATCCTCCATGAACATTTAGCGGTCAGGAAGCTTTGTGCCCGCTGGATACCGCATAATTTGACCGAGGCTCAAAAACTCCGCCGTGTTGATTGGTGCCGAGAAATGATCCAAAAATTTAACGGAGGTGACTCAAATGCTGTGTTCGACATACTAACGGGTGATGAAAGTTGGATTTACTGTTATGATCCGGAAACCAAAAGACAGTCTGCTCAGTGGGTGTTTCCTTCCGAAGAGTTGCCAAATAAAGTGGAGAGAGGTCGAAGTGTTGGAAAAAAGATGGTGGCCTCGTTCTTCGGAAAGACAGGTCATTACGCGACAGTTGTCTTAGAGGATCAGAAAACGGTTAATTCAGAGTGGTACACTAACAACTGTTTGCCACTTGTCTTGGAAAAAGTTCGAGAGAAACGACCTCGCAGCAGGATCCTCCTTCATCACGACAATGCCTCGTCGCACACCGCCAGGCAAACGATCGACTATTTGGTGACCTCAGACGTGGAATTACTGGGTCACCCGCCGTATAGCCCCGACCTCACACCCTGCGATTTTTATTTATTCCCGAAAATAAAAGAAAAACTTCGAGGAAAACATTTTATGGACGCCGAAGAAGCAGTGGCTGCGTTTCAAAACGCCGTCGAAGAGACCCCTAAGGCCGAGTGGGCAAGGTGCTTTTCTCAATGGTTCCATTAAATGCAGCGATGTCTTGATGTAAATGGACGCTATTTTGAAAAGTTATAATAAAACTAATAACTTGCTAGAATGCTTAGTTTTTGATTTTCTAAGAACTTTTAGTTTGACCCTCGTATAGATTTGTTTAAATTTACTGCGTTAAATTGTTTAACAATTTGTATAACCCAACAATCTGACAATTTCTATGTGGTGTTCGAATTGTATTTTGGTACATCTTTTCTTTTTCTTTTCTTCTACCCAACTTCAAATGAAATCCCCTATTATCTATCGTTCTGTCAAATTATGGAATTTCGTTTCTATTGAAGAAAAGCCAACCATATTTCTTTTGACAATAGCTGACAAAACTAAAAAAGTATAAGAAAATTATTGGTCCCTCCGTTCAAGCGTGATGCAATGACTGAATGATGTAATTTAATTTTTAAGTAGATTTGCAAAGAAGAATATCAAATTTTTTTTGAAATTGTAGAAAATTACCTCTTAGGTTAATAAAAAAGTAAGCGGAAGGTAATACTGTATTTTTCTTCAATTTTATGGTTAAAGTTTTAGACTGATGTTCAAACATAGGCTACTTTTTTATTAAAATTGACCCAACCCCAAAGGAATGTAATTTGAGATTAGTTGCGCATCTGCCTACTTCAGAGATATGGCCGTGAAGATACTTACTTCGAATCTATACTATAAAAATGAATCCATATTTCGCGTGGTCATCGTATTATGACCGAACGGGTAATTCAATTTTGATAGCTTTTTTGTCTTGTTGGTTATTGTCAGGAGGTTTATATGAAGACAAAATAGGAAAAACTATACTTTAATTTCCTTATAGACAAATTGTTAGTAATGTCAAGCTATACGAAATTCGACGGTTCGGCTAATACGTAATATATAACAAGGAATTTAAAAACCGGGAAAATTTCAGGGAAACTAGGAAAACAACAGTTTGATTTTTAGTTTTAGTAGGTGTTAATGTTAAGCGATACAACGTTTGTTCGATCGGTGGGTGTTTGTTTAAAAATATATTTAGGTAGTATTTACCTAATCTATATTAATAATTTCGTCAAGGGGTACGGCAGACTCGATTGAAACCTTACCTGAATAATTAGACATAAAAAAATAATGAATTTGAGTCGACAACATATATCCGCAACATTCGGATTGTCGAGTATTTTGTTAAATTCTATGTTAAATCCTAATGTGTTGACAGACAAATCACAGTCGCCATCTTGGGTAGTTAATAAACATTCCATTTTGTTATGTGTAATAGAGAATATTCCTTTATAACCTCTGCTGAATTCTCGGATAAGTACATACTCATTGCAATTTGTTTTGTTAATTTATGTAACTTTACTTTAAATGTTGATTTAAAAAAAAACTTTGGTAGTTTTTATTTACTATATTTATTAAACACAAAAATAAAGCTATACGAATCAATGTCTTGCCTTTTGTCTTGCATTTTACCTTTAATATTCCTTGAAAACCGGTGACTACAGAAATATCTACCTACATTTTGCACCTAGATGTATATTATGAAACACATTTTACCCAAGCTAAGCCGGATTCTTATCTAGTATTAATAATAAAGTGACTATTCACGGGTAAGTATATATTTTAATAAATTATATTTGACGCCGATGTGGCGAGATATAGTCTAGCATTATAAACTGTAATACCCGTATGTTGAAGTTTTCATTTCATAGTGTCACAAAAAATAAAATTTCATATTTTTCAATTTTAAAACATGCTAATACTTCCACTGTATGTCGCCGCCATTTTCCAATATAGTTTCTATGGTTTGTGGCTTCTCTGTGGAGTAATTAGTTTATTGATATTTTAAACTCATACGATAATTGATTTTGTAGGCTGTTTGTGTGTTTCTGTTCTCGTCGTATTAAGGTATTTTTCATGTGTTAGTAAATTGAATTTTTTCTACAAACGACTATCTGACCCGGCGAACTTCATTCCTTGGGGACTCGATACTCGGTGCCCATCCTGCATGTGGACTTGGCGTACAGATATATATGAATGTGTAAGATCTTTATGTACAAGTGTTTCTCTACATTCGGGATTTCAAGTTGTTTGGTCATTTTACTAAATGCTATGTCTGTAATTTCTAAACTACTTATAAAATGACTGACTAATAATAATCACAAAAAAATTGTAAAGCTTCAACTACAAAATAAAAAGGTTTATTAATATTAGTTACTACTGGTTCAGCAGATGCAGCTTGAACCGCAGTCCGGATACAGACAGACATACAAACAGACAGAAATGTTAAAAAAATACTAGAGATATGTTCTGTTATCAATTTTTAGTCACTTGCATTTTTACTTGTTTAATTTTAAAATATCTTCAATTTACAGAATTCACTCTTCTACAAATTTATTACAAATGTATAGATATGTAGATAGTTAGATATTTCAACAATATGTAGCAGAAAGTGTAAAAAAATACAAAAAAATAAGTAAATTTTGTCAATTGTGAAGAGTGTCAATCGTGTCAATTTTGTTGTTGAGGAAATTTTGATCATTGTGAATATTGTTTTTTTAAATTAGCGGCCCGCCAAGGCTTTGCATGGGTATAAATTATACATATAAACCTTCCTCTTTAGTCACTTTATCTATTTAAAAATACCGCATCAAAGTCCGTTGCGTAGTTTTAAAAATTTTAGCATACTAAGGGACATAGGGACAGAGGAAGCGACTTTGTTTTATACTGTGCAGTGATTAAATATTTGATGTGTTATGATTTTCATGAGATGGGGTAAGAGTTTCGTCAAATGTAAAAGAGTACTTCCATTCGTTTATAAACGGGATAACAACTGATAATTGAACTCGTTTACACTAAACATAGTATTAAATTCGGTATTCAATGTGATCGGTGATAAGAGGTCATCCATAAATTACGTCAAGCGAATTTTAGAACTTTTCCTCCCCTCCTCCTCCCACAGAAATGTGACAACCTGTGACAAGGAGGGGTGTCACAGGTTGTCACATTTTTATAAAACCCCCCTAATGTGACGTCACACATTTTTCAAACCTATTGTGGAATAATGGCTGGTATTTTATTAAACACTGAATTCCAACCTGTTTACATAAAGTACATAGGTATTTCCAGCTTAGCAATAAAAGTGGGAAAGTAATAGAATGTTTTGCATGTTTAATGTTGTTTCCATTATGATAATTGTTGGTATTAAACTAATTGAAGTTAGTTAGTTCACATATACATTTCCTGTTCTAGTATTTTATAATATGACGTCACAAGGCTTTCGATCTCCCCCTGCCCCTTGTCACATAATGTCACATTAAGACGATACCCTCCCCCCCCATTAACGTGTGACGTAATTTATGGATGGCCCCTAACAGCCCTCAAAATAAACTATTTAAGTCTGTTTTTTTTACAATTTCAATTAAATTAATAGAATATTTGGGCACAATTCTAACATTAATAAAGAAAGTCCAAATAAATAAGATTTTTTTTACTTTTGAAGATTTTCAATATCAGAGAAATATCTTGATGATTCTTTGTATAGAATTCGTCCCTAGTGGGAAACAAACCTAAGCGTCGGTAGCCCCATTAAAACATGGATAACAACATAGTCCAATATAATATCACTTTTTACATTTAATTAAAAAGATTTTACAATAATATATAAGTTTTTGAAAGCAAAGCAAAATATATAACGTCGCGACTTAAGCCCCTTTGCAGAAGAAAACGAGAAACAAAAAATAGTTACTTCGTAAGATCCTGAGCTTCATGAATAAGTCTACGCTACCGGATGCTGTCGGAATGTCGACTACTCCAGACTTTAAGGCTTTTGTGTAAACTGATTTATTTACGAACAAAGACTGTTTTGTCAGTGCCTTAAGCAGGTTCAGCTGTTTGTTTATATATATATATATATATATATATTTATATATACAGGGTGTTATAAGATTAGATTTCGATATTTCATTTTATTCATTAAAATTGGAAATAATACAGAAAATACTTATTAACCATTTGTATTATTGTTTCAGGCCTTTGTCTAAATATTATTATTATAACAGAAAGCTAAAAAAAGTGCGAATATCTTGACATAGACTTTTTTTGGGTTTTTCCTATTTTTTAATAAACAAAATGTTACTCGGGATTGGAAATGCCCGATTAGCGATAGGCTTGTCACTTATTACATTGTGGGACTTAGTGTCTTTGGCTCGTCGTGGGTGCCCTGGGTGGCTGGTGGGTGGGTTGTGCCTCTGCCTAGCTCTTCGGGGATATGTTCGTGAAGATGCTTTTTAGACTTTTTGTGCAAATTATTAAGTAACAGAATAGACTATCCGGAAGTATTGAAAAAATTTAACTTTAGTGTACTTAAGACAATACCGCTTAAGTTATAATGACAGTGTCATGTTCCCGTCCCCAGGGCAAGGCAGCCGATATTTTCGCACATTTAGTCTGATACCCCGGTCACACAACTGTGATGCACCTATAACATCAGTGGTCTCTGACCGCCTCGTTGGTCGAGTGGCTAGTATACACGCCTAACTACACCAATCAACCGCATTTGTATCATGAACATATAGATGTCTGCATTTCCGTGTCTAGGTGTTTATTAAATTTATTCTGGTATCTACAGTAGACCCCCGATAATCCGGCCCCTGTCTAATCCGGCGCCCCCTGTAATCCGACATGACTTTGTATAAAACATGTGTATTTGACAATCTTCACTAATGTAGATCACGCAGCTTTGAACAGGTTACAACTCATACGCGTTCGTAAAAAAACTGATGAATATTTCCAAGCTTTATAATTTGATAAATTCATTACTTACATAATTTTGATTAATAACTTTTGATTTTTGTACGTATGTGCATTTGTGCTTAATTTTATAATAAACGTAATCTCTTTAAAGTTATTTTATTCACAAAATTCGACACACATACATAAATTAAGAATGATTTATACTTCAAAGTACATATAACATATAGAATCTTATCATTGGACATGTAATTTGTCGGATTACAAGGTACTCTTTTGTAAAAAATTCCGGACTATAGGGGGTCTTAGGCAGTGCTCTATAATCCGACAAATTCGATTGTCCGACACTGCCGTGCATTATGTTTGTCGGATTACCGGAGGCCTACTGTATTTGGGTATTTCTGTGTGTAAGAATCATTGAGTAACACCCATAACACAAACATACAATTTGCTTGCTTTTGGGGTTAGAATCAATGTGCGTAACTTGTTCAGGAATATTCGTTTATTATTATTTGTAATCTATTTATTATAGGCTGCGCGTATATCTTACTAACAAGTGAGACGTGTGCCTGTACACTGTTTTATCTCGTAAAATTAAATATTAATTGACAAGTAATACAAATTGAAAAAAAAAATCAAATTTAGGCAACGATTGTAATACATAGAAATACTTAAATAGATGCCAGAGTAAATTTAATAAACACTCAGACCCGAAAATGCAGACATCTAAATGTTCACCACATTAATGTCTGATCTCGTCAGGGATCGAAACCGAGCTACGCGGTTGATTGATGTAGTTAGACGTGTACGACAACTCGACCAACGAGGCGGTTAAAAATAAAAAAAATCACGAGTAGTACATGGCGATGTCCATTTGAAGACTTATATGAACAACATTTTTTTTACCTAGGTAATTTTTTTACGATGAAGAAAGAAGAAAGAAAATTATTTATTTGCGGAAATATGTGTGTAAATTATTAGATGTTACAAAAATATTTAAGTATATTAACATATTATAAAATATTTTGGTGTGCAAATATTTTAACATTTACGAAAAATATTATTTAATAAGGAATTAAATAAGGCACTAATAAGCGATATTGAAAGGCAAACAAACAGACGGATTTCCTGATGGTAAGAAATTCAGACCGCCTAGAGACACCAAAGGTGGTAAGGTAAGGTAAGGGGTGCGTTGCCAACCTGAGTCCGGGATGTTAGACCTCGAGCAAAAATAAGTTTACCGGCTACCATATCCCTCCAAACTGGAACACGTCATGACGTTATGGCGGCAGGAATAGGTAAGGCGTATATATTAATCAGGGTAAGTCGCTGCGAAACTCTACCACCTAGTCAGATGTCACGATGTTAGTGACGGTAAGCCTATGCTCGCCTTTTACGAGCTGCTTGGTAGGAAAGGAGATGGTCTATTCTGCAAAGGAGCCCGGACCAAAATGGGGAAACTTAGGTAATTATAGTAAAAAAACGATTTCCCTTTCCTATTTACCGCCCATTACTGAAAAAAGAGGAACTCTACCAACGAGACAGTCAAAATTAAAAAAATCATGAGTAGTACACGGCGATGTAAGATCGTAGCCTTATATAAACATCTTTTGTACCTAGGTAATTATAAGATAAACCGATTTCCCTTTCTTATTTATAGCCCAATACTGAAAAAAGAGGAATTCCTAAAGAAATTCACACAATTTCCCATTAAGTATGTAACGTTATTCACCTGTGACGTATATTGTGATTTACGGGCCCTGATGTTCCTCCAGGCCGCTCGTGTAATAAAATATTTAAATAAAGGAACGCCTGCCAATGTTCCTATTTTATTTTCGAATTTAATTTTTATGTGATGGATGTTTAGAACATGCTATATATGGATAAAAATATTTCAATTCTTTGTAAAGAAATGTCGTATAAATATTGGAAACTAGCTATCGCCCGCGGTGTTGCTCGCGTGGTTACTGGTCCTATAGGAACATTTTTTCCCGATCAAAACTGTCCTGTGTGTTAATCGAAGCTATGCTCTACGTGTGTGAAAAAATGTCATAAAAATCGGTTCAGCAGCTTTTGCGTGAAGGAGTAACAAGCAAATATAAAAACTTTCGCATTTATAATATTACTAGCTGTTGCCCGTGGCGTTGCCCGCGGCGTTGCCCGAGGCGTTGCCCGCTTGGTTAATGGTCCCCATGGAGTAAAATTAAGTCGATGTTATAGTCTCTATCACATTTTAGTAAAGACTACGATACCAGGTTGAACCTCATATTACTAATAAGGCCCCCGTGTTTATTAATAAGATGGATGAAATTTGGAATCGACATATTTTTTTTGTTGTCATAATTTTAGAACTTTCCATTCCTTATTATTTATTTTCAGACCAAAACTGGCTTCCCATCCGAAACTAAATACGAGTTTTCGACCTTTCAGTTTACACCAAAACCGGAACCGAAACTTACCAAAACATTTTACGAATTCCAGTAAATACTGAAATTCGTAAAATATTTTATTAGTATTGTACTTTTACTCTTATTTTATCGTAACCATAAAAAACCTTGAAACCGAAAAAAGCACAGCCAGTTATATAAATAACTAGTAGTGCTAAAATAAATAAAAAAGATAACCATTAAAGTACGGAGGTGCCTAGGCGAATATTAGTTTGCATTCACAAACAAAAGAGTTCCGGAGCGACCGAAAGTTTTGATTTTTTTTTGTCTGAAACCGAAACTAAACCCGAAACTGGACTAAACTGAAACTTTCGGCACCTCACTAATTAAATACCGGAACTTAACGCGTTACAACTATGCTGCATTGGTTGTCGTCACGAGCAGACTGTTTCTGGAAAATCTCCAAATGTCAAAGGGGTGGGATTCCATCTATCTTCTAGGTCGATCTAACAACTCGGTAATAACCTTATAATTAGTAACTACGGAAAGAGTTTAAAATACGTACATGCATACATATATTTACGCTAAGTTCTTTATGGGGTAGGCAGACCTGACAAACCTGTCTGGCTTCCTTCACATTCATTATCCTTTTCATCACACGTCGGTTCCGGAGACGTGTCAAGAACGCCACCTCCAGATGATACCCGAGCGATTTAATCTTACAATGTCACATTCGAATTTAAAATACAGGGTTACTTTGAAAAGGCCAAATTATATTATAAGGGCCACTTGCACATTCCCGGGTTACATTTAATATTAAGTTAAACTGTCAAATATAATGTAATTTAACCCTAGCTAGAAGATAACTCTGTGTTAAATACTTAACCCAGGAATGTGCAAGTGGCCCTGAGGTGTTAAATGCGTAAATAGTATTGAATTTTAAACATTATGGTCATATTGTAATATTATTTACTTTTATCGCCTCTGTGTTTCATTTTTTGTACTTTACTGCATGAGGTCCCGAGTTTGAATCCCGGTTCAGGCAACATAAAGAACATTGGGTTTTTCCAATTTCCTAATAACAAAAAAATATTGTTCGGGATTGGATGATATTATGTGCCTGGTTGGCGATTGGCTTGGCACCTATCATTGTGGGACTTAGTGTCTTCGGCTAGTCGTGGGTGCCCTGGTTGTATCTATCCCTACTTTTTCGGGGATATAGGCGTGAAGATACTTTTTTTTTACTTTTGTAAACACACATTTAAAACAGTCCGCAAAAATGCTTCAATTGATGTCAAGCTGTAGCCAGTACGAATTATGACGTCACTAGCCTGCGAATGCAACTGCTATCGGTGGCAACCAGTTTTATGCTTTGTTTACGTCATAACCACGCATTTTGTGTTTTGCGTCAGATAAAAATTATAAATTGTTTTTTTTTTCTAATTTTTAGTTTTTTTATAGGTCGAAGGTGTTTTCGATTCTGAACGGCTTCTCAAAATTTGGATGGTGCTTTAGATGTTACCCTGTATATTAATAAGATAATTATTGTAAAAGAAACACGTAGCTTGATTTCGGGTAATCAACTGATTTATTGACAGCCTGGACAAGTACAACAATACAAATAGTTAGAACTAGATGGCGCTAGCATTTACATTTTGATATGCAATTTTAACAATAATTCTATTATCATTCTGCGGTTTGGAGGATATTAAAGCAAGAGGTTAAGCATCTCTGCTGCTGTAATTAATTATAAATATTAATATGAAACAATGTACAACCCGTACGAATTAACATGGAATTAACGGTGCAACTCGCAATTTGACGTTATTTGTCATTTTTCAGTCATTTATCATAACCATTACAAATTTTAATATCTTGTTGATAAGTACGCCATCTTCATTTCTGAAGAATAACTACTTTGTTTCCATACGTATCCTATTAATATTATAAATGCGAAAGTTTGTATGTATGGATGTATGGATGTTTGTTACTCTTTCACGCAAAAACTACAAAGCCGATTACGATGAAATTTGGTATGTAGGTAGCTGAAGACCCAGAATAACATATAGGCTACTTTTTATCCCGGAGTTCCCGCGGGATTAGGACTTATGCGGGTGAAACCTTGGGGCGCAGCTAGTCATCAATATATGTGTTTGTGTGTGACAAATGCATGGTAGTGAGGGTAATATTTTATTTATTGATTTAATGTACTGTATAAGCATTATTATTGAAAAATATTAATTAGCGTTTTGCACTTCTCCTACACATAAACTATAAGTGTGCCAAATTTTATATTCCTGCGTCCGCGCAATTTTAGTAAAAAGGGGTCCAAAGTTTTGGCATTACGTATTAATATAATATAGATACATGTTTGTTTATCATCAGTTTGATAACTTGCGGTGATACGTGCGGCGAATGCAAGAGCGGTTGCATTCCAGTGGAGTGCACAGTTGTTTCGTACTAGTTGTATATTAAAGTAAGGCCCATTTCTTATTGTTTCTCCTCATTTTCAAGAAACACCCAAACAACTAAAAGTGCTAAACCAAAATGGTAACGAATGTTAGGTGTGTAAAGTAAAGAAATAAATATCCCTGGACAAGTTACACAAATTGAATCTACTCCCGAAGTAAGCAAATTATATGCTTGTGTTATGGGTATTAGTCAACGATACTAATACATAGAAATACCTAAGTAGATATTAGAATACATATAATAAACAGACCTTTAATAAACAAACAAAAAGACCCAGACCTGGATATACAGAAATCTAAATCTAGTCTAAATGTTCATCACACAAATGAACCCGAGCCTCAGGGTTGGTCGCGGTAGTTAGGCGTGTACGCTAGCCAGTAGAACAACGAGGCGGTCAAATGATTCAAAACATTTCATTTAATAATCTTTTTTTTTAGGTAATGATGTCACTCTTCAGTCTAAATAGTGAGAAATTTCATTAACATCTTTAAATGATGAAGTTTACCTTGTTTAATTTTTTTCAATTTTTTGTTTTTCATCCAACTCCAAGAAAAAGAACTATTTTTGTGTACAATGCGAAAGTGATTTTTTTTGTAGAAAATGAAAAGCCGTTTCTAAGTTCATTTAATAATTTGTGTGTGTGTGTGTGTGTGTGTGTGTGCGCGTGTGTGTGTGTGTGTGTGTGTGTGTGTGTGTGTGTGTGTGTGTGT
>NJDD01000881.1:333309-414475 GCA_002245505.1 Calephelis nemesis
ACACATATGACATAAAATTAAAAAAATTGATGTCGGTTTCTTATAGTATTTGCTACTGTCCTATTTCGGTTTTGAAAAGTAGGTAAGTAAAGTAGTACATTTAATGACAAAAAAAGTTGTACATCCTAACCTCAAGTTGATAAGTTTCCATGAACATTTTTGTTGTATATAATCGACGTGAGTTCCTTACAAGAATGACTTAAAAGGTTCTGATCCTGCAATGCATGTAAAAAATAGCATGTTGGTCTTTAAGCTATGTACATTTTTGACATCATCTCCGTGGTCGAGTTGTCCAGCGTCGGACTTGATTTCTAACTACACAGCAACAAAAAAAGAGTGTTTTTATTTTTCTTGTAAAGATGACGTTGCCCGGGATTAGATAATTGCCCGGTTGGCGATAGGCTCGCCACCACATCGTGGAACTTAGTGTCTTCGGCTAGTCATGGATGACTTGGTTGTGTCTACCTCTTCGGGGATATGGGCGTTAAGATACTATGGGCGTTAAGCATTTTTGAAGTTTTTTTTTATGACATTGGAAGGCAAACAAGCAGACGGATTTCCTGATGGTAAGAAATTCTCGCCGCCTAGTGACACTAAAGGTGGTAATGGTGCGTTGCCAACCAGAGGCCGGGATGTTAGGCCTCGAGCAAAAGTAAGTTTACCGGCTACCTTACCCTTCGAACCGGAACACGTCATTATGTTATGGCGGCAGGAATAGGTAAGACGGTGGTACCAATCCAGGTGAGTCGCTGCGAAACTCTACCACCTAGTCAGATATCACGGCGTTAGTGACGGCGAGCCTATGTTCGCCTTTCACGAGCTGCCTGGCACAGGAAGGCAGATGGTCTATTCTACAAAGGAGCCCGGACCAACCAAAGTAATTTTAAATAGTTTAAATTTAAATAATTTACCTGCTTAAGAATTTAAGGCACTGAGCAAAAAAAATATACCTAAATTTAAAAGTTTGCTATTTGCTTGAGACAAAATTAGAAAAGAGTAAGTGTTTGTTCCAATTTTAAGGTATAAAAAAACCAAACTGAATTTACTATTAAAAAATTATATTGGATTTTGGAGAAGGAAGTACGCTGCTTTTTATCCCAAAATGTCAACGTGTAGCGTTGAGCCGCGGTTAACAACTATTATACAATATTCAATTAACAAGATTTGACATAAATACATTACACTATTGGCTGCACAAAAAGATGACACTTAACGTTTTATCAACCATTAAGTTACAATTTCGTATAGAATATGGCGACTTATGCCCGCTTCCTATATTCAAGAAACGAGTCGTTTTGATTACGGATGGTAGTATTTTGTACGCTTAGTAAGATTACTAACAACGGTTGCTCGTTTCCGACTATTCATTCTAAACATTTTTTTGAAAATATTGGTAACGCTCCGTTACTTTTGAACAAACTACGAATGGTTTAGCTGACGGATTACGATTCGTTGATTATAGGAACCGGGCATTAATGGCGGATAAAAGGTAATTGTCGTCTCAAACAGTGGCCGTTAATCTACATATAATTTAATTTCATAACCACCTCATGATTTGAATATTCTTTTTTTTAAGGATAGATACATGATTCTAATTATCTAATTATATAGTATAACAAGCTGCCTAGCGAACTTCGACCCGCCAATATCCGGATAAAAACTACCTTATCTTTTAAGTTAGATCACACTACAGATAGTTGTGAAATTTTATCGAAATCAGTTCAGTAGTTTTGGAGTTTAATGGCACCATACATCGTGACACAAAATTTTTATATATTATTAGCTGTTACCCGCGACTTCGCCCGCGATAAATTGTGATGTAAGCTATCCTATCTTTTATGTTAGGTTAATCTGCACACGGTGTGTAAATTTTATTGAAATTGCTTTAGTAGTTATGGAGTTTATTGGCAACATACATCGTGACATAAGATTTTTATATATATAAGATAATCTTATTGAAATCAACAGTTGTTTTTCAAACTATCCATAATTAATTTTATTTTTTTAATTTTTTTGTTCATTAAATCTTGTGTTTGTTATTACTAATTTCACCATTTAATTTACACCCATTTTAAATATAACGTTGTATCAAAATAGAAATCTATAATTGGTAAATGTTGAGATATTTTTCGTATTATGTTTATAATTATTTGCTGTGGATTTTGTGATAATAAAAAACATAAAAATGTATCAATATCAGTTCTGTATCCTGTCATTCCACTACGGAACCCTAAAAACAATAACAAAAGAATGAAGGCGTGTAAAAATTTGAATTTTATTATTTGAAAATACAAAGCAAAAATTACACATTTTATGAAGTAAGCTGAAAATGTGCGTGAAATAAACTTTACGACTTTTATGTTACCGCAGAGTCAACATAAACCGCTGTCGCGGAATGTAATTCGGAATAACGACTGTAATTATATGAACAAGCGATTTCACCTGCCATTCAACTTGGCAAGTGAATCGGGCTAAGGATATCCACGCTTTCGATTTCACTGATTCTTATTTTATTTTCAATCGAATTCAAAATGGAGTAGGTTCTCAATTTGATGGTAATCCTTATGCTTATTCCGTGATTACTCATCATCATCATCAGCTGGAGGACATCCACGGCTGGACATAGGCCTCCCCCAAAGAGCGCCACAGGTCATGGTCACCAGCCGCTTGTATCCAGCGACTCCCCGCAACTTTGACCAGGTCATCAGTCCACCGGGTGGGAGGTCGTCCTCCGGTGCGGGACCGCCACTCGAGAACCTTTCTTTCCCAGCGGTTGTCGGTACGTGATTACTGCAAGTGGGAATCTGGTCGAGGATATCCACGCTTCCGATTTCACTGATTCTGATTTTATTTGTAATCGATTTAAAAAAGGTAGGAGGTTTAAAATTAGATGGCATTTCCTATCTTTATTCCACTATGAACAATCTACTTTACCTGCCATTCAACTTAACAAGTGCATCGGGGCAAGGATATCCACGCTTCCGATTTCACTGATTCTGATTTTATTTTCAATCGAATCCAAAATGGAGTAGGTTCTCAATTTGATGGTAATCCTTATGCTTATTCTGTGATTAAGTGCAAGTGGGAATCTGGTCGAGGATGTCCACGTTTCCGATTTCACTGATTCTGATTTTGTTTGTTATCGATTCCAAAAAGGTAGAAGGTTTAAAATTAGATTATTAGATGGCATTTCCTATGTTTGTTTCACTATGAACAAATTCACTGTCTACGATTTCACCTGCCATTCAACTTGGGAGTTGGTATCTGCTCGACCTTCGTGGAGTGCAGTCGAAATCTCCTGATGATGTTTCGGTTACGAAGCGAAACGTACGTTTAGTTTTCAGTAGTATGTGTATTGTTGGTGCTAATAAAACAGTTTAGTGGCGTGTATTGTGTGGAGCTGGATATATTTGGGAGTTTTAGCTTCCGGTAAGTCCAATTCATTCATAGAGCTCTATTTTGTCTGTTTTGTTACGCCATAATACGTATACATTTTTGGCACAAAATTGCAAATTAAATAATTTTATTTAGATTTAAGTATGGATTTCCGCAAAGTAACGCCTTCTTCTATCAAGATTCTGATTTTATTTGTAGTCGATTCCAAAAAAGGAGGAACATCTCAACTCGACTGCTTTTTTGTATGTTTATACCGCGATCTACCAATAACATACATATTTTGATAGTGGTACAATGTAAATTTTATCAATGTCCGAAAAATTGTTTTACAATTAATGAAACAAAGTAAAATGGCAAGAACTGACTCCAGAAATTTTGGGAAATGGGTACGACATCGCGATTTGGTAGCTATTTTTTCGAAAGATTCCGAGTTGGTCCCACGTACATTTTATCAACATCTAGTAATAGTTAAGTGTTATGATAAATATTGCATACATTGTTGTCTATGTTGGCGATGATCAAATAAAATTAAAAAAGTATCTTCACGCCATATCCCCCACGTGGTAGGCAGAGGCACAACCGGGCACCCACGACTAGCCGAAGACACTAAGTCCCACAATGATGATGTGATAGGTGGCAAGCCTATCGCCAACCGGGCACATATTATCTAATCCCGACCAACATTTTTTTATTAGAAAATAGGAAAATCCAATTTTCTTTTTGTTGGCGGACCCGGGTTTCAAACAGGAGACCTCATGCAATCAAGTCCAACACCCGGACTGCTAGATCACAGAGGCGACATAAAATATGCAACACCACAGCCACAGACCACAGAGGCGAGATAAAATTTACATAGAATAATTTTAGAATCGTTACCTAACTTTCCAAAAATAGAATTAACGTGATCGGCTTGTGATTGGGTGAGTAATCACGTAACAAACATATACAATAAATAAATAAATAGAAAACACACATATAGACAAATCAAACATGTTCTTTTTTGGAGTCGGTTGATTGTCAAAGAACAAATAGGAAAATTTATACGTTATTTACTTAAAAAAAAATAGGACGGTTTTTATAAAACTTGTAAAAACCACCTCAGAGTCGTGACCTGCCTTTCAGGATGAGAATAATTAAATAGCGACGTAGAATTTCAGTTAAAAATTGTGGTTAGTTTTTACAGATGGCCAAAACAAATTGATATTGATTGATTTGGAAATTTGGATGCTATAATATGTTAGATGATAAAAGCGGTATGTATGACTATACAATACAATACAATACAATAACTCTTTATTGTGCACCAAATACAGAGAATTTATTGCCAATTGCAGCTAACCCTCGAGTGTGGGACAAGATTTAGCGAGATACTGTGTAATGGTGCTCTTAAAGATATAAAAATGCCTAGACAAAATAAATCATCCTAAAAGCAGAAGCCTGTTTCAATTAGAGGTACAGAATATAGAACAAGCAATAAAAATCAAATGCAACTTAAGCTACAGTGAACGTAGAAAGTGACGCTTTAACATACTTTTTAAAATATGAATATTTGGAGCTCTCCTGATATCTACAGGGAGAGAATTCCAAAGCTTCACTGCTTGCGAGGTAAATGAACGGCTATAGTAACAAGTGCTACGAGACGGAACTTGAAGAGTAAAATTATCACTGGACCTGAGGAATTTTACCTCACAGTTACAAAACTTAAATCTCTCCTTTATATAATGATAAGAGATGGGCAGAGGCATCACCAGGCACCAATGACTAGCCGAAGACAGTAAGTCCCACAGTGTGATAGGTGACAAGCCACACAATCGGGCACATATTCAATCCCGAGCAACGTTTTTTTTATCAGAAAATTTTAAAAACCCAATTTTCTTTTAATGACAAGCAATGTATCCTTAACGTTGTATGAAGTAAAAAATGTTTCTGGAATAGCACGCCACGGGAACGTCCCATATATAGATGATCAGTATAATTTTTTGTGACAAAGTGTACTACTGGTTTTTACAAAAAATACTCACTGTGGTGAAGTTCTTAAATTCACGGGGAAGCAAGAACAATACGGCTATTAACGGGAAAATTACTTTGACAGTTTCATTGTTTATTAAGGTAACAATTTGAAGCCCTCGGTGAATGAAGTATAATCTCCCAAAAATACATCTTTCGTGGTTTTATTTTTTCTTCGACCTAGTTTCCGGTTTTATCCTGTTTATCCAGTTCTGGATAATTAACTAAATCATTATGGCCATTTTCATAACGCAGCAGGTAATTTTTGATTGTACATTTTGTTAAGTATCTATCATGACATCTATTTTAACAAATATTGTTTTTCCATTTTAAAATTTGAAATCTTTAGAAGTTTTCAGTAGCTTTAAGATCAACTGTATATTTTAGTTAATTTATCGACTAAAGGTTAAAATTTTCGACTACGTATTTAATGTATTATTATAGTCTCGGGTTCGAATCCCAAGATGTTGGTAAGAGAAAACCGTGTTCTATAGACATCATAAATACTGTACTCGTTTTTCTGTCCTGTGGTCCGGCTACCGGCTGTCCTTCCCTCAGAACCTTTGATCTATAATTATTTAGATTTTTTGTATCGGGCTATAGCTCTAGTACTAATAGATTTATTGTATCTACCTACGTAAATAAATAATAAGACAAAGATATCAAAAAACTTGTTTTAAATAAAATTGGACTCCATAAAATTATTAAAAATATTTAAAAAAAAAACATATTTTAATATTTTAGAGTCAAGGATTTTCTTGAAGAAAACATTTTATATTAAAATAATTGTATTAATCATTAACCAAATATAATTTAAGATATGGTTGCCTAAAGGATTGTTTCGCCCTTTCTTCTCCTGTCTGGATAGGTTTGTATACAGATTGGTTAAAGTCCTGGTTGCCAAGGAGTTTGTTTTGCCGTTTCTTCTCCTGGCTGGCTAAGTTTGGAGACGGTTAAATTTAATAATAGTTTTAAAATGTTTGTTAATAAATAATTTAACAAGTTATAAATATAAATATTTGGCTTTAACGTTAAAGTATACAAATAACTAAATAACATATTTTTTTTAAAATATTAAAATATTTACACACTAAAATATGGAAGAATGTGTAATGTGTATTAATACTTAAATAGTTTTGCCTCATCTCATTTACACATTCATTCCGCAAATAAATAAATTGCATATTCATTTTCATTCATTTTTCCGAAAATTATTTATAAGGTTACCTGTCTCTGAAGTTACCGCATTTCTTCGTCAAAATGATATGGCATTAATAAGCGTACACAGTGTCCTTTCAATTTTCCAATATTACAAACAACTTCCCGAATTTCAATAATGTACTCAAAGTGGTACTTACTTTGACCTCGTTTCTCGTACAAGTGGCTTACTCTTGATAGACCCCATGCGCCTAATTTCGCGAACATTTTCGTCAAGTAGAAAATACAAAAAAATATAAAACTTGTCAAATGTGGTTACAAATGTGTATGTATTATATATAGAAAGTGTAAAGTAAGTAAGTATCTTTACGTCCATACCCCCGAAGAGTAGGCAGAGGCACAACCAGGGCACCCACGACTAGCCGAAGACACGATGTATGAGGTGGCAAGCTTATCGTCAACCGGGCACGAATCTAATCCCGGGCAACGTTATTTTTGTTAGAAAATAGAAAATACACATTTTCTAATTTTTCTGTTGGCCGACCCGAGGATCGAACCCGGGACCGCATGAAGTCAAGTCCAACGCCGGACTACTAGACCATAAAGGCGAAGTGTATGTTTTTAAAATATGTTTTATTCTATAATTTTGTAAATGTTGTAGTCTACAATAAACTAATATCTATGTAACTGCTTGGAATAAAGAAAAACTACGCTTGTTTGACGTCATCTTAGGGTTAAACCAACTTGTCTTAAGAAATGAAGTCAGAATAAAATGGACACATTATGCACTTTTGCTCAAAATCACTATAACTGCGAAAAAAAGTAAAAAAGTACTAAAACAGATCTTAAGTAATTTAAAGATAATAGTGGCAGTGAAGAGGACAATGACAAAAAGCAGTATTAATTTATGCGAAGTGTTCCTGCGAGAAGTTTCATTTGAAAGCTCTTTCAGACAGTTTCAGAGCATCTCAATTTTCCCGCCAAGTTTTCTAAGCCTTTACAACTTAATGTAAGTTTCATAATTGGTTCTGATAATTTGCAGAAGTCCTTGTTAAAATTATATCTAAATTAATTCAGAGTTTTTATAGTTTTGACCGACAGAGTAGAAGTTTTAACATCCTGGTGCTATAAAGCCTGGTGTTAATTATTTGGTGTGATAAAGCGTTTTATTGTTAAAAGATTTTGGAAAAAAGGAGGATGTTGAAATAGAATATAAAAAATAGAATTATTCTTTTCCGTGTACCAAATGTAATAAAAATCAAGTACACTAAAAATAAAACTTAAGAAACAAGTTATACCACCTTTGGTGTCAAATAAAGTCAAAGAAATTTTGCACGATGGTGCCCTTAATACACGAAAGACGAATATAATGCACAATATATCACATTGGAATCAAATTATTTTAAGACAATGTAAAAAATATAAAATTATATGTTCGTCTCTTTTTGCAATCGGTAAAAAAGTGAAATTTGCGTCAAGACACGTGACCTGATTGAAATTTTGTAACAAGAAGGTGGAATAAAACCACTGTAACAATTATGTTGTCTCTACATTTCATACTGTGATTTTGTTTTTACCGGTCGCTATATCTTTAAACTGGAAGATCTTGAGCACGATGTCTCTGAAATTACATCGATTTGTTCCTTCGTTTCGACGTGAACAAAGGACAAACCTGCTTTCGCATTTGTAATATTAGTAAGGATCATGTTGTAACTATTAGCTCTCACTCTGTCGTCTTTTCAAACTTTCTTGGGAATAAAGCTTTGCAATATTGTCGTACATTAATAACGCAGTATTGTTTTAGATTATAATTTTTTACGTTTATTTTTTCTAACTTCCCAACTTCATCACCTTTCTTTATATTTTCTGTTAAAATAAGTAGTATTTTAACCATACATCTATTTCAATGATGTACGATACTTAATTTTGGGTCTCAAATTGTATGGAACCTCGCCAGTCTTCTTTATTTAGTCGTTTTGACGTGTAAATGAAATATACACTTCGCATTTATATTAGCAAGGATAAACGCATATTATGATGAAAAACGAATCAATACTCCACTTGTCAGTAACAGAAGACGTGTCATCCAAAGCTTAACATGACAGATACTGGTCACATATATCACTGTGTTAAGCCTTGGACATAGAGCAAATTACATTGAAATGGAACACTAATGCCACATATAATAAATATGTGATACTTGTTCTATCATTATTCTATATATTTTTGGAATGTTTTTTTTATATGCAAGTGGAGGCAAACGAGCAAGTGGGTCACCTGATGGAAAGTGATCACCGCCGCCGACGGGTATCCGCAACACCAGGAGGAGTTTAAGGAATGAATACGCTCTTTATCTCATCAAAGACATAAATGTAAAACGATAGCCAAGTTCAATATTAATAATGGTGTTGATTCTGACACACTGTATTTTTAGACATTTTAACAGTATTATATCTAGAATCTATACTTGTTACCGTCGGCACTTGATGAAATTCCATTGAATTTGACCGCCTCGTTGGTCGAGTGGCTAGCGTACTCGCCTAACTACATCGACCAACCGCAAAGCTCGGGTTCGATTCCCGACGGGAGCAGGCATTTGTGCGATGAACATTTAGATGTCTGCATTTCCGGGTCTGGGTGTTTATTAAATTTATTCTGGTATCTGTTTAAGTATTTATATATAATAGTATCGTTGACTAACACCCATAACACAAGCATATAATTTGATTACTTTGGGGTTAGATTCAATTTGTGTGATTTGTCCAGGGGTATTTATTTATTTATTATTATTTACACATTTCAATGTAAACTCTTGTACTTTTAAACAATAAACTTTATTTAACACTTATCCGTTAATTTCCTCCAAAATAGGGATTATTGTTTCTTATATGTTTGATTGAAAAGTGTCATTATATTAAAAAAACTGTATTTGTAGAATACTTGTAGAAAACCAACTTGTAGAAAAAAACGATTTTGAAAAATAGTTAAAAAATATGAATGACGTCGAACGGTACAAAATGTCAGAATATCAACACATGAGAATATTATAGTCAATTGTCAAAAATATACAAATGAATATATTACATTAAATAATTATTAAAAAAAATTAACTGTTACAACAGATAAATTAGATAATAATATGAAATTAAAATTTATTGTGGACACCTGTCTAAATATAAACCATTAAAGTAAATCGTGCTACCTTAAACATTAAAAAATGTAAGCTCAGTAGAAAGGAGTTATTCAAGTCAAATGATCTTTCAATTAATTTGGGCTAATTTTAAATATATTTATTTCTAGCGCTTCTAGAGAATTGAATTTTCTGCCTTTCTTACAAAATTAAGTAATTCAAAGTTACATGTTAGGTCAAAAGTATGACCCTTGTCCAGTAAATGTCTATCAAAATGCCTTGAAAAAGTGTTCTCTTTTACCAAGTAAACAAAATGAAAAGATATTGGCTTGTAAATTAAAAGTCAGTAGAAATGTTGCGTGCAAACTTATCTGACAGCAATAAAAATATTTTGTCTCGTTTTAGTAATTGCGTTAAAATAAAAAAGCTACAGCTTTAAACAAGTTTATAATATATAACGTCTTGAAAATCCTAAAATTTAAATTAAAAATGGTGTCAATTTCCATAACGTTTTTTGTAAACGAAATTCACATGGATTATTGTTGTTGAGTTGTTCCAGTTGGGAGGATATTTTAGCCAGTATACTTACTTATGCTCGAGGCTTTATATCCCTGCCTCAAGTTGGCAATGCACTATTAACACCTTTGGTGTCTCAAGGCGCCGTGAATTCTTACCATCAGGAAATCCGTTTATTGATCGCCTTCTAATACAATAAAAATGTAAATATGTAATAATAAATTCCTGGCAGCACATATAAAGCAAAAATAGGCATTTTCAATAACACCAGCGAAAGAGTGCTGTGCAGCGTCTTACTTCCAAGCATTCTCCGCTGTAATTATTCTCACCGTCATAGTTATAGTGTCATGTTACAGTTACAGTCTAGAGGATAGAACCTATAACATTAACCTTTTATATCTTACCACGGCTAAATCTACCATTAGTTGAACGGTGTGGTTTGTCTTTTAAAAAAAAAAAGTTTTTTTACAATGATTAAGAATTCTTTAAACGAGGTTTTTTAACAAATGTATTCGCAATTAAAGCTATACTTTGCGAAAGTGCAAATTATATGCTTGTGTTATGAGTGTTAGTCAACGATACTGATACATAGAAATACTTAAATAGATACCAGGACAAATTTAATAAACGCCCAGACCCGGAAAATGCAGACATCTAAATGTTCATCACACAAATGTCTGCCCCCGTCGGGAATCGAACCCGAGCCTCGGGGTTGTTCAGTGTAGCTAGGCGTGTACGCTAGCCACTCGACCATCGAGGCGGTCAAACTGACTAACATAACAGAACATTGGCTTAAAAGTCATCAGCTCATGTTCAACTTCAATAATCACCAGGTTGCTAGCTCGGTTAGCAGAACAACAATAATTATTGTCGGTAAATAATAAATAGGTAAAATATTTATGTTCAAGTTTATTACATAATTAAAATGTAGTTTTTAAATTTTAACTGCCAACATTACAATGTTATGTTACTTTACCTTTAAAATTAGATACAAAGCCAAGCATGAATTATCCAAAAACACGAATTTTCACGGCCATTTTGACCCTAATAAAAGAAGGTTTCACCCTTCTAAAGGGATTAAATGAACAGATAATAAAGATTATAAATATTAATGAGATTATAAAATAACAGAGCTTCCATTAACACGAAGGTGGAAAGATTTCTATCTACAGTTATGTCCAAAGTCTCAACAATTTTAATTTCATGTTACACAAATTCGGTTGAATTTGTTATGGTACCGAACATCATGTTTATCAATAAGTAAGTAACAATCCTTGCATACACTAATCTTAGTGGTTACTGATGCGTATCTATGTTAGGGCTGGAAAAAAAGTATTTAAAAAAAAAAACCGTTTATTGATATATACCATATTATAACGTTATATTGATATATATATACCATCCATCGTTTTGTTTTTGTTACACGCACACACACATTAAGTGCCCTGAGTCACGATTGTAGGAATACCTGCTTAGCGACTTCAATATTCATTACTTTTTAGGTACTAACACGCCGGTTCTGGGAACTTTTGAAACCACCATCGGTTAATACGCTAGCGATTTTGTCGTGGAATAACAACCTAGGTCTCTCCAAGTTCCATTTATTCACATTCGTGTAATAAAACAAATATAATAAAAAAAGTACCACAAAACTACATGTCACTGCGAATAATTAGAAAGACGTTTGTTCACATACATACATACATACATACAAACCTTCATACCACATCCCTTGCGGGTTAAGCAGAGCGGGTTGAGTCACAAAATATAGACAGGTATTAACACATTTCCTTTTTGTTTCTCGACCCGGGAATCGAACCTGGGGCCTCATGAAGTCAGGTCCAACACCTAGACGCTAGCCCACAGATATTAAATTATCGTTTATTAATAATTAATACATATATATTATTATGTGTATTAGATATGTAAATGTTTAGTAGACAAAAATGCATTATATTTTCCGGAAAGATAGGTTGTAGCTCCATCACTTACCTATTTAATTACTTTAGTGAGGATGTAGCTGGGGTTTTAAATATTTTAACGTACCTGGACACTGTGGTTTTTAATTACATTGGTAGTTCACTCCGGCGAGACGAAGCACGTAGCTTTACTAACATTAATGAATTTTCCTAGTTTTCAACAGACTTCCAAAAAGGAAGACGTTTTGTTGTGGTCGGGATATGACGACTTCATCACCCGTTGCTGATAGTTTATTATTTTAGGTTACTGGATTATTAAACCAGGGCGATCGGTTATCAGTATGAGGTAGTCTTATGTAGCAACTCGCCTGGGTTGATAGCATCTACTTCAATATTCCTGTCACCTAGCAACAGTTAGCATAGCTACCTTATCTTATGAAATTGAAACATATCAGTAGAGAGCACTGAAATATCTTGATAGACAGAACCTTTGCCACAAATACTGCTAAATAAAGTAAAAAAAAAAATAGTCAGTACAAAAATATTCCATTTCGTGATTGTTTAGGTAATTTTAAACCAAACTCGTGTTAAACCGCTTTTGTAAAGAGATCAATCGTAAATTGAAATTGATTGGCGTTTCAGAAATTGGCCGTAAAACGGTAAACATCAGTGTAGGATTTCAATTTGTTGACACAAGTAAGTATTGTAGAGGCTGCATTACGGTGCAAACTAAAAATTAGCCAGAATTTCAAATAATAGTAAAAGTAAAATGTTTTTAAACTGGGTATTAAATTAAAACTTCGGACTATTTAAGTTTACATAGTATCGCTCCAGCGGTTCTTTATTTAACCCCTTTTTTGTAACAAATAAATACAAGAAATGACGGGTTATTTTAATAATAGGTATTTTTTAGTCAGATTCAAACTTTTTTTCAAATACAGCACAATCCTCGCTGTTTTCAGGTTATTGGTTATAGGTTCTAGATGGCTGTAAATACGCATTTCAACATTGTTTCCATCTTCCGATTATTATTAATTTGGATTAAATCTACAGTCCAAACGGATACAAATCTATTTTTACAACCGCGTAGAATCCCTCTAATAAGTAATATAGTGTAAGTATAATAGGTAGATATTTCTCATTTTACTTCACATACACGATATAATTCACTCAGAAATAACCTTATTTGGGGTTCAAATGAAAATACGTCATCGTAAGTAGTCGTGTCGAGTTTTTCCCCATTTTCCTCTCCCGACAATTTTCTCCCGCAATTTATCCTTCTTTACTGGACCAGTTGTAATTACGTTTCGTCACTTAAGGCTTTTGGTATCAACGTAACAGAGAAATACTAAAATGGAAGAAACGTTAGAATATTTCGTGTGCTAAATAATTAAATTGTTTACACTTTATTGTTTACTAGCGGCCTGCCCCGAATTCGCACGGTTACGAAATATCTTTAAGCACATTAACTATTAAAAAAACCGCATTAAAAGCCGTTGCGTAGTTTTAAAGATGTAAGCATACAAAGGGATATAGGGACAAAGGAAGCGACTTTATTTTATACTATGTAGTATTACATTACATTAAGTATATTATTACACTATGTACACTACACTATGTTACACTTTAGCCAACCGGTTTCATTTTACACACTATTATCAAGGTTTTCCAACTAAAGATTGATTTTAACGTTCAATAAGTGGTTATTAGTTACCGACGGTAACTTTAAATTGAAATAGACTAATTAATAATCTCTTGTAGTTAGCACTGATGTGAAACGGTTGGGAAAATATAACATAAAGTGTCAAATAATATATTATTCAAAAGTACTAGAGTTTATTATTAAAAGTGTGTATACAATGAAATTCCACCCATTACCGATGATGAAAATACAGATCCTAAATTGTGTAAGTGCAAAGGAAAGTACACAACTTTGTCCCACCACCGACAAAACTTGGCCGTAAATTGTACTTATCGAAAACCATCTCGGTCCCGTCATCTTTAAAACTGAAAAAACCTTACGTTCGCCTCTATGGTCTAGCGGTTCGGCGTCAGACTTGAGTGCTAGCGATCCCGGGTTCACTCCCCGGGTCAGGCAACAAAAAAAAAATTGTAAATACGTTTTTTTAATATTTAAATAAAAATAACGCTACCCGTGAATTGCTATGTGCCCGGTTGGCGATAGGCAAATCGTGGGTAAACCTGGTTGCGCCTCTGCCTACGTCTTCGGATATACGGGAGTGAAGACACTTTATTTTATGACAAATGTATCAACATTAAAAGTAAGAGCTAATTTGACAAAGGATAATAATGAAAACTCAGCTAAACCTAAATATACAACGCGACGCAACATGTTTGTACCATAAACAGAATTACATAAACATTGCAACCTACGTTACTACGCGTTTATTTTCAACAGAATTTGCAACCCTAATTACTTTATAAACACAATTTCTAAAATAGCAACACTGAAATTACATAGAAAAAAAGCAATGCGCAATATGGTTTTGTATATATACTAGCTGACCCAGCAAACTTCGTATCGCTTGACATTAATGCTTAGTAGCGCAGTCTGTCGGATCCGATGTGAAACGTTCTAAAATCAACAACTACTTATAATTAAAGAATTAATTTAAAAAAACATTTTCCAGTGGACCAAATTGTGAATCTAAACCATTTTCGAATTCCCTAGAACACATTCAAAAAGTTTCATCGACATCGGTCCAGTCGTCAAGAATTAGTTCAGTGACATACACACTCACAGAAGAATTATTTATATAAAGATATGTATGAACTGTCGATTAGTAGCCCCCTATTTGGAAGTAAATTGGGAATCAGTTGGTTGAGGAGCCAATTTTAAATATATATTGCTTTATGATAATCTCCATCAGAATCCAAACATTTACCTAGTAGTAATGCACCAGGTACAAAACCTTTCTCATTACCTGCATGTATGATAATAATGCCTTAACCTTTGGAAATCTGTTGTTTAACCTCTTTTTATTTTTTACAAAGCCAGGACTTGCCTTTTGTGTGAGAATTATGAACATGTAATTCGTCCATGTATACATTTATTCATGGCAGCTCTTAAACCTGTACTTTCTTAATATATTCAATTATATTTAAGCGTACAGCAGATTTTTCAGCAAGGAGAGTTCTGTTATTTTCTGTCTTCATAAATCGAAACCCCATATCTTTAAGAATTTTGTTTTAATATATCTGCATATCCTTGGAAACCGTAAATTAGTTTAATTTTTAAAGACTTCACAGTAGGAACTTCTTTAAATCTTAAATTAAAGTCGTATACTATGTTTATAATCACACTGTAATGAAAACTGTCCAGTTTTAACCAGATATTCTTCTTTGGCCTTCCTGTCTTAGGTGTGTTAATTTTTTTTTAATTTATGGCATTGGAAGGCAAACAAGTAAACGGATTTCCTGATAGTAAGAAATTCCCGCCGCCTAGAGACACCAAAGGTGGTAATGGTGCGTTGCCAAACAGAGGCTGGGATGTTAGGCCTTGAGCAAAAGTAAGTTAACCGGCTACCTCACCCTCCGAACCGGAACACGCCATGACGTTATGCAGATCTAGCATTATTTTCTTTGTCCCTTTTTAAATTTTGCAGAAATTGTCTGTATATGCCAGTGACTTTGACCACGCGGTCTTGAACAATATTAACATACATACATATCTTCACGTCAAGCCCCATGCCAAGACCTCACGATCCTGACAAACCTGTCTTGCTTTCTTCACATTCATTACCCTTTTCATACAAACACACCGGTTTCGGAGACTTTTGAAACCACCCTCGGATAATATCCGATTGATCTGATCTCGGGATCTCGGCTGATCAGCCTCGGTCTCCCTAGGTACCTACATCCATCCACATTCGCATTATAAATCTGCTTTGTCAATCTTTCATCTGTTACTATTCTGTTGTTGTTAAAATATCCATTTTCAGACTTTTTAAAGACATTAAACTTCTATTAAGAAGTACAGGCACACGTTGTATTTTATTTTTAGGGTTTTCCTTTTTTCTAATTTGCATTCATTACATAATACCTTGAAAATGATGTAGAAATAAATTAGGTATTTTATTCAAATAATTATTCAAATAAGATGATTTGGCGTATTACAGCTCTATACAATTCTTAATACTGAAATATTTCGTGCTATCGCAGTCGAGGTACTGACGAGTTTTGGCGGCTAAAACGACAATCAGTCATTGGTTTCTTGATCGGTTAAATTCGTAAATACGAAATATACCGAAGCGCATTATTTAAATAGTATATATGTTCGTACGTGTACGTAATATGTATGTCTTAGAAAACATTGCATTTGACTGCTAAGCAAACCGCTAAATTACTAAACTTTGTTCAAAATATTCCAGTCTGTGGTCACTTGACCCTTTACACAAAGTTTGCATATAATTTAAGACATTGTTATAATTAGTTGTTACTTACGGCTTTTGTCATTATTAATTTCACGTAAAACCATTTTATTAACCATTGACCGCCTCGTTGGTCGACTGGCTAGCGTACACGCCTAACTACACCGATCAACCGCGAGGCTCGGATTCGATTCCCGACGGGTGCAGGCATTTGTATGATGAACATTTATATTTCTGCATTTTCTGTTCATGTTCTGGGTGTTCATTAAATTTATTCTGGTATATATTTAAGTAATTCTATGTATTAGTATCGTCGACTAACACCCATAACACAAGCATATAATTTGCTTACTTTGGGGTTAGATTCAATTTGTGTAACTTGTCCAGTAAAATTTATTTATTTAAGTAACATTTTCAATAAAAAAATGAAATGAAATTAATTCAAATGAAAGAAAACCCTTGTAAGCAGACTGATTCACCGCACAATGATTAACAAACATAATACAAAAAAATAAAAGTAAAATCATTTTAATGAAGAACACATAACAAAGACTTTCAAATAATAACAAAAAACTAATGAAAAGCTACAGAAGAGAATTAAAAAGAAAAAATGAAACACGATTTGTTTGAAGAAAAGTATTGTTAAACTAAAAATAATTATTAAATATGTTCTTTTTAAAAAATAAAACAGGCGGCCTTCGGTTAAAATAATGAGCCAGAAAATAGAAAATGATGAACGCACTACAATGAATGAATTTGACAGATTGTTTTGTAACTGTACAGTCAAGTCGAGAAAACTTACAATTGAATATTAATAAGAATCTTTATAGAGCGGCCAACACAAAACAAGTACAAATCATAAAATTAAAACAAAAGCCATACATGAAAAACATGTCAAAATGGATAACAAAAAGACTAAACAGACGTTGAAAATAAAGATATCGGCTTGTAAACGGCTAAGGCAAACCAAATTTAATAAAAAGCTACAGAAGAGAAATAAAAATAACTACCTTTGTTATTAAAAACTGACTTCAAAGCTAAAAAGTAAAAAAGATTTAATATTAATTACATACTACCCATTATTTTTACGTGCCATTTACTTATAGGTTTGAAGTCGGTGCCAAGCCAATTTAATAATTACTTGTAATATAATTATTAAAAAAAAAATCGCCTCTGTGGTCTAGCGGTCCGGGTGTTGGACTTGACTGCATGAGGTCCCGGGTTCGAATCCCGGGTTGACCAACATAAAGAAAATTGGATTTTTCTAATTTTCTTACAAAAAAAAATGTTGGGCGGGTTTGGAAATGTGCCCGGTTGACGAAAGACTTGCCATCTATCACATTGTGGGACTTAGTGTCTTCGGCTAGTCGTGGGTGCCCTGGTTGTGCGTCTGCCTACCTCTTCGGGGATATGGGCGTGAAGATATAATTATTAGTTTTTGACGTAGTTACTTTTATTTAACAATTTTTAATTTTATATTTGATATGATTTAATGCAATAAAAATAAACATAGAGGTGAAAGTAGTGATAAAATAAAAACTTATGGGTCTACCAAAACCAAATCAATTTAGTTTAAAACAATGTCGACGGAATGTAAATTGGTTCAGAAACCTCGGAGAAATCGGTGTACATACATAAAAAAATATACAGGCGGAATTGAGAAACTTCTTTTTTAACTTGGTTAAAAAAAGAGGAAATTTCAATACGATTTGTTGATGAAAAATTTTTCCAAATATTTAATTTTTTTAACAAAATTTGTACGTTCTGTTACAACAAAACGAGCGGCAATTGCTTAAAATAATTCAACCAATTAAGTATGACAAAAATGGATACGGCTTATCAGTGATTTAACTTCGAAGCTCATTATATATTGATGTATATGTCCTTCAACGTTCACAATTGAGCTTGGAAAAAACGGGGATTATATTTCCATAAACGATTTCAAGCTTTAAAGAGCTTTAAGATTTTTTGTGAAATGAAATATGAACGTAAAACTCAAAGTCATAAAGTTTCACGCGAAATATTTATTGTGTTAAGCCGTTTCCGTTAAAAATAATCCGCATTAAGGGTGATTACTTGGTTATCTATTTTTTTTTTGTTTTAAAGTCGTTAAAATTGTGCCTGGACTTTTAAGATATCTCATTATATTTTTATAAAATTTATGTCGCGATTTTTCAATGATTTTTGTCGGGCTTGACTTTTTAAGGTCCCGGATTGATGTTGGTCCGGGCTCCTTTGCAGAATAGGCCATCTGCCTTCCTGCCAGGCAGCTCGTAAAAGGCGAGCATAGGCTTACAGTCACTAACACCGTTATATCGGACTAGGTGGTAGAGTTTCGCAGTGACTTATCCGGATTGGTACCACCGCCTTACTTATTCCTGCCGCCATAACGTCATTACTTGTTCCGGTTCGTAGGGTAAAGTAGCCGGTGAACTTGCTTTTGCTCGGGGCCTAACATCCCGTCCTCAGGTTGGCAACGCTCCATTACCAAATTTGATGTCCCTTGGTGGCGTCAATTTCTTATCATCAGTAAATCCGTCTGTTCCATAGGTGCCCTAAAAATTGGTGTTCAAATGGAAATACTCCACTCGTTTGCCTTCCAATATCATAAAAAAAATTATAACATTTAAATCGCAATTTTTCGTCTCTGGGGTCTAGCGACCCGGCGTCGGACTTGACTTCTCGAGGTAACAGGTTCGACTCCCAGGTCAGGTAACTAAGAAAATAGTAAATTTGTCGATCCAATTATTATCTAATAAAAATAACGTTGCTCGAGTTTGGATATGTGCGTGATTGGCGATAGGCTTGCCACCTATCACATTGTGAGACTTAGTGTCTAAACAAACATTATTTTTAATTGAAACGAATTGATTTAAAAAATATGATCATGGCCAGACTATCTGTGTTTTTTTACAGAAGTCTCAATCACATCATTCATGTGTAGAACCAAGCTTCCTTATGCTTTGATTGAATAAAATCAATCCAATTCACTTTTCCGACAATAATATTATTAATATGGATGTTCAGAATTAATTTGGATGCTAAAATAACTATATGGAAATATCAACATTAACATAATATTTACATTCACCCGCCCTTGTCAATATGTTGAATAGCCAATTCCCTTGGCAGCAAATACGAATATGAGTTAATTTGTATAAAAATATTATTGCCAAAGATCCCATAATTTTAGGCTATAGCCAGACATTAGTAATTTGTTTATGAAAAACTATATCTTGCCCGTATCCCCAAAATAGTTGGACCATAACTAGGGCACACACAACTAGACTTTTTCTGTTGCTATTCGCCATTTTCTTCTTTCTTCTTTCCTGTGATCTTGCCGGTAAGTATGGTTAATTAAGAAGCTCTACATACCCGTTATTAGGTTAGTAATATACAAAAGTAGGAGTAAAACGAACTTGATTTTACAGTCTGAATCACATTATAGTAAAGACTGTTATATCAACTTGAATCTTGGTGTACTTTGCTCTGTGTTTATTCCTAAGATGACAGTGTCTGAATTCCCTTTTTACTACCGTTATGAGAGATACATCGACCGCCGATCAATCGACGACCGCCTCGTTGGTCGAGTGGCTAGCGTACACGCCTAACTACACTGACCAACCATAAAGCTTGGGTTCGATTCCCGATGTCTGCATTTCCGGGTCTGGGTGTTTATTAAATTTATTCTAGTATCTATTTCTTCCATTTTTATGTTTTTGTGTCGTTGACTTACATCCATATCACAGACATATAATTTGCTTACTTCGGGTTAAGATTCAATTTATGTAACTTGTCCAGGAATATTTATATATATATTTATGTTTGCAATTCAAAGAGTAAAAAAGTATAATACTTTTTTTTATGACATTGGAAGTCAAATAAACAGACTGATTTCCCGATGATAAGAAATTCTCGTCGCTTAGAGACACCAAAGCTAGTAATGGTGCATTGCCAACCTGAGGCCGGGATGTGAAGCCTCGACAAAAATAAGTACACCAGCTTCAAACCGGAATACGTCAACGGCAAGCACTGACTTTATGGCGGCAGGAATAGGTAAAGCGGTGGTATCAATCTGGGCTAGTCGCTACGAAACTCTACCACCTAGTCAGATGGCACGGTGTTAGTGACAGTAAGCCTGTGCTCGCCTTTTACGAGCTGTCTAAACGTTTTGTAAATATGAGAATATTAAAAGGTTCCTCCGCCTTCAGAAACGCTCTACAGTTTCAAACTAGAACCTAGTTTATTACACTCTGGTTACCTGATATCTACTAAAGCTAGGATTTTCTAAATTTATAGCTCCTAAGTTACAATTCCGGTAAGAAATTCCAACTTTTATAACGTGTCTATAGGGCCTGCAACGTTCGGGATTTTGTTACGGAATGCAGTTTTGAAAAAAAATCGGACGCAACAAATCAGTAGACCTGCTACACACGTCAGGAATTATTTTGTACGAAATTCTAGAAGTTTCGTAATAGAATTGAATGAATATGGTGGACCTGCGGGGCTAATCAGTATCTTTTAAGTGACGATCACTGCGTACAGTGTCATCAAATAGTTGTCAAATGACGTGTTTTGATGTTGGCTGTCTCCAGTGACCGGCAGAAATACAGTGGAGATAGCAAATACAAAATACGTCATTGGACATCTATATAATGTACACTTTACCCACTGATTATCCCTTAAAAATATTGAATAGCCACGCTGAAAGCTTTTTTTACAACATTACTTGGATTTTTAAGTTTTTGTTCAAGTAAAAAAAATGTAATATTTTTTTAATTTTATGGCACGATCTTGTTAGATTTATTACACATATAAATACAGTGGAGATAGCAAATACAAAATACGTCATTGGACATCTATATAATGTACACTTTACCCACTGATTATCCCTTAAAAATATTGAATAGCCACGCTGAAAGCTTTTTTTACAACATTACTTGGATTTTTAAGTTTTTATTCAAGTAAAAAAAATGTAATATTTTTTTAATTTTATGGCACGATCTTGTTAGATATATGTGTAAGAAAGGCTATACGAAGCCAACATTTTTACGACCATTATTTAAACATTTTTTTTACACTTACAACTAAGACGGTTGTTCGAGAAAATTTCGTTACTTAACAATTGTTTAATTTGTTGAAAAATTACTCTTAGTAAAATTTCCAACGGGAATAAATTATTTATAATGTTCAATACACCCCATAATTTTTTCAAATAAAAAAAAATTCACTCATAAATTAATTTATGTGCCGTACTCGCTTTTGACGCCACGCGCGCAAACTAAAAATATATAAATAATTGAGATAGAGTTCCGGGAGTTTGGAGTTTTTTATTGGAAATTTCCTCCTCTTGCAGAATCTTTTTTTTAATTTCGTAAATATAAATTTTTTATTAAATATTGGTAAAAAACGAAATGCCATTTTTTTATCTTTAATTGTCTATAACGTTTGCATTTTTTTTATGTGCTAATACACGCTTTTTGCACATTTTTCTAGACGTTATTCTGGTTCCAATAAGCACATAATTTTATTAGTAATATCTCTATTTTGTTCCATTTTCACTTTGTCGACTAGACTATATGAATATACTTTGCGTGCCATCTGTGATCTTATATCGTTGTAAATATTTTTGTGTGTGTCAAATGATCGGTAGTATGTGTAATATTTTATTTATTGATCTAAAGCACTTTACATTCATTAATACTAAAAATATTAACATTCCGCACTTCTCCTACACATACACTATAAGTGTGCAAAATTTCATACTCCTCCGTCGCAATTTTCGTAAAAAAGGTTCTAAGTTTTTGCTTTACGTATTAATGTCATGATAAAGCTTCATTCTTAAGAAGCATTGTATAGTTCATTTATCCATATTATCCTTGACACATAGATTAAAATGTAACAGTAGGGTTAATTAAGGCTATGAATAGAATACTCGGCCAACAGCCCATTCATCCAGCAATATTTTCAGATGCCCCAAGCTGTAACCTAGTTTCGCTCCGCACACTTACGAAATCATCCAAACTGTTGGGTTTATGTAATAAATTGTGAAATAGGCCGATTCCCACAATGGTTATTCGACAGTATATTAAACAGTTTGGATATAGAAAAGATCACAGATGGCGCACTAAAAAGTTTTGGAACAAAGAAGTTGGTTGAGAAATGAAGATGGCGTTCTTATCGACAAGATATTAAAATGTATTATGATCGAATTTCAACCAATGGGAAACCACTAGTTGTATAAATTAAACGCAGCAATACGCACGGAAAACTCACCAAAAATTGAATTAAATTCATTACCACATTGCAAACTGAAAATTCTCTTTTCCAAATGAAATTCATGATGATGATACTAGTAGTAGAGTGCTGTGCAGCAACTAGCCTGGATAGGAATCCACCCTACGTAACACTGCTACTAAAATGACTCAATCATATGCCGAAGGTTAGAGTAGTAGACTTGCACCATAGGCTAACATCCTCGTCGCAAGACAGTGAAGTACCTGTAACATCTATGGTGTTTATAGACCACGGTCGCCTCTTATCATCAGGAGACCCGTGTTGTCGTTCGGTGATATGTCACATAAAAAAGACTTCAATATGATATATTGTTGTACTAATTGACTTTAGCACAATCGCCTATACTTCTCGAGCTTAGGAAATTATCATTAACCAAGTAAGTATATTTTCTTTCGTCAGCACTTGGTAAAACTTCGGAACATTCATATTTTAAAATAAAGAAACACTTGTATTGTTTTACGTGTCACGTATAATTTATTATTTCATAAATATATATATTTAAGTATGTATATATTTAAGTATTTCTATGTATTAGTATCGTTGACTAACACCCATAACACAAGCATATAATTTGCTTACTTTGGGGTTAGATTCAATTTGTGTTACTTGTCCAAGAATATTTATTTATTTATTTATTATAAATAGCCTACCGGTTTCGCCTATGACAGCTTCATCAGGGCTAGAACTTAACTTTTACTAACTAGTAGTTTAAGTTCTGGCGCTGATGATGCTGATAATATATGATGATGATGAAATATAAACCAAGTAACTACACGAAAATTTATGCGTTTTTAAATAAAACTCATAAGCGACTAGTTGAAACTGGAAAATGTTTTTACAGGATCACTTCAGAATTATAACCTATCTTTTAGAAAAAGAGCCATCAACTCCTGTTCTTTATTTTGCTGACATTACTCAGCAGAGATAAGAAAAAAGAAAGAAAATATTTATTGATAGACTAAATTTTATTACACAATACATATCATTAACAAAAAAAAACTAGAAATCTAACGTAACTAAACATGAGCAACTTAAATCATATAGTTTAATTACATAAAAAGCAAATTAACCGACAACCGCTGGGGAAGAAAGGTTCTCGAGTGGCGGCCCCACACCGGAGACGTAGTAGTAAATTAAATACCTTTCAGTCTATAATCAGCTTGGACGCGATGTAGGTTCGGATCTTAGACCACATTGAAAACCGCCTGCTTATTCGCTATCTTAAAACAATCTATATTTTACGGACATATTATATACTTAAAGAGAGAAAGAGAAGCGAGAAAATATACTTAAATATAAATGCAAAAAATAATGTTCAAACATGCCCTGTAAGTTACTTATTCACTTACTTTTTCTAGATTGTTCAAAGTACTTACAGAACTTATGCTTTTTTAATTCACAATACGTAATGGTTTACCTCTGATCAGTGTATTGCCGATTACAACCCCTGGTTCAACCCGCCGCGCGTCACCAACGGCAGTTGCGGCCGGACTGTAGCGAGAGCTTGACATCTTTAAATTCGAACCAGATTCAATCTGGCGGGAATTTTTTTGGGAAAATATTTAAATCTTCATTCCTTATTTATTGAGAATTTCATTTATGTACATTTTTTTGTAGAAACATTATAAATAAAATAAATACTTTTTGATTGAGAATCTCTGTAGTTTTTAAAATTGTAAATATGTTACTAGTGATGACTTTTTTAATTAAATGAAGTGTGTTTGACTTTATTATGGTGTGAAGTTTACGGGCACCATTTTTAAAGGTAAGTATTTATAAAGTAATTGAATAAATGCGCTCCCAGTAAATTAAATTATTTTTAACTGCAGGTATAATTGAAATTACGACTTGATAAACTTATTAAGTATTTAAAAAATTATGTTGTTTTGTTTACTCGAAAAAAAAAACACTATTAATTTTCAAATCATTTTGTTGTTTCAGTTTTTTGGTCACTTTATCAGCGTCAAATATGTCAATTATAAACTTATTTTGTAAAACCTTGCTATACCAGTAGGTTCTTATAAATATCAGGTATTTAAATTATTTTGGAATAATTTTTTTACATTTTAATCTTTATTCAAATAATTAAATAAATAAATCCAAAAAATAATGTACTTATATTTCGCTAAAATCTATTCAGCCGTTTATTAGTTGTTGGTGACGAAAAGAGACGATTTTGTTTTATTATTATTGCCTAAATAACTTATTAGAATTAATAAAATGTACCTATTTCAATTAATAAAATTCACATCATAAACACTGATAAAGAACTCAAGGCAGTGAATTAGAAATTTCCCGCAGCTACGTCCGTGTATTAATGGTATTAATCCTCCGAGGGAACCAGTTCACATATTGGAATAAAATAGCAGCCAGGCTTCTAATTCTCTATACACAAAATTAATACATTTATTTGCTGTAATCTGATAAAGGACAATCATACTAACTATAATATTATGTGGATAGTGCACACCTCTGTAGTCTAGCTGTCCGGGTGTTGGACTTGACTGCATGACGTCCCGGCTTCAAATCCCGGGTCGACCAACAAAAAAAAATTGGATTTTTCCAATTGTCTAATACAAAAAAAATGTTGGTCGGGATTGGAAATGTGCCCAGTTGGTGATAGGCTTGCCACCTATCACATTGTGGGACTTAGTGTCTTCGGCTAGTCGTGGGTGCCCTGGTTGTGCCTCTGCCTACCTCTTCGGGGATATGGGCGTGAAGATACTTTTTGGATAATTCAAAACGTTACTGTAAAATGAAGATCACCGGTCGAAGTTGTAGATTATCTTGATTTTAGACATACACAATAATTATTTTTATTTTGAAAAGATTCCACATTTTGTTTTTAACAGAATTTTATCGAGATCTATTTTGTGCTCCTTAATTTATACTTAACTAGCGGCTCGCCACAGGCTCGCACGGTATAAAATATACATATAAACCTTCCACTTCAATCACTTTATCTTTAAAAAAAAAATCATCAAAACAAGTTGCGTAGTTTTAAAGAGTTAAAGGGACATAGAGACAGAGGAAGCGACTTTGTTTTAAACTATGTATTGATAATGTTAACTTACATTTTGAAAAAAAATCAATTTAAATATGTTAATTAAATAATCAATCAATCGCGTAGCAAACAAAAATACAATCGAATTGAGAATCTCTGCTATTTTAAGTTAATTAAAAATAAGTTACTGATCTTGACGGAGTAAGCTAGACAAGAATTTGGCAGTTGTCCGATCCTTAAAATGATATTATAACTACATTCCTTCATTAAACCCATAATCACGTTATGTCCTACTACATATATAATATATAAATAATATTTAATACTAGACTAGTGAGTAGTAGTAGTAGACTAGGCTAGACTCATCAATGTTCTCACTAATATATTATTACTAATCTCTTTTCTATGTTCTTTAAAACCACATAAATACCCCTGAAAAAGAAGTTTTAATGGAATTCCTTTAAAATAAAAATTTCTTGATATCCATAAAAAGTCATCGTTAAAATTAAAAACATTAAAAGTGAAACAATACCCTACAAAGGAAAGTTTCAATAGCCCTGGAATGAAGCGTTATTTAACTCGACATTGTAATTACTTCCTACGTATATAAATATTAGTTGTAGGACGGTTTGATGCTAGCGCTTCTTAAAGTTATTAAGAGTACACACAAAATATTCACAGCCTCTGTGGTCTAGCGGTCCGACGTCTGACTTGACTTACTGAGGTCCCGGCTTCAAACCCCGGGTCGGAACAAAAAACAAAAAACAAAAAAATAGATGTGTATTTTAAATTTTCTAATAAAAATAAATTTACTTGGAATTGGATATGTGCCCGATGCACTTGCCACCTATCACATTGTGAGACTTAGTATTTGCAGCTAATCGTAGATGTTCTGGTTGTGCCTTTGCCTCCCTCCTAGGGGATATGGGCGTGAAGATACTTACTTACAAATCCTTACGTCAAGCCTCTTGTGGTGGTTCATTTACATTCGCTTTGTGTATTAGTTCATTCATTCCACATGTGCATGACGACATTTAATCAGTGCATAACGTTGACATGTCCTGGTCCAGAGAATAAGGTAGCCGGTAAACTTACTTTTGCTCCAGGCCTAAGTTCCAACGATGGTAACCTTTGGTACCACCTTTGGTGTCATTAGGCGGCATAAACTTTTTACCATCATAAAATCCGTCTGCTTCTTTGCCTTTCGATATCATTGAAATTAATCAAATTTAGTCTTTAAGAAATATTTTTTTAAGCATTGACAAAATCAGAAAGTAGACAGCACTTCACTGCCAGTAAGTAGTGTTATTTATATACTACTAGCTTCCCACCCTCGCTTCGCTTCGGTTATTCAAGAATAGAAATCCTACTAATATTATAAATGCGAAAGTTTGTGAGTATGTCTGGATGTCAGGATGTCAGTATGGATGTTTGTTACTCTTTCACGCAAGGGGGGAATGCAGTAAGCGCGCATGTCTTTGCTACGCTTCAACGATATTTAATTTTGCGCCCGGAGATTTTAACTTTTTGATACCTCATTAGTTGTTAATTTTTTTCTGATAGTGTAAAAGGCAATTTGGATCTAAATTACACTCATAGCGTATCTAACAGATTTATTTGATTAAGGGTTAATACTGTTTTGTTAAAATATGTTCTAAAGTAGCTCTTCATTTCACTGTTTTAAGTAAACGCAAAACACGGTTATAGTGGGTTATTCTTTAAAGATTGACATATAACCACCGCTTACTTTTTTTGAGATCTATCGAAAAAGGAAAATCCCACCATACATTGTTTTGTTAAAACTCAAAAGTTTTGGCAGCGTTTTCGAGGAAAGCTCCCGAACGGCTTATTTTTTGCCGACATATTGAACTAATATTGTTGTAATATCATTGGTTTTTACAAAACATAAACTTACTATACTTTAAAACCTTCCTCAAAAATTGTTCTATCTATTGTTGAAAACCGAATGAAAATCCGTTCAGTACTTTTCGAGTAAATCGTGAACAGACAGACAGACGCCGCGGGGTCTTTGTTTTATAATATGTATTGATTATTTACAACAGTACAAACAGGGCATCCACGGTTAGCCAAAGACAATAAGTCCAGCAATGTGATAGATAATAAACCAAACATCAACCGGACACTTGTCCTTCACACCCTCTAACGAGATCGCCAATAATATTGTTGATGTTAACCTATTTAGCCTTGGTTCGTCTTTTGTGAGCTATCAAGCAGAGAGGCAGATGGTCTATTCTACTGAGCGGGTTCGCACCAACGTGGACGGAAAATTTCCATTTTAAGAATGTAACATCTATTGAGTCCATATTTAGTAAATTTATTAATATCAACTATTACCACATGAATCAAAGCGAAATGTCAAGCTTAGATATACGGAACTTGAGACCGTCATCCATTTATTACATCAACATAAGACTAGAATGTCAGGCATATACACATGACCATGAGTGTGATAAAAATAGTAAAAATATTGTTTGTTTTACATACATACATACATATCTTCACGCCAAGACACTTACGGGGTAGGCAGAGAGTATCGAGTGCCAGACCTCACGATCCCGACAAACCTGTCTTGCTTCCTTCACATCCATTACCCTTTTCATACAAACACGCCGGTTTCGAAGACTCTTGATACCACCCTCGGATAATATCCGATTGATCTGATCGTGAAATGTCAATGTTTGTTTTATGGATATAAAAGCATAAATTTTGGTTACTAATACATAACAAGTATGTAATGAAATATTTCTACGAATGTATATGGACTTAAGTGTTATAACGTATGAAAGTTGAAATTAGCATAATCCGGTGCTTAGGTATAAAAGTTATATTAAAGTTGTTCTCATATAGAGTCACTTATCTAGAAATACCAGTGAAAGTTCGCTCTCTACGATTCAAATTATGCTTTATATTGTTTCCCGTCTACGACGTAGGCTGCTACATTGTTTTGTAGCAAGCTACGCGGGTCTTCACTGCTGTTGTAATATATTATGTACCTACTAGTTGAGCCGTCATACGTTGTCCCGTTATATGCATTTTTTTATATCTCTTATTAACAAATTAAATTATTACTTTCTCCTTATACAAACTAACACAGTGGCAAAATAATTGGGATAATTTGTCCATCCGTTTACGCGTGGTACGTTGACAAGAGAAACTCTCGACTTGTATAGGATACTAATAAGCAAAAGAAATGATTGAAAAAAAATACAAGCAGACAAACTTCTCCTTCTATCAAGGAAATACTTTACTATATGTACTTATACAAAAAATATGTTAGTGAAGCGTTTTCAGCTCAAAAGTAGGAAATCAAACCTCATGTTTAGGCAAATTAACTGGCTAAAATTCTTCCAATGGCAATAACGAATGCCGAATTTAACGACTGTTATCAATCAATTCAAGATGGCTGCACTGAGAAAAACACGTGAAAAATATAAGTCTAATCTAGATTTTTCTTTGTTTTACTCCGGCTAGCTGGAACATAGACAATCTGCCTGACAAGATAATCTGCCTGACAACCAGCTACTTGGCAGAACAATGTTAAATATATCATTACCAATAAGACGAGTAGTGGAATAGTGCGAGAGCTTGCCAGGATAGGAATCCACTGCCTTACCCACTCCTGTCACAGAATAGCAACGCAATTATAACATCTATGGTTTCTATAAGCCATGGCGATCTCTTACCATGAGGACAGCTGTATCTCTTATAATTAGGAGTTCGTTGTGTTATCACATATAGAAAGTAAAGCTTTCGTAGCAGTCGTTTGGAGCTATACTAATGGATATGTCACATACATACAAACATACATGTCGTCATGCCAAGTTCCTTACGAGAATATCGAGTACCAAATATCAATCCTTCCTATTTTCCTTCCCATTTTTACACCAACTCGCCGGTTGGTCGCCGGATGGTCAGCTTAGATCTCCCTGGGTATTTGTTTTCAGTCATACTCACACAATTTAAAAGATAATGTAACAGAAACTAAATATCTCGCGAGTGAAACCACGGCCTTAGCAGTCACATACAAAACAACTTTTCTCAACACAATTTTTCATATCAAGACAATGTGACTGACGGAAATTAACTTTCCTCCCTTTGTGAAATGTATAACGAATACAAGAACTTGATCTCATATAATTTTTGTAAGTTATATTTTTACCAAATTCATAAAGACCATGTCTCGAATACGCATCTTCGCATTTTGTGTAAATTCACTTTAACATATTTTCGTATTTCAACCGAGATCAAAAGTAAATCAATTTTGAAGATTGGTTTTTTATTTGAAAAAGGGTTTTTTGTTGAAAGTTTCATTAAAATCAATATCCAATAATTTGTTTTGGACCTTTCTATACATACTCGTACATACAGTACAACATAAAAGTTATGAAACTAAATCTGTACATACATAAAACATTAAAAAAAAACTATAATTCGCTACGTATTGTATACCGGACTAGCTGCTGCCTGCGGCTTCGCCCGCGCTTTCACACCCCGTTGTGCTATTTAAAGTAATCTATATATATATCCAGCTCACAATCTATATGTGTTCCAAATTTCACTCAAATCTGTTCAGCCATTCGAACGTGAAAGAGTGAGAAACATCCATACATACATACTCACAAATTTTGCATTTATAATACTAATAAGATGTAGGGCACAAAACAAATTTTTGTCGGCGTGTCTGTTAATTTTTTTCGGAAATACACACAAAACAAATTTTATTATTATATTTCTGATAGAATCTATAACCCGGGTCAACAAATTTTCTTTCTTTACACACTTTCAAAAGTCACTTCATGTGTACGAAGTCGCAGGAAAAAGATGTTTTATATGAGAAACTGACTATACCGGCAAACTTCGTTCCACCCATTTTTTGTTCGGGACAAAATTAAAACGTTGTTTCCTAGTGTCCTTGCGGTGTAACGGGATAAAATTTGTATGTTTCCTTTGCCTTTGAGGTAGGTAAATACCTCCCCTTTAATTTTCATCCAAATCAGTTTAGTAGTTTTTGAGTTACAAATAGTGTAACTAACATAACTTTCTTGTCATATATATAGATTACCTAATAAATTCGACAGTTTTTATGGATGGATAAATAAAGGATGAGTTTAGGAATTGGTTTAGTTTTATGCAAAAACGATTAAACGGGTGTCGATGTGAAAGTAAGTAAACATGTTCACATTCGTATCTCGTAGGAAAAGATAGACAGCGGTACAATCAGGGCACCCTCCCCCCCGTTTACCCCACGCACGTTTACCCCGTATTGGTCCGGGCTCCTTTGCAGAATAGACCATCTGCCTTCCTGCCAGGCAGCTCGTAAAAGGCGAGCATAGGCTTACCGTCACTAACACGGTGACATTTGACTAGGTGGTAGAGTTTCGCAGCGACTCACCCGGATTGGTACCACCGCCTTACATATTCCTGCCACCATAACGTCGTGACGTGTTCCGGTTTGGAGGATAAGGTAGCCGGTAAACTTATTTTTGCTCAAGGTCTAACATCCCGGCCTCAGGTTGGCAACGCACCATTACCACCTTTGGTGTCTCTAGGCGACGTGAATTTCTTAGCTTCAGGAAATCCGTCTGCTTGTTTGCTTTCCATTTACATAAAAAAAACACGATTAGCCAATGGTACTACTTAGCTACACAATGTGATTGGTACCAAAACTGTCATCAACCGGCCTCTTATTCCAAACAATAATGTTTTTCATTGGATTATTGAATAATCACATCTTGAATAGTATGTCCCGGAAATCGAAGCCGAAACCTCATGTTACGGAAAACTATGACATTGAGATAATCAAAATGAAACTTCACGAGAAAATATTTTATAAATAACATATTAAAGACTATTGGCAGCCTGCCCCGGCTTTGCACGGGTGTAAAATATACATATAAACCTTCCTCTTGAAACACTTTACCTATTTAAAACAAACTCATCATAATCAGTTGCGTAGTTTTAAAGATTTAAGCGTACAACTGAACATAGGGACAGAGGAGGCGACTTTGATGTGTACCATGTAGTGATTGTATATGAATTGGCACACAAAGCCGCGGATGGAAGCTAGTAGGACATAAAATGTATTATGAAAGCGCAAAGTCATTACTAATTTTCGCTGAAAATGTCACAAATAACTACTTTAACGTTATATATGGAACAAGAGCAGATCCATTAAACTATATCGAGTATAATTTATTTGAACCACAAACTGTGCTTTAATCAGAATAACACGGGCATATGCGAACACTAAACTAGAATTTTGAGTTAAAATTTACTAACATTTAATGTGAATTTGCCTTGTGTATAAATCTAAATACAAATGTCAAATACAATACAATAGCTCTTTATTGTGCACCAAATACAGATAGTAAAAAAAAAGTATCTTCACGCCTATATGCCCGGAGAGGTAGGCAGAGGCACAACCAGGGTACCCACGACTAGCCGAAGATACTAAATCCCACAATGTGATAGGTGGCAAACCTATCGCCAACCGGGCACATAATTATACTATCCCAATTATAAAATTGAAAAAACCCAATTTTCTTTTGTTGCCCGACCCGGGACTCGAACCCGAGACCTCGCGCAGTCAAGTCCAACAACCGAACCGCTAGACCACAGAGGCGATTACAGACCAAATACAGATAAATTACAAATACATCAAATTGAACTTAAATTATAAGATACACAAAGGCGGCCTTATCGCCAATTCAGCAATCTCTTCCAGGCAACATTTCAAAGTTAATAACTAAATATTACCTGTAGCTTGTTTTTAATAGTAACTTATTGTTCGATTAAACTGCTAGCAACGAATTAACTCTTCAAAACTAGAAAGTCTTATTAACTCTTCAAAACATTTACCTTGTGTTGGTCCGGGCTTATTTGTAAAACAGACCATTTGCCTACCTGCCAAGCAGCTCGTAAAAATCGAGCATAGGTTTAACGTCACTAACACCATGACATTTGACTTGGTGGTAGAGTTTCGCAGCGATTCGCCCGGATTGGTACCACCACTTTATCTATTCCTGCCGCTATAACCTTAGCACTTGTCGTTGACGTGTTCCGGTTCGGAGGATGAGGTAGACGGTACATTTATTTTTGCTCGAGGCCTAAAGACGCGGACTCAGGTTGCCAACGCACCATTGGTGACTCTAGGCGGTGTGATTTCGTACCATCAGGAAATCCATCTGCTTGTTTGCCTTTCAATATCATAAAAAAATGTATCCTTTGCTTAGTTACATACTCTCAATGTTGCAAAACATACATCGATCTATATTATGTATGTTATATAAATATAAAGTTTATGACTGTGAGTGAGTTATGCCAGGAACAGAGTATCGAACTTTAAACTAATATTATGTGTAGCGGTAACTTTGTTTCTATATAGTTTAAACGCATTTAAACTGGTCTGTTAAAAATCGCCTGTCACAAAATATAAAAAAAATGTTGGGAATTAACCTCATGAAGTAGCGGGTTCGATTCCCGCTTCCGGCAATAAAAAAGTGTGATTGGCAATTTACTAATAAAAATAATGTTTTCCGAAATTGGATAGGTGCCCGGTTTGCGATAGACTTGCAAGCCATCGCAATGTTGATCACATAATTTAAGCGCACTAAAATTGGTTTAGTAAAAATATAGATAAGTGTATGTTTTGTGCCTTTATTGTTTTTATAACACTTAATAATGCTTGAAACCAACATATAATTGGGAACGTCGGATTTTGATAAAACTCAGGGACATAGTTACCAAATCGCGGCATGGGATTGAAATTGGATTCGGTTTTTTGCAGTTTTTCTGAGCTTAAATGAATAAATCTGCAATTTCAGGCTACTGGGTGGTCATTTCAGAAGATACGTGCTCAAGTGGAAGTTCTGTAAGTCATAACGAGCGCGGGCTTAATTATGGCGATTTAGCTTTCTTTTATAAACGTTGGACATTTGGTAATAGTATCTTCACGCCCATATCCCCGAAGAGGTAGGCAGAGGCACAACCAGGGCACCCACGACTAGCCGAAGATACTAAGTCCCATAATGTGATAGGTGGCAAGCCTATCGCCAACCGGGCACATTTTCAATCCCGACCAACATTTTTTTTATTATAAAATTGGAAAAATCCAATTTTCTTTTTGTTGACCGACCCGGGATTCGAACCCGAGAACTCATGCAGTCAAGTCCAGCACCCGGACCGCCAGACCACAGTGGCGATCAGAGGAGGTCATTTGGTAATTTCATAATGTAAGCATTTTATACGTATGTGATTGTCTATAATTGGTAAATCTTAATTAAAGGGGGCATAGGCTTGAATGGTAATGCATTTTGAATATTATTGCCTTAATGTAATATTTACTTTTATAAATCTTAATTTAAAACAGTCCGCAAAAATGCTTCATTTGTTGTCTATGTCGTGTACGAGTCATGACGCCATCAGCCTGTAAATGCAATTGCGGTCGGTAGGAACGACATTATACTTTTTTGACGTTATAAACATGCAACTTGGATTTTGCTTTGGATAAAAATTATGAATTGATTTTTTTAATTGCTATATACTTTATAGATAGATAGTGTCATCGATTCGGAATCGTTCCGCAAAATTTGGCTGGTACTTTGAAAATCAACCTATAAACAAACTAAACAAATAAATGAAATTGAAGTATCTGTTTGAAATATTACAATAAGAAAATGCATTTAAGAATGTATTTGCATACAAAAATAACATTTTCAACGTGTAGGTCTGTGCTCCTTTGTAGAATAGACCATCTGCCTTACTTGCCAGGCAGCTCGTAAAAGGCGAGCATAGGCTCACCGTCACTAATACCGTGGCATCTGACTAGCACGCCGTTAAACTTACTTTGACATCTTTTAATTTATTTAACATCCCGGCCTAAGGTTCGCAACGCACCATTACCACCTTTAGTGTCTCTAGGCGGCGTGAATTTCTTACCGTCAGGAATTCTGTCTGCTTGTTTGCCTTCCAATATCATTAAAAAAATTGTCTGTCTCTCTGTATTTCTGTCCAAGAAAACAAAATGGCTTACGCTTCGTTATTGTATTATTGATACCCAATATTTCTATGGGATAAAACAGGACAAGCATACAGCTATACTTGTGTATATGTCTATCTACATCATAGATGTAGGTTGTATGTTGTAACTAGGGTTGCCAACCGTTCCGGTATAAACAGGACGTCTTGTTCCTGTCACATTTAATAGGAAGTCTCGCTTAGTTTTTGCGCGAGACTCTAAATATACAGCTTTTAATGAATAGGAATAGAATAAATTATATTAAAAATACTGAAAAGTGCAAAACTCGAACAAAAACCAAATTGGAAAAGAAAAGCGTAAATCACAATACAAGTTATACTATACAATTGTTTGTACCTATTGACTAACTAATTGTATTATTAAAATTCTAAAGTCTAGTCTAGTCGGTTTTGGGGCAACAAAAAATATAGTAAATATTTTGTTGGAAAATTTTCAATTTTGTTGTTAAGGATTGGATTCCCATTTTGGCGATTGGCTTGCCATCTATCACATCGTGAAATTAGTGTCTTTGGCTAGCCGTGGGAACTGGTTGTGCCTCTGCCTACATTTATGGGGATATTGGCGTGAAAATACTTTTGTTTGATTCAACTTCGAGTTTACTTTTCATTCTTTTTTTTTATATTATAGGAAGGCAAACAAGCAGACGGATTTCCTGATGATAAGAAATTCACGCCGCCTAGAGACACCAAAGGTGTTAATGGTGCTTTGCCAACCTAAGGTCAGGATGTTAGACCTCGAGCAAAAGTAAGTTTACCGGCTACCTTACCATTCGAACCGGAACACGTCATGACGTTATGGCGGCAGGAATAGGTAAGACGGTGGTACCAATCCGGGCGAGTCGCTACGAAACTCTACCACCTAGTCAGATGTCACGGTGTCAGTGATGATAAGCCTATGCTCGCCTTTTACGAGCTGCCTGGTAAGAAAGGCAGATGGTCTATTCTGCAAAGGAGCCCGGACTAACACGGGGAATCTGATATAAATTAAAATTAAAATGATTGAAAACCATTATTTTTTATAATTCGTATTTTGAAATTTGCAAGCCTACTTGTAACCTTGAAAACAGTCTATTTGATTTTGTATATACAAAGTAAATCTGTAACTTGCAGACATAAACATATCAGTACTAAAGCATATGACCGACAAGCAAACATAGTTTATAAGTTCTTGCGGTTTGCAAGCTTTGAGTGAACCTTATGTACTTGCAAGATACTTTAGTCGCTACCTTAAATTAACTAAACATACCACGTATATGATCATATAAGCTATAGTACAAATAAATGATATTGGAGTGTTTGTTTGTAATATTAAAACAACCGCCTTTTACGGTACAAACACCAAGACATTTTAGTCAGTTTTTGTTTTCCTCTCCGTCATTTTGTTTGTTTATTCCTGCTGACCTGTCGACATAAATCCAGCTATTATAGAGACAGCAGGATTGATGTCGACTGGTCTTGCATCTGCAGGGAGCTGATAGGTATAATAAGTAGCAACGTGGCTGCTTTTATTTTAGACTTTTTGTTTGATTCCACGCGGACAAATTCGCGAGCACAGCTAGTATATACAACAAATAAATAAAATTAGTGTCAGTTAGCAATATTAACAGTCGTTTTTGCTACATGCATAATTTTTACAGTTCTGTCGGCCTATTTGTCCTGCGTAATCTCTGAAATGGCTAAACTGATGTTAACAGAACTTATACTGGAAGGTAGCTGATGACGTAAGGAGTTACTTAGGCTACTTTTGTTTTACAAATATTTTAATTTAACTAAAATGTTAAATTCTTAAAAATATGTACTAGACTTCACACGAACGATGTCGTGGGCAAGGCTAGTATGTATACACAGTGTCTCCAAAATGACTAAATTAAATCGCAGGAGTTTATAAAATAATAAAGTATAAGTGATACGTAAAACAGTACAAGTGGTTCTTCATTTGAAAATATGAATATTTGGAAGTTTTACCAAGCGCCGACGATGGAAAATATCAAAAATCTCAGGAGTTTGGTTTCCATTTACGTGCAATTGCTGCAAGTCTAATTATCTCTGCTAATATTATAAATGGAAAAGTTCTTGTTAGTTAGTGTGTTGAGTTTTCATTTTAAAATGGCTAAACTATTTTTTATGTGAGAGATTAGCGAACAAGCTCACGACTCTCCTGATGATAGATACCATAGATGGCACAGGTGTGTCACAGTCCTGAGGCTGGGGTGTTAGTCCTATTTCGCAAGTCCGGGCTACCCTATCCTCCACTTCAGAATATTCATTATACAATAAAGAATAAACAAATATATACAACGTCATTATGACGTCAGGAATAGCTAAGGTAGTGGAATTCTACCCGGGTAAGTTGCTGCACAGCACTCTTTGGCCAGTGGTTTTGCAGGTAAATATCATGTAAGCTGTGTTCTTCTCTCACGACCTAGCTGGCATGGAGGCAGATGGTCTACTTTACACAGAGGGCCTGGACCAACACATGGAATTGTATTCAACTTTAACTGATTATATATTATAAAGTGCTAGTAACTTTATCTGCTTGGAATTGGACACAAAGTTAATTAATTTATTTAGTCGATTTTTAAAAAAAAAACTCAAAAGTAACCATGACTTTCTTACATCAGCTATCAGTCTAGAGTAAAAGTCTAGACCGATAGCTGATGTAATTTATTTAAACGTAAATTTAAATTAAATCAGACCAGCCATTGCAGAAATTAGCAGGAACAAACAGACAGACAGACAAAAATCTAAAAGACGTTATTTTGGCATGTGTACTTTATTTACATTCGCATGTAGTATTACAAACAAACGGTTGTTTTAATATTACAAAGAGACATTCTAATTTTATTTATTTGTATGATGCTTTAACTAAAGACACTAATTAGATAACAATTACCAACTCGATTTCATTATTAGTTCGCGGTGTTATCGAGTTCAAACTTTAGTACGCAAGATTAAGATAATTGCCCGTTTAGGTATAGTCGCGTGGCAAAATTTTCAATTCCTTTTTTTCCCTTTTACGTCGAGTAGTTAAGTCCTAAAGACACCCAGTTCTGAGTATTTACTAATTAAGTTTATCCTCACATAATTACAGTGCATAGGTACTACTAGTGATATAGATCACTGTTTTTTTTCATTTGCTGTAATTTATGAAAAAAAAATTGATCCCGTATTATACACGTGAATTTGTATTTTTTAAATAGCCATAAATTTCTATTATTCCAAAGTTACATGTATTTTAATGGAAAGATACAAAGTTGCAAAAAAAACCAAATGCCGTTTCTTTTGCCGTTTTGATTCCTAATCTAATAAAGTTAAAGTACTTTCATGCCCATATCCACGACTAGCCGAAGACACTAAGTCCCACAATGTGATAGATGGCAAGCCTATCGCTTATCGGCACATATCCAAACCCGGGCAAAATTATTTTTATAAGAAAATTGACAATTCTCATTTTCTAATTTTTGTATTGCCCGACCCGAGAATCAAACCTGGGAGCACATGCAGTCAAGTCCAACACCTGGACCACTAGACCACAGCCTCTGACTAATCTAATAGGTAGTGCTTGTAGGCCAGTAGGTAGAATAACGTAATAAGAAATTGACAATGCAATGCATGTTCGACAGTGGAGATGACCAAATGCTTTAATCAACTGATTAAGCATCCTGTCTTGATAAATTTCCAACTAATTACAAAGTTAATTAAGTTGAAGTAGAAAATGTAATTAACTTTGAACTCTTGTGGTTTGCTTAACTTTTTTACTTAAAGTCTGTGTGGTATTAATATGTAAAATAACTTCTAAAATTTACTTGGAAATTTGTTCATAGAAATTTTAAGCTTATTAGACCTGAAATTATTTTAAACGATAAGAAATGATGACTGGGATCTTTAACTGAAAGCTTTTGATTTATACTACATTAATTGGTATGGCACCTTTTTTATAAAAAAAGTATCTTTACGCCCATATCCCCGAAGAGGTAGGCAGAGGCACAACGAAGGTACTCACGACTAGCCGAAGACACTATGTCCCACATTGTGATAGGTGGCAAGCCTATCGCCAACCGCGAACATATCCAATCCCGGGCAACATTTTTTTGTAAGAAAATTGGAAAAACCACATTTTCATATTTTTTGGTTCATAATATCTATATTTTAGGTATAACTAAAATAATACCCATTCTAAGTTTTAAACGAAAAGGTTTCTTAAAATGTGGTATTTGTAACTATTAAAATGGATATATTTTTTTAATTGACTACAATACATACAATACTCAAATACACAAAGTAACGTTACTCAGCATTTTATATCTTACCGTAAATTTTACTAAAGTAAAGAATAGTCTGTCTTCCTGCCAAGCAGCTCGTAAAAGGCGAGCATAGGCTTATCATCACTAACACCGTGACATCTGACTAGGTGGTAGAGTTTCGCAGCGACTGGCCTGGATTTGTACCACCGCCTTACCTATTCCTGCCGCCATAACGTCATTACGTGTTCCGGTTCGGAGGGTAAGGTAGCTGGTAAACTTACTTTTGCTCAAGGCCTAACATTCCAGCCTCAGGTTTACAACGCACCATTACAAACTTTGGTGTTTCTAGGCGGCGTGAATTTCTCGCCATCAGGAAATCCATTAACAATATTTTTTTTGATAATGGAAGGCTGTATGAATAATGATATGTATGTATGTATGAGTGATACCTTGTATAAAAAAATTAATCCCAATATCTCTTGGTAACCGTATCGCGCCTGAATGGATGTATTTATAATACTAGCGGCCCAGTACGTGCTTCGCTACGTATAAACTGCTTTAACCGAAGCATGTCCAAAAAGAAATGACCGCATGAATGACATAACACAACAAAACAATAAAAAAAACACAACTAAAAAAGTTTCAATATGACAGCACAATCCCCATCTGAAAAAATTTTTAATTTGACTCAAAAATACCCATTAACAAAATGGTCTGCCATTTATATAATTCATTTGTTACAAAAAAATGTGATAAACGAAGAACGACTAGACCGATTTTATGTAAACTTCGCATAAACCATCTACTAAATAGTCCAAACAAAGCCTAAACATTTGGTTTGAATAGGTGAGCCCGTTCTTAAGTTCTAAAATTACAACGAAAAGTGGCATTGTTTTTTTGTATTTATAGATATATGCTATTTTTTATTGCGTTTATTACTATTGGTATATGAAATAAATCTTGTCAAAAGAAAGTTTATATTTAAAAATAATGTTCGTAATTTGGACACGAAACCTCAGTCGACTTAGAAAATATATAGCCAGTATTTGTATGACTCAGCATACAAAATAAAACCAAGTTGTTTCATTTTTGCAATTGTTTCGATTTCGTTTTAACACATTATGATATATTTTTTTTTGTTGTTTGTTCCTTTTTTATAATTTGTTTGTTATATATGAGTTTGCTATTAGCTTTCCCACATTAAACATTTATTTTTTATATCTGTATTATTCGAGTTACGCTGCGCGAGGTCGCTATTTTTCAAATTTCATATCATATAATTTGATTCAAATTAAGAATTCAGTTTTACGAAGCGGCCAGGATGAAAAGTTACGATATGAAAATGGTTTGCATAAAATTGTATACGAAGCACCGGAGTCGCTTTTTACTTTAAAATTTATTGTCCGTCATTTCCACCTACATGTATACAATGACCGTATTGTTCATTCAACCTTATAGAACATTCTGGAACGTGAACAAAACGTGTAAAGTTCAAACATTTATTCTTTAAGCTAATAATAATAATGATAAATTTTAAATGGTGTTCAAGTTTATAAAATTTTAAAGTTTAAAAAAAAAGTAATAGATTGAGCGATTTCAAAAAAAAATATTTTTTGATTCTACTCTATTCTATCTTTTTCCAAAGAAAAGAACAAAAGAGATGGCGCATTTGGGCATGTCAAATTAGTGCGAACATATCAGCTTGTGACGTTTTTGATCAACGGTTTATATGAACGGATGGATATGTCATGCCTTGTCCTCGATGGGCTCTTATTAGAAGATACCCGCTATTTTATACTCGCCTAGTAGCAACCAGTATGTTTTCATGCAATGCGATAGTAAACAGATAGCCCAACAAACACAAATGCATGTAGCGACAATATACTCGTAATATACCCAACAAACAAGTACAAATAAATCTTACATCGCGATATTAAGGTTTCTTTTTTTTGTTTATGTTATAGGAAGGCAAACAAGGACTGACAGAATAACTTTATTCCTAGCCTATGACACTTATTTCTTTAGCAGAACATCGTCGGGCCGGGAAGAGGTTCTATTAAACAAACTGGTTTATTTTGATATGCCCATATGTCAGATAAATATCGACCTTATGCTTATTTAACCAATATTTATTTTAAAACAAACACTTGAATGAAACTGCATAAAGTAGTTACACAAAACAGTTTCCTAAGGTTTTTAAAAGAACTAAGAATTACACCTCGTTTTTCTCTTGAAACTGTTTTTTCAAATGACTTTGGACAGTGCACAATGTCTCACTCATACTAACGATATTTGTAAAAGGAGTGAGCGTGAGAGAAATATCGTTGTCAATGTATTCGTTCGTGCGTTACAAAACGGACGGATTTCAAAGTCTACAGTTCTACACGCGGGTCCGCAACTGTTTTGGTAACGGACTGGTTTTGTCATAGACGAAAAACTGTTCGTTCGTTTCACAGTACAAAAGTGTTTGTTAAAACACTTTCTGTAAAAAACGCCCAGGACTAATGTGTAGAAGGATTGACAGTAAGATTTAAATAATGTTATTTTTACTGCATCAGTACACCGACCAAATCTTTGGGCCAACATTTTACAGCGCACCGCCAATGCCCTACGCTCTCGCTCCAGATCCAGGTTATCACACATGTCCTCAGAAATCCAGTGTCCTAGATACTTAAAACGATCTACTTTTTGTAGAGCTGCACCACAAAGATGTAATAGTGGTATATTTGGTATATAAACACAATTGCAAAAGTTTCGGCGTTGGACATCAAAAAGAAGGTGTCAATATCATTTCGATTATCCAATAAAAAACAACTCTGTCAGGGATTATGCTCGGCTGGCGATAGGCTTGCCACTTATCACATTGAACTTAGTGTCTTCAGTTAACTTTTGATGCCCTGGTTGTAGCCCTGCCTGCTACTTCGCGGAGATGAGCGTAAAGATATATATTTTTAACATACATAACAATGATGTTGAATGGTTTTTAGAGTGCTAATGATACCTATTCGTTTTAAAACACTTATTTAATTTATTCTTGACAGGAGATAATCGGTCGACTATTCTTAGTTTGATATATCACGTGACTGGATATAATGACTGAAATATCCAATCAACCGTTTCTGAACTTTAAAAAATAACGAAGTTTATAAATAACGTTATATTCATAGCTGAGTTGTTTTATATTCGCAACACTGGTTGCAATATATGACACTATCATTTTTAAAGGTAAAAGTAACAAATAAGATATATCACAGAGTAATACCTATTGATCTAAGTAAGTAAATTATTTCCCATGTGTTGGTCCGGGCTCCTTTGCAAATTAGACCACCTGCCTTTCTGCCAGGCAGCTCGTTAAAGGCGACCATAGGCTTATCGTCACTAACACCGTGACATCCGACTAGGTGGTAGAGTTTCGCAGAGACTAACCCGGATTGGTACCACCTGCCGCAAAAACGTAAGGTAGCCGGTAAAATTACTTTTGCTCTAGTCCTAACATCCTGACCTCAGGTTGGCAGCGCACCATTACTACCTTTGGTGTCTCTAGGCGGTGTGAATTTCTTAACCATCAGGAAATCGGTCTGCTAGTTCGCCTTCCAATATAAAATTGCCCATTTTTTTATGATATTGGCGAGTTTTAGTCAACGATAGTTTAAGATGATGATTTAAAGCCTTAAAACTGCAAAAACCAACTCCAACTGTTCCACTAGGTACCACGTTGCGATTTGATCAATCTTTTTTTTCGCTTATGTGGTCTAGCGGTACAGGTATTGGACTTGATTTCATAAGGTCCCGAGTTCGATTCCCGGGTCTTCTAATTTTCCAAAAAAAAATGTTGCTCACGATTGGATATGTGCCCGGTTGGCGATAGGCTTGCCACATATCACATTGTGGGACTTAGTGTCTTCGACTAGTCGTGGGTACCCTGGTTGTGCTTCTACTTACCTCCTCGGTGATATGGGCTTCAAGATACTTTTTTTTGTGAAATCGGTTTAAAGTAAGCAAATTTAAAACCTCTTCCTTTTTTAGTTCGCTCAAAAATTTTATACGAAATTCTATCACGTTGATACAATAATTCTGTCAAGCTTTATCGTATGACATCGAATATTGCGTGAGCGCTTAGTCGCGGTTTCTATAATGCAACTAAAGTTTATATTGGCAGCTAGGAAATTGCATTTCGAAGCTCAACAGCAAAACGCTTTGTTCAACGTCGCTGACGTATTTATAGCTGAATTCAATATACTGCACATTTTGATGAATTATGTTAAGATAGCTGTTTGCCCGCGACTTCGTCTGCGGAGATTTTTTTTACAATTTTTTTTAATTTTTAGTTTTTCATAGATCGAAAGTGTTAGCAATTCCGAACTATAACTCAAATTTTGGCTGGTGGTTTGGATGTAAACCGTGTATATAAAAATAAAGTTGTGTTATTAATATTTAGTAACTCAAGAACGGCTGAACTTATTTGGCTGAAAATGAATGGACAGGTAGATTCGATCCAGTTGAAGGACACAGGATACTTTTATTACATGTGACTGAGAGGAATCTAGGGCTCGCCATTATTATATAAAATTAATCGCCAAATGTAAGCTCAAAACTTCTAAACGACTCAAATGATTTGACTAATTTTGGTTTTGAACCATTTGCGGAAGTTCAGAGAAGGTCTAAAATATGAGAAAATGGGAAATATATCAATAAATTTTTCTATATAAACTTAACGGATGAAGCAGAATGAGGATAGCTAGTTTTGAATAAAAAAGCATCTTATGTTTGATCTAGAGTCTTTAACTATATGCATATCAAATGTCAACAAAACTTGTTAAGTGGTTTAGTAGTACAAGCGTAAAAGAAGGACAGATAGACAGGCTCGTATTTATAATATTAGTTCACATAAATGTTTTTCCATTATAAAGCCTCGCTTCAGCTTTATCAGACTGTTTTGAATTAGCGTTTCATAATTCAAAATCGTTTTATAAAAAAATATTAGCGTTCTGCACTTCTCCTAAGCATAAACTATAAATGTGCCAAATTTCATATGACGGACGGACAGCGTCTTCGCAATTTCCTTTGAAAAGTAGTCTAAAGTTTTTGCTTTACGCATTAATATTATGATAACAAATGCGGTTGAACATATAGCACTACAAAAATTGGCGGTGCTGCATTCACCAATATTTTTTTTGTTTTTTTATCTGCAACAGTAATTTTAGAGAGACAATGACATCCAAAAAAATGTTGATTTAAAGATGAGAATGGCTCCCTTTAATATGCCTGGTAGCTTGTTGTATACCCTTGACTTTGTCAGCGAAGATTATCGTTTCATACAAACTTTCATCCCACGTTAAAGTTTTTTGAGGATTGGTTTGTAAAATAGAAAATTTCAGCTTGAATGTTTTAAGTGTTCCAAATTTTATCAAAATTTAGCGTAACATACAGACAGAAAGACTCGCATTTATAATATTGGTATAGTTAAACTTTTTTTTATTTTCACTTTCTATGCATCGTTCTTTAAAGCACATTCAATCTCTTTCAACTTGACATACTTTAGTAGACTTCATCAACTTGTTTCTGTTGTTTTATTAATTTTTAGATAATATTTTGTGATACAATTTTGACACGTCTTATTATTTTTGTATCAAATCAGATCATGAGATTGGTATCAAATTGAATATACACCGTGCTTATACACCGTGTAAACGACAGCGTAAATAAAAATGCTGCCATGGATTATGTACTTGATAGACATGTATATGTAGTTGGAATTTTGTGCCTGAAATTTCATGATTTTTTTAAAAAAAATTGTATTTTTATTGATTTAACTATTATTTCACTCATACAATCACAACGCTAAAAATTGAAAAGGTATAATACAACTAGATTTCTATTTCATTTCTAATAAATAACACATTTTTACTAAAAACAGCAATGTAATAAAACAGCGTATTAGGTCGACTTTTGCAGCTCATAACTCACGGCTTAATGCATATACTTATTTGATATACATTGTGGGCTGAAAAACTGCTAAATATTTAAGCACTGCTTTCCGACAAAAACTGTTAATGGAATTTTGAAGTCTGATATGTATCTAAACTACGAGTATCACAGAAGTTTATGTCACGGTGTCAAATACACCCTGTATAGTAACTAATCCACAATCTTTTAAAGATTTTTCACGTATCATCGATAGGAACAGAAAAAAAATATTTCATAGCACGATTTGAATCTTGAGTAGCTAAAATGACAGATCGTCATTAGCTAGAGATAAATTTACCAATTAAAATATTACCAATTGAGACCCCGTTTACTACGAAATTTGTTCTTATAAATTAATTGTGAATACAAAAGTGTTTATCAGATTACTTTACTTCAAAAAGAGTAAATGAACAATAAAGTATGGATCGCCGCAAAAACGATTGTGAAAGCATTTGTGCTCGGTCAATTCATTACAATCAGTTTCCGCTACGAGAAACTTTTTCAATCAAGATCAGACAGGGTTAAAAGAGAAAAGTGATCCCACAGCTTACGCACTAATTCCTTCTTTAGTGGTTGTTTTGGAAATTAATTAAAAGGTTTAAACTGGATAGAAATTCAACTATTTTAAAATTGAAATTGTGTTTTCAAAAATTTGTTGAGGTGGTTTAAGTCAAAGCTTTTTTAAAGTTAGAATTGAGATTTCAAAACTTCGTGTTTTAAAAAATTGATTCGTTAACAATTTGTACATTTCATTTCTGAAATTTATCAGATTTCTTTAATCTAACTATTTTTCTTTTTTTTACTTTTTCACAATACAAAAATCTATTAAATAGTACTGAAGATAGAATTGCTCATATCTAAGTGCACTTCAAAGTGGCAATCCAGTTGCTATTGACATACCTCGAACGCATACAGCAAACATGTTCACCTTATTTTTCCTCTTACGTATCCGTTTTCACATACTGTTAAAGTTGAAAGTAGACTTCCATACTACTCGTAATATTATAAATGTGAAATTTTTTTTTAGAGACTGACAGTAAGATTCAGTTTTGGTTTCGGTTTCGGCCATATACTTACAAATTGTGTCGATTCTACACTAGTCGAAGGAAGTTCGTTGTTACCTGGTGTCCCACGACACCACATTTACATTTTATTGTGAAAAAGTTCTTTTAGTCAAAATTCAACGTCAAAAGTACCTAAACTTGTGTCATTATTCGACTCAGACTTTATTTAATTTAAATGCTAGAAATTTAACTCAGTTTATTAGTTTTACGGAATAAGAGTATACATACAAAAATACACATTTTTGCATTTATAATACGAATGAAAAATAAAATATTAACATAGCAGATATACAATGAAAATGTGAATGAATGTAGGAGACCAAGTCTGACATTCCACGATAAAATCCCTAGGAGCTTATCTGAAGCTGGTGACATGAGTCTCCGAAACAGGCTTGTTTGTATGAAAAGGGTAATGAATGTGAAGGAAGCCAGGCAGGTCTGCCAGGATCGTGAGGTTTGGCAGTCGATACTCTCTGCCTTCCAGAAAGGGACTTGGCGTGAAGATATATATGTATGTATGTGTAAAAAGTATGATGATCCTGAGCTCTTTAGACGTCTTTTTAGATGAGTTGGTAAGTGAGCTGATGGTGATTTGGTGGTAAGCGGCTACCAACGAACATCTATGTAAGAAAGAGGGTTCCCCTTTCATTTATGCTTACTGTGGTGGCTTAAATCTTTTGGTGTCTGTTTTTTATCCAAGTACAAATGATATAATGGCGGTTTTATGTTCGCCATAGGGAGTAATCTAGGAATTATGTACCAACAAGGACTTGCCCCTGTCGCCTTAAGTGTAGGTACAAGTAATAACACTTTGGTAATAACTAGCGCTCCGACCCGATTTTGTTCAGTAGATAGTATAATATATTAAATAATAACAAAGAAGTTAAAAGTTTCACAAAGTGAAAAGAAACTTTCTTGAAAACCTTATTGAAAAATTTCCAAAATTAACAAATAAGTGACCAGTTTTTTAATAGAAAGTTATATTTAAAAAACGGTAAACGGTTTGCGGACTCCTGAATAATTGTAAAAAAAAGAAACAATCTCCTCCTTTTTTCTTATAATTCAAAGCGCTTTGAATGAAATATTCTAATGGCCTAAAATTTTTCAATAACAAATTTGGTTATAGTTTAACAAATTTTACGCCTTAACCCTTATTGGAAAGCAGTTTTCCTGTTAGTGAAAACTGTATTAAAATCAGTTTTGCAGTTTTTGAGTTTCTCATGCATAGTTTTTTGCAGTTGCTAATCTTGGGAAATATCTAATATTTATGTCTAGAAGAAGTCTAAAACATAACTGAAAATACCGCAAAGAAGATGAAAACTAAACAAAGCACTCTAGATTAAAACAAAATTGAAATAAAAAGAAATGCTTACCCTAGCAGCCTGTCCTAGAGTTAGATAAATTACTAGTATTTATGTCTTTTCGTAGAATGGTTTTTGATATAGAGTTTGCACACCAAATAATTGGAAGAAGCTGCTAAACATTCGAATGTTTTTCAAGCAAGGATTCAATCTTGCAAATGTAATTTTCCTCACTTTCCTGTTATCGGTTAAGTTAAAATTTGACATAAATGTGTTAATTGGATAACAATGTAAACTTATTATGTGACGAAGCTGATCTGCTTGTAGACCCGGGAGGTAATTTTCTATGATTTCCAAAATTATCCTATTGCGTTTGCTTATTTGATGCGTTTTGAACAGGACTTCTCAAGCTTTCTGCTGGGAATAGCCCTTAAAAATAAAAGCTAGTCATAAAAAAATGTCAAATCTTTCTATAGTTATGTTCCCGAATTTTTATTATCTATCCTACGACATGATTTTCATTTGTAGACAAATTCGAAAAGAAACAGTATATGGTGCTGTTTTGAAAATTTAATGTAATATTAAAAACCATTTCTGGACAATAATTGTTAACAATACAAAAAAACGTGTTTGCAATATCCGTTCATTCTTTCACGCATGACTCAAAGATCTTTGGTCTTTTTTTATTTTTGTATGTAAAGCTTACTACTTAAAATATAAAAGATGCAGTAAAGGAATACCGAATATTTCAGGATAATGAACATCGAAACGTGTTAATTACTTAATCATCCATACGGACATATGGACAATTATTATAGTTTTTAACTTTAAATTGATTTAACTATTTAATAAATTATTTTGATTTAAATGGTATACATTTTGTTAGCTAAGTTGATATCAATTTATATGTTAAGGTATTTATTTCTTGTTGATATAGATTAAAAAATTAAACTTCGTGATTTTTTGATAATGACAAATGCCTGTCCTACAAAGACCAAAACTATGAAAAGCAATGCATTATTGGAGCTGGTATCTTAAGTCTCTTGATAGAGTAAAATTATCCGTTATCCATTATCATATTTTCCAAACCACGACACGGCTATTGCAAATAAGTTACAGCCACAGAGATAGAGATGCAGAGGTACCAATACAGGCGAGGCGTTGCAGTGTGCACAACCTACTCCTGGACAATCCAGTATCCAGTAAAGTGTTAAAATTGTAATATTATTATTTGTCTTTTTTACAGGTAAGTCTTCAAAAAAAGAAGAAGCGAAAATCTAGCCTATGCAATTTTTAGAAAAAGTTTTACAGTGGCTTTTTTGTACACAACACAAATTACAGGAAAACTTAAGACTAAAAAAGGTAAGTACGAAAGGAGAGCTTATCACTAATTAAATAAATCTCTTCCAGCCAACCTGTTACAGAAAAACAATAAATAAAGTAAGAAGACCTGATATACAAAGCTATACTCATATAATATACCTTTTAGTTCGGATTTTATTTGTTTTGTTTGTGGTATATTGGATGGAAATAAGCAGACGGATTTGGTGATGGTAAAAAAATCACGCAGCTTGGTAAAGGTGGTAATGGTGCTTTGCTAACCTGAGGCCGGGATTTTAGGCCTCGAGCAAAAGTAGTAAAGTTTACCGGCTACTTTAACCTCCTAACCGGAACACATCAGAGGCAAGCACTGACGTAATGGCGACAGAAATAAGTAAGGCAGTGCGGTGGTACCCAATCCTTGCGATTTGCTGCGAAACTCGATAGAGACAAGGTGATAACCTTGTCAGATGTCGCGGTGCTAGTGGCGGCAAGCCTATGCTCGCCTTTTACGAGCTGTCTGGTAGTAAGGCAGATGATCTACTTTACAAAGAAGCCCGGACCAACTCGGGTTGGATACTGGGGAAATTGTTTATAGTTCACGAGGGTGCCAATATATAAAATGTTTGTGTTTTTCTGATCCTCACAAATTACTTACTCGCTTGTAGCAGTGGCTAGTTACCGCTACCTCCATTAAGTTGATTGAGATCAAATATAACCTAGTTTTTACCCTATTCTGAATATTTTCTAATAAAAAAAAATGTTGGTCGGGATTGGAAATGTGCCCGGTTGGCGATAGGCTAACCTATCACATTATGGGACTTAGTGTCTTCGGCTAATCGTGGGTGCCCTGGTTGTACCTCTGCCTACCGCTTCGGGGATATGGGCGTGAAGATACTTTTTTTTTATTATGGTCGAATTTCGACCAATAGGTGACCACTAGTTATAATAATTCACTAATAAGTCACTTCAGGGAAGTGTTACGTGAGAGGTTAGCGAACAAGCACACGTCTTGTCGGATTGTATAAGACAACCGTGGACCACACCATAAATGTAATAGGTGCGTCACTGTCCTGTGGCCGGAATATTAGGCCTATTGTGTAAATCTACCGGCTACCCTACATTTCGGGCCGGTAAATGACAGAGTCATTACGTCAACCGAAAAAGGTAAGGGTAAAAATCCCTACCCGGGCAAGATGACACTCAACACTCGTCTACACTAGATATTATAACAGAATAGAAAGAGCGGAAGCAGAAAAAAAGCAAAGACTTTTATCTAAAATTTTGTACCTTATTATTATTTGGTATGACCTTTTTTCAGTCCTATTACATTATTTCTATTAATCTTTGACGTTTGTTTTTTTATCATATGGACAATATTCATTTATCAAACTCATGTAAGTCCAATTTTTAATTTTGGAGAATAGAGGTAATTGCATTGGTTTTAATTTATGCAATACTAGTGGCTCGCCCCGGCTTAGCATGGGTATTAAATATACATACAATCCAACCTCTTCAATCACTTTACCTATTAAAAACGCATCAAAATTGGTTGTAAAGTTTTAAGGACTTAGGCATAAAAAGTGACATAGGGACAGAGGAAGCGACTTTGTTTTGTACAACGTAGTGATTCGTATATTATTCAACAATATTAAAAAATACAGCAAAATTTTACGACAAAAATCTGGAACAGAAAATACTTGATAAAATATTTTTTTATACCTTCAGCTGTTACAGCAATAACAGAAAAATTAATTACAATTTCATATTTATAAGAATAACTAATTTTAAAAGCAATTTTTATATCTCCTAGCTGTTCCCGCGAACTTCGTTCCGCCCGTTCAGTTTGTATGGGAAAAATTAAAATGTTGTTTTTCCCAGTTTCCTCACAATTGAACAGGATAAAAAGTATTATATGTCCTTCTCCCGGTTTTAAGTTACCTCCCTACCAATTTTCAGCCTAATCGGTGTAGCCGTTCTTGAGTTATAAATAGTGTAACTAACACCACTTTCTTTTATATATATAGATTAGACGCTCTAAAATATTATCCGAGTTCATATAAACCCAAATAAAATTGATAGTTCTTTGCAACACAAAGATCACCAAGATTAATGGATTTCTTAAGTACTTTAGTTTATTGCAAGGTTTTATGTGTTATCATAATTATTAGCAAAAAAGCAATGGGCCTTCTGACGACGAAAGATAACCGTCGCCTACATACGTCAAAGATCATTAAATAGTATAATAAGATAGACATTATTTTGATAATCGTAGGTGGTGATTACATGCGCACTATCTATCTTTAAATATGCTCTAAGCTTTCATCCGATTACAGGTAAACTCAAACAAAGAATTGATAGTATTAAAGTAAATTTATCTTCCCTTTGCAACATCATGGAGATTTAGTATTAATGGAAGAAGTTTCTTCTGTGCTCCAGTTTACAAAGACGTATATCATCACTATACAAGTTTTATGAGCAGCGATAATGAGTTCAGATAATGTTGTGTAATATTTTGCAGTTGTTGCATTGTTGAGGAATTAGACTAGATATTATCCGCGGGTCCGTCTGATGTTGATGATGTATTTTCACACCCATATCCTAAAAGTGGTAGACCGTGTTACAACCAGGGAACTAACGACTAGGCGAAGACACTAAGTCCCTCAATGTGATAAGTGTCAAGCCTACCGTCATCCAATCCCAGGCAACGTTGTTTTCATAAAAAAATGATATTTTTAATAATTTTTTATTGCCCGAGCCGGGGATCAAACCTGGGACCTCAAGTTCGAGCCATGCCGCTGGACCACGGAGTTGATACGTCTGAATGTTTAGTTTATTTTTTACGAGAATCCGTTTTAGTTGTTGGGATAAAAATTAGCCTATGTTATGACATAGTGATCCAGGCTCTCTCTGTATGTAAATATTATACCAATATAACTGTCGATTGCGAGGTGAAAGAAGGACAAATAAACTCACTTTCGCTCAGTTTTTCCACATGTAAGCTACAAAATCATGCTCCTCTCATATGTCATTTTGATCACGTTTTTTTCATAAGAATATTTTTTATTATAAGTACTAAACGTGAAAGACCTAATGTACCAATCTAATCTATACATAAAATTAAATATCTTTAAAATCGCTCCAATATTTTTCGAGTAATAAATATTGGAAAACGCCCATCTTTGTTTATACATAAACAGTGTTATATAAATTTAAATATGGTTAAAAAGTTCTTTACGCCCGTATCTCCGAAGTGATAGGCAGAGGTATAAACAGGGCTACGTCCAACCAGAAAGACTTAAGTCTCTATTCCTAATGTCATACGTGACAAACATATCGCCAACCGGGCACATTTTATCAGAAAATTAGAATAACATATTTTTAGTCAACCGGGGATTAAAAAATAGAACTCAGGAATTTTAGTCCGACACTGTAGCGCTAAAAAGCAGAGACCAAAATTGTAAATTACTTCATAAAATTAAAATACTCCTGCATTCTTTGGGGCTAGATGCTTGAAAATTTCTATAAAGATGCCGCACATAAGAGCAACGAGGACCCTTGCTATTCGTCCCTCAATTCCGCAACGAATCCTGCCGTACTGTGAAACCCTTGGATAACTTTCATAACTTGGATAAATTATCCCTTTTTAACCCTCGATGGAAAATAAGAAGTGTTATAAGTTTGACCTATCTCTTTGTGTGTCATCCATGAAGCTATAGACTGCAGTAGTACTACTAGGAACTCTACTACTGCGGATTATAACCCTAACAAAGAAAGGAACCTTTACCCTGTGGTGGTATATATTACGTTTGGAAAGTCACGTGTTGAAATCTATGACACTTTTGGTCTAAAAAGGTGTATCTCTTGGTTAGCAATAGAGGAGCTGTTCAAAATTTTCATACAAATAATCTAGAGACGGTAGCGAGTATAGTAAACTTGACAAGCCTTAAAGTCATGGTAAGGAATCTGATATCATTTGCAAATATTTCTGTCTCTCTTTACCGGTCTCTTTTTCAGAGAGTCTTGAGAAATCAAATTATAATGAAAAATGAGAGGGGTCGCTACATTAGAATCAGAAATATTGGGATATTATGTAATTTTTTTGTTAGGAAAGTCGCCTCTGTGGTCGAACGGTCTGGGTGTCGGACTTGACTGCATGAGGTCTCGGGTTCGAATCAAAAATGTGAAAAAAAAAGGTTGGTCGGGATTGGCAACGTGCCCGGTTGGCGATAGGCTTGCCACCTATCCTATTATGGGACTTAGTATCTTCGGCTAGTCGTGGGTGCCCTGGTTGTGCCTCTGCCTACCTCTTTAGGGATATGGGCGTGAAGATAGGTACTTTTTTTGTAAGGATCGTAACCTCCAGAACCTAGTAGTATATGGCTGCATGGTGGCATTTAAAAAAATGTATGGATCAACCTCAACACGATTTTTTTAGTTGAAATCTTTTGTAATTTGATTCGATTTGACATCGATTAGAGATGGTTCATAGCTAAATCCCGAATAAATTTTGTCAGTTAATAGTGATCAATTTTAATTTTAAAAGTATCTTCATGGCCATATCCCCGAAGAGATTGGCAGAGGCAAAAAAAATGTTGCTTGGGATTGGATTTGTGCCCGGTTGGCGATAGGCTTGCCACCTATCACATTGTGGGACTAGTGCCTTCGGGTAGTCGTGGGTGCCCTGGTTGTGCCTCTGCATAAATCAAAAACAAACTTATTTTAAATTTGCAAGTATATCAGATACCTTTCCTTTGCTACAAGTCGTTTTCTAATATCATAATGATGGAGAATAAAGGCGGCGGATACTTCCCCAGGCTAGTTACTGCATACCACTTTACCACCTGATCTTGTTGTTCAACAATATAAGCGATGTTTGCTATTTCATGCCAGGAAAGGATACAGATAATTCCACATTGGAAACGGATTATTGAAACACATTCATTTTTAACGGATCAACGCACTGTCAGTTTTTATCGAATCAAAGCACTTTTATTTTATACACCAGTAGTGAAACTATATCGTATATTAGTATCTTCACCCATATCTCCGAAAAGTTAGGTAGATGCACAACCGGGGCATCCGCGACTAGTCGAAGACACTAATTCCCACAATGTGATAGGCGGCAAGTCTATCGCCAACCGGCCACATATCCATAACCAGGGCTGCGTTATTTTTATTAGAAAGTTGTAAATATGTATTTTCTAATTTGATATTAAAATTGAATGGTTTATTAATAATTAAAAAGCCTATACGCCTGGCGGTAGGGTGCCATGCTGTAGCTCGTCCATAGGTGTGCCGCTTTATTCATTTCTGCCGCCACAATAATCGTGTCAGGTTCCAATCCGATGAGTAAGGTCGATAGTACACAATTATATAACCACACTCATAGGACAATGACGCACAGACAACATCTATGGTGTCCTTAGGTTCTTACCATCCGGAGAGCCCTGTACTTGTTTATTATTTTATGACCTTATGACCTTCAGAAAAAGCATAACATTAAAATAAATGCGGTTGAAATGAGAGCGCTATGACAACATGTGATGTTAGGCTCGCTGATGGTATTTGCAAAAGAAAGATCAAAGAGAGAGTTCGGTTATGTAGAAATAGTGGCGGGTATTGTGATGTGGTTATCGCCTCTGTGGTCTAGCGTTCTGGCGTAGAACATGACTTTTTCAGGTCCCTAGTTCCGGAAGAGGTATTTCTGGGTCGGGTAACAAAATAGAAGATGTGGATTTTCAATTTTATTTGCCTTTGTGGTAAGTTATGGTTGCTCTGGTTATGCATCTGCCTACCTCATAGGGAATATGGGCGTGAAGATACTATTTTATTCTACTATGCATAGATGTTGACAACCTGGGAGGTTGACATAACACGATCAAACTTTAAGTATGTTTGTATGAAAAGAATATTAAATGTGGAGTAAGCAAGTCAGGTAAACGATTGTGACAGTCGGTGATCGATGCCCTTTGCTACCTCCCAAGGCCTGGTTTAAAGATATCCTGATGTCATCGACTTAGACGATCGCTTTTTACTTACAAGTTAAATTTGTTCAAGTATTAACAGAGATAGGAACGATTCCGATAATAGACCGTGGCCTAGATGCCTAATCGGTCTGAAGCTATCGAATTAGGCTATCTGGTTTTAGATTTATAAAGCTTTTGTGGCTCAGAATAAGTTAAGAGTTATTTGTTAATACATTTTATGTTCGGGACATGATTGATTCCAATAAAAATTAATGAAATTGACATTAATTTTTATTAATCACAAGCACTTAAACACAATCACTTATCTTACTTATCTTAATGAAACTTCTTTTAAATATATAACATTACTGTTATTCTACTTTTTCAATTCCCAATAAATCTAGAATGATGCAATCTAAATACTGTTAAGCTGCAAAAAAATCAACTTCCAGTTTAATATTAACGCGTTTAAGTACATAAAAAATTAAGAATCTCCCTAGATTTCCATGGTATTAGCATCAGATCCTAACTTGTTAGACAATTAACTTTAAGAAAAGTGGGAAGAAGGATAAAAGATAAAAGTAGACTAAAATTAAAAGTACATAACATCAGTCAGTAACATCTAACCAAATAAGTTATGAAAGTTAAATAAAAAAAGTCCTTTGTATCTTTAGTTTCAAAGCCCTGATGATGCTGTAAAGTGAAACCGCTTGGCTAGAAAGTTACAGAAAGTGTTAAATAAAGTATACAGTGGATAAGTACAAGCGTTAACATAAAATTTTAAACTTAAATCGTCGCGTATTATTAACATTTTTAATTATTTATACGTGATACTCCTATATATACTCGGGGTACTGGAGTATCCCGTATAAATAATCAAAAATGTTTACAAGTGTTAACTCCGAGAAACGTGTATATACAATGGAATTCCACCAATTGTCGACGATAGCAAGTATAGATTCTACATAATTGCTCTTTTCTTGAAGAAACTGACAATATATTCATTGCGAAACACCTCCCTTGGTTGAGAATTCAAATCCTTACCCGTTCAAATGATTAAGGAGAAAGCAACTCTCAATAAAAGTGAACTAATTCAAAAGGCTCCTATTCCCTGTTTTTTTGAAAACACTCAAATTATATTCATTACAAAACACTTTCCCTAGTAAAGAGTTTCTCATTATATATTCAAATGACTACAGAGGAAGCAACTCTCGATAAAAGTAAAGTAAGTTAAAAGACCTCTCCTGGAGACACTCAAATCATCACAAAACACCTTCCTTGACAGAGAGTTCCATTCCTTATCCATTCGAATGATTAAAAAGGAAGCAGCTAAACATAAAAGTACACTAAGTTAAAAGGAGCCTTATGCTATTTGCTTGAAGACAAACAAATTATATTGAAAGAAAGAAATAAATAAAATTATTTGATTGCGGAGTATGCGTGTAAGTGAGATGTTCCAAAAATATTTGAGTATATCAACATATTCTACCATATTTGCACACCAAAATATTATATAGTAATATTTATAAAAAAAACTAGCTGACCCAGCAAACTTCGTATCGCTAGACATTAATGCTTCGACAGTAGCGCAGTCTGTCGGATCCATTGCGAAACATTCCAAAATCAACAACTACTTATTTTAAAAAAGTAATTAAAAAAAACATTTTTCAGGAGACCAAATTGTGAATTTAAACCATTCTCGAATTCAGTGACAAGCATACGAACACGAGAATAATATATATTATAAAGATATTATTTAATTACATATAGGTACTATTACTTTAAGCCAAACATTAATATTTATAACTGGTTTAATTATTTATCCCAAACATTTTAAAACTATAATTAATTTTAACCCTGTCTAACGAAAAACTACGATTGATTGGTGGAGTTTCATTCCATATCCTTTGAAATGATTAAAGAGGTAGCATTCTTTTAATTCGTGAAACTCGTCTACCAAATAGAGATGATACTATGTCATACGTATCGGTTCTCGGCTAAGAAAACGTAATTATTAATACCATGCACTACTATTAAATAAACTTCACCAACCGTTAACTTTGATTTCAATTACATGTCATTATCCCACAAAATCCAGACAGCAGATTAAGATTATAATTAAATCTTATAGGTTAATCTCATTGATTAAGATATTCGACTTTCTATTTACAAGACGAATTTACCCGAATTAGCAGAGACGAGAACGATCCCGATAATAGAACAGTGCCCTAGATATCCAACTGATTGGATGATTTCGAATTAAGCTCTTCAGTTTTAGAATTTTCGTATAGATATTTTTAAGTACAGAATAATAAAGAATCAGGGTACCTGAGTAGCAACTTATTTTTAGTAACCATCTTCACGCACGCCAATGTTAACGAGGTAGACAAAGGTACATACAACATTTTTTTTTGTTAACAAATTGTGTATAGGCAAAACTTAAGATTGGTTTTCTTTTTTGAAATAATTGAAAATAAAATCTAATAAATGTATCAAATGAATATTATGAATGGCCAATAAAATAAAAAAAGGTCAATTTTTTAAATTTTAATGTCCCATAATCAAAATATAAAATAATATAATAATAAAGTGATTATGATAAACACATTTTAAAATAATTAGGCTTAGTAAAACTACAAAAACCCGTTTCCCCCGTGTTTGTCCGGGCTCCTTTGTAGAATAGATCATCTGCCTTCTTTGCCAGGCAGCTCGTAAAAGGCTGACATAGGCTTACCGTCACTAACACCGTGACATCTGACTAGGTGGTAGAGTTTCGCAGCGACTCTCCCGGATTGGTCGCCCGGTAGGTCTATTCTGCAAAGGAACCCGGACCAACAGGAAGATAACTCTCGAATTGAACCCAAGACCTTATATTTAGTCCTTACGAAATTTTTATTTAAACAGGAATTTCAATACTATATAAGTACATACATACATACATATCTTCACGCCAAGTCCCTTACGTGGTAGGCAGAGAGTATCGATTGCCAGACCTGACTATCCTGACAAACCCTTTCTGGCTTCCTTCACTTCAATTACCCTTTTCATACACACACGCCGGTTTCGTAGACTCTTGACACCACCATTGATAATATCTTAGTAAAGACATGCTATGTCATAAGTTTTATTCAAATGAAATGTCCTGTGCAGATATGCATATAGCTACGTAGCTAAACCCATTTTCTAAACATAAAATCAAAATAAATAACTTTTGCACTTCTCTTTTTTTTTACTTACGTCGATTCTCTTCTCTCACCATGACGTTAGATGGCCATATTTGTTATTTTTCCAGATTTCTAGATAAGGCTTGCAATATGTTTATCACCTATCATATTGTGCACAATCCTAAGTAGTTGGCTAATCGTCAGTGCCCTAGTTGTACATATGCCTATCTCTAACTATTAGAAATTAAGAACTGACTACGTAATTTTTCAAATTGGATTCAAAGGGTTTGATTTCAGCGATTCTAGCTACTGAACTCAAAAAGCCATTTAACGTTTCAGTCGAATGAATAAATCAGAAAGATAGTATCGCCATTAGAAAGTAAGCCGTATGTGCCTTTGTGAATTCTGTGTAGCTCGCTGAGAGTAGTCTTTGACCAGCACAATGGCTCTTTACCTTCAAACAATTTTACGCTTTGTAGAAAATATCGACGTGAATCGACTTTTGATCGCAGATTTTTCTCTACAACCTTCACGAATATGAGTAAATATCGCATTCTTGGCTACAATACATTATATTAAATTTCTCCGTCTACCTATTCGGGGTCCAGACATGAATAATTGAGTATATATAGGTACTCATTAAAAATGATGAGTATATCTTAATAAGTACCTACACGAATCGCTATATCCTTAATATACAGCAAACACACAAACATACACATAGACATGACAAACTTATAACACCTCTTGTTTAACATGAAAGGCTAATAAAAATAACAACGTTAAAAAACCGACTTCAAAACTAAAAAGTGAAAAATACTGAAAATTTAATATTAATTATAGACTACCTATTATTTATATGTGCCATTTACTAATAAGTTTGAAGTCGGTGCCAAGCCTTAAACTAACAATCATAGTAAAAGTAAGTATTCAATGTTGCAGTCGGTTTTTATTAAAGTAATTATTTTTATTTAATACTTTTTAGTTTATTGCTGATATGATTTATTTTAATAAAAATAAACTTCGGGATAGGTGAAAGTAGATAAAAAATGCTAATACAATAAAAACTAATGGGCCTACCTGAATTAACTTTTTGGGACCAACTCGAAGCTATTCCGTATCAAACAAAAAGGGAATTACGTAAATTGGTTCAGAAACATACATAAAAAATATATGCCGGCCGAATTGAGAACCTCCTCGTTTTTTTTAACTCTGTTAAAAATAGCACAAAACGGTCGAATTTACCAACGATGGTTGTTATGTACGCTAAACTGTCGTATAGATATATTGCTATCAAGAAGAGCAAGGAAAAATTAAAATTCTTCCAGTCAAGAAAATTGGCCACAAAAGCGGGATGCAGCTAAATATTTGATGAGAATGTACATTTAATATCGGTCGGCCATTTTATCTGGTATGAAATTTTCAATATCATTCGTTATATCGGGAAATTGATTGCCTGTATAAAATTCTAAGCACTCAATCATTTTTTTAATATTATTTCCTTGAATGATAAAATAAAAAAAGAGTATCAATATCATTTTGGATGAAAATCTCGTGTCGCGTTGTTTGTAGAAAGTTCCATATGTTGAAGTGAAATAAAAAAACATTTATACACAGTTTTCTGTAGTAATCACTTGTTCTTATCCACTATACATTTTATTTAATACTTTTCGTTTTTACTTTTCGTATTGTATTTAACACAATTGAATTTTGAAAATTTTTATTTATACTTGTTATGGATGGTTTCTCAGTTTTTACAGTTTTAAAACATAGAATTGTCATTTTGACTTAGATTTTGTACATATTCTAAAAAAAGATTTATTATGAAACCTTTTAACTTGCAGTGCTTCTATAGATTATATACGAAAACCTTTGATATGCTGTCTATCAGAGACGAGTATGATCTATTCGACTCAGCGGACTCGGACCAGTAAAAAAAAGAATACAAAAAGAAAACATAAAAAAAAAGTTCAATCAGAGTTCTATCGCAACGCAGAAACAAAACAAAAAGTAATTAACTCTGGTGTCTGTTCCAATGACTTGGGCTAGAAAACTTTATCAGTAATCTGAAAACTTTCCAAAGCACATGTTCGGAGCCCACATTAAACATCCAAGCACTCAGCTTAAGTGAGATTGATGAAAACTAAGGATGAAAGATTCGCTCTCAGAAAACTTATTTCTAGAATAGGTGTAACACAAGTATCTGCATGTATGTACGATATTTTATTTTGCTTCTCTTCAAGCCATTTTTATCAATTTTAATTATTTGGAAATAAATTAAAATTCCAGTTTGAATGAAATGAATTCATTCATTTCATTCAAACTGGTTTGTGTAGACTTCAAAACAAAAGAATTTCTAAATAACCCTTTGTAACTAATCTATTTGCAAAATATGTGTCGTAATTATAACTTAGTAATACACACACACCCACCCACACACACACACACCCACCCATCTTTCGGCGTGGTTAAAAATATAAATAAATTAAAGGTTCCTCTCGGTTTCTTTGAAGTTCCGATAGTCAAGTATTGTCTTACGGCCAATATTAATAGTCTATCTAAGATAAGAGATCGTGATATTTTAGATCAGTTGCCTGGTAACCCCTGTAATTTTTCAATAATTAACAAAAATATCTTAGCAACAAATCTCTAGAAGGCTTATCTTTATCTATAGATAGGTTATTAATATTGTCTGTTAGAGGAAAACAATTTAATCGGTTTAGAAGTGGCTGAGAAATAGCTGGATGCAATTAAAACAACAAAATATGACTTTTTGACACTTGATCAACCGAAAGGACGGATACTAGACAAACAGTTGTCGATAAAAAAAATGGAAACAAAAAATTAACTTTGGTACACTTATTTGTATAATTTACTAAAGTTCAAAATATTGAAGTTTAACTTTATACGACCTAGTTTCAAAGTTACAGACCAATAAATTAAAAAAAAACACAAATTTCTAATATAAATTGGTGACGTGAAATCCTAACAAAAGCTTTTTGCTAGGTTTACCTGTTTCAAATTATTATTTTATTTTAATCAAACAGGGAAGTAAACTTTTTAGCGCAGAGTGATAGTCAGACGAGGCTAATTTTTAAAAAAAATACGCCAATAGAAAACAAAGATGTAATAAAAAAACTAAATTTACGTGGGTAGAAAAATAGCAGCTATACTCTTTCCTAGAATTTACTATCTTGAATATAACTATCCTATTGAATAGAATTTATTCACTTTTACCAACTTTATGCCATCTTAACGAGAATACCATAACCTTATACTAGTGGAGACAATTCTAGCAATTTTAACTTTTCTAATAAAACTTTGTATTTTATGGCTCACGTGGGTCTTTTGAAAGTTTTTACTTTTACTACTTTTGACATTACGTTTGGCCTACGATAGACAATTTCATATTGAACCGACTTGTGACAAAGAAGGAGATCGTTGTATGTTTATTCATTTCTTCGTTATTTGTAGGTGGATTTTAAAATACTATTTTAATTTGAAAGAGCGTTCTTTAGAGGGTCCAAATAAAACCAATTATGGATCTGGTATTAGATTTCCAGGTATATCTAAAAAAGTACTAAATTTTCTGTACTTAGCATAATTATAAAATACGAAAAAAAATAGATTTTTTAAATGTTTTATCAATTTTGACTCTGTGGCGGATGGTAGCTTAATTTCAAAATTGAGATTTTGTATCCGCTTTTCATTTTATTTTTAGGAAAACTGACATACTGATATAGTGAAGCCTTCGAATTAACTATTAACTCACGGAGCGGTTATTACATGCGCCCGCGGCGGTTGCCGGCGCGCAGGTTTCGTAGAATGTAGTAAAAAAGTAAGAACACATTTCACGACGCGTTTTCCACCCGCAGTGCCCGCGATTATTTGCGGTTCCCGCGGCAGCGGCCGCCCATATAATCGTACAAGTTTGCGAGCGACGATTTCAACTGCGAAGGCTGTGTGACCCCACAAATTAACGGTCTCGAGAGTTTTAAATAAAACTATAGTTCCCCGACCGCCGCGGGAGCGAGTAAAAACCTCTCCGTGAGTTCTTACGCTTACAAGTTTTTAGTTGTGGAGATGATTGTATAAACCATACGTATTTAAAACGTTAGTATCAAAAAATATATATGTAATGTGTTTTTTTCTGAGATTGGATAGTTAATACGCAGACAGATTACCTGATGCTAAAGTAAAGTAGTTTACGGTAGACAGGGTTAAAATTATTAACATTTTAAAATTGTTTGTAAGTTATAATTCAAATTGTAATTAAAATAAAACTATTTGTTAAATGAATATTTAAACATTGTGTATATAACTAAATAATCAGTTTTTAAAAATATTTCAATGTTTGCACACCACAATGTGGTAGAATATGTTGGAAAGTTTAAATAATTTTGTAACCACCTTAACACACATATTACGCAAATAAATATATTTTCTTTCTTTCTTTCAAAGAATCATGGTCGTCCAAATATCAAACTTTTCCATTATTGTTAATTTTACAACCCGAAACACTCGTATTTCGATTTGTGCCGATCAATGCGTATAATAGACAAGCTCCCTGCCCCCCTCTGATGGTAGACTGCTGATGGTAGAGGTTCACCACCTTGCTTTTTCTGTCGTTGTGATGACACTGTCATGTTCCGGTCTGGAGGACAGGGTAACTGGTAGACATGCACATTAAATTTGGCCGCAAGACAGCAACGTATCTTTAACATTATTTAGTATAATATGAATCAAATCAATACAAATTTATGGAGCTGTTACATACATTCCTAATTTTTCCGTACGGAATTTGTAGGGATTTTTGTGGCGGAAACTTGGTTCCGAAGTATGATTCCGCTAAGGAATTCGGCATGTATGTGGCAGACCTTAATACTACGAGCCATCCACTAAACTAACTCAAGTAAAATATTGTTCGACTAGCATAGAAGACATAATTTATATACATAATTTAAAACTAAATGAAACTCGAAAAAAGAAAAATTGATCTCCATCACATTTAATACATGGTTACATCTAAAGCACCAGCCAAATTTTGAGAAACGGTTTGGAATCGATAACACTTTCGATCAATGAAAAAATGAAAAAAAAAATTACAATTTTCATCTGACGCAAAATACAAGATGCGTGGTTATAACGTAAACAAAAAGAAACTGGTTCCCACCGACCGCAGTCGCATTCACAGGCTGGTGATGTCATGACTTCACCTTTTTTCACTTTTAGGGACGGTTTTATATGATTCTTTGCAGAAGAATATATTACAGTTTGGCAATAATATTGAAAATGCATTACCGTTTAAGCCCTTATATTAAAATTTGGCCTTTCAAAGTCACCCTGTATATGTTTTTCATTCAATCACATATTTTTGTACCTATGTGTTTAATAACTAAAAGGACATCTACATTCAGAATTTGCATCATCTTGCTTGACTTCCAAGTTCGAATCCCATAAAACAATATGTTTTACCTTTATTTTAATTTACTTTAGTTTAATTTTTTATTCAAACTGAAGTCTCAATTTTACCCAAAAGGGTGTACATGAACCATTATTTATTTTTCATTAAAATATCTTTAGGTTTTCAAACTTTGTCCATTTTAATATTCTCAATTCAAAAACGATAAAACTTTGTAAAGTAAGAGAATAATCAAATTGTGAAACCTTAGGAAACGGAAATTGGCGACTTAAATTGATTAAATCGTACAATAAATTAAAACTCTCTTTAGAGTTTGAAATCCGAAATCAGCCAGACATTATTTATAAGGTCACGTAATATAAACTTAGGTCTCACACCTGTGTTGAAAATTTTCGAACAAATCGCTGAGGTATCCGCGAATGGTGTCTTGAGTCATGAGTAATCGAAACTGAAAGCATTTTTATGAAAAAAATAAAAAAGGATTGTGTGGTTTTATGAAACCACGGTAAAAGTGAAATTTGATCTATTACTATAAACTATAGACGCCGCCATATTTTCCTCGATTGCTCTGACGTCACCGTCACGCAATATGTGACACAAACTCCAAAAAATCAAGACGATTAAATAAAAGTTTCACTTTAATAAATATGGAGAAAGCTAGTCAGTAAGGCTACTCTTGAAACTCTATATCTTGCAAAATGGAAATTGGAATCGGATATGACATTCTAGTTACTATTTTACACAGTACCAGCGGTTTATTAACATACAGTTATAAATACATTCAATGAATCCGATAAAATAATTTGTTATGTACTATTAACTAAATGTTAATAATTCACCAGTAGTGTGTTCAAGAGTACCTAAAATGAAATACTCGATTCCAATTTCAAGTAATGCATATATAGAGATTCAAGAGTAAACCTTCAGTTCTCCAGGAACAGTGACAATTCGCACTCAATACTGCTTACATCGCAAGGTATGCATGAAGATATGTATGTTTGAAATATCTGAAAGTATGATTGAAGAAATTACAACAAAGGACGAGGAGTAAAAGGGTTATCATCTACATATTTTGTACCAACTAAAGTCAAGATGACCGATATTTCATAGGAGCTTAATTGTTTGACTTGTTTTGAATACCTACACTGTCTCAGTGGCCTAGTAGTCCGGCGTCGGATTTGACTTCGTGACCCGGGACGGGTTCGATCCCCGGGTTTAGCAACTAAAATATTAGAAAATATGTATTTTCAATTCTCTAATAAAATTAACATTGTCCGAAATTGGACATGTGCTCGATTGGCGATAGTCTTGCCACCTATCACATCGTGGGACCTTAGTGTCTTCGGCAAGTTGTGAGTGTCCTAGTTGTGCCTCTGCTTAATTTTGGTGCATATAGTCGTGAAGATACTACATTGAATAACTTTTACCTTGACAAAATAATTAAGATTTGGCCATGGGCGGATTCATAGGATCTCACTTTATTAGAATACAAATGAAGGATAATTTTGTTTTAATTATTCATTACGGTGAATAATAATAATAATTAAACAAATTAAAGTGGTTATGACAGCTCCTTTTTGTGATTTGTAATTACAACAACGTTCTTATTCGACTCAGAAAGGAGGATCACCCCTTCTATACATTTTGTTTTTCTGTATGTTTGTTACTAATACTGCTTCGTCAATCACCACCACTAAAAGATTTTCGTGGTTCTTTTTTTCTTAATATAATCATGACCAGCTAAGTGGTTTTTGAAATATATTTGCAATTAGCTGTTCCGCAATTTCGTGTTCATGTGAAATTTAACTATTAAAAATCTAAAATAAATTAGCCTAAGTTGCTCCTCATTACAAAGGTATCCGCCAGAAGAAGCCCCCATCAGCATCGGTTCAGCCGTTTCAGAGATTAGCCGGATCAGACAGACAGACAGACAAAACTTGAATAAAAAGAGATGTGTGGCACTCGGAGACTGCCGTGTTAAAGCTATAGACATGAGGCACCAGATTGTGAAGCAAAGAGGGGGATTACGCATGCGTAGTATCGCCGGTACAACCAATGCCACCTAGAGGCGAGTTGCTGAACTAAAGAGACAAGCGTGATCAAAAAGTCATTAAAAGTTTTGCTATTCATCGATAGATGGCAAAACTAAAAAGTATCACTGCTACGCCGGTCGGAAAAGGAGAGAACAAAAAAAACCTAACACCCCCGTGTTAGGTTATTGTCGTTACGGAATTTCTGAATTCGGTCTCCACGCTCTGGGCTTGCGATAGAAGCTATGCAATAGCTAAAAAACATTTTGGAATAAGTACCGTGTATACATTCATAAAAAAATAAACAAGGTGAAGCCAAAACCAATAATATTTACAGTTTAATGATCTCTTAATATACGACGGACCATACACATACATTACACTTGGTAGGTATCACATTTACACATTCCACAATTTTTAGTTTATATATACACATAATCCTCAACACTAGATTTATTTACAGTCTATCACTAGGATCGGCATGTACTCGCGTATCGTGTGGCTTGCGCAAGAGCAGCGTGCGCTAGCGTCGATTACGTTATTTTGACTGAAGCTTTTTTTTTACTTTACTCTTTGGACTGAAGACAAAGGAACGCTTGCAGTTCTAGTCGCATCGACGTAGGCTTGGCTTGAGATAAGCAATGTAGTGCATGCCGAACGTAGTGATGATTTATTATCGATAAACAGTTATCGATAATTCTGTAGGTATAATTGTAATTTTAATTCATTAGCGGATTTTCTGATAGTGAGCAATACATGTCACCTAGACACCAAAGATGTTAGTGGCGAGTGGTTAGGTATAAAGAACCGCCATAGGACGTAAGAGTTGCAGTTGCTGATGTAGTGCTGGATAGTTTATTGTTTTGCTTAATATGTTTGTAACGCGATAGCTCACTGACAGACCGATTCCAATGTTTTTTCAAAAGATTAATTGTGATAACTCATCATTTATGATGTTGTTAACATAAACGAACATTAATGCATATTTCGATATAACTCAAAACTACTTCTGAAATGTTAATAAAATTAATAAAGGCCTATCTCAGAATCAATAACTAGCTTTTAAAAAAATAATGATCAAAAATAATAATTGGAGTCGGTTTTTAAGTTTTCCAATTCTATCATCTATGAAATTCGTCAGCTCTCCACCCTCAATAGTTTCACCTTAAGGTGCTAATAGACTTGAGTATTCACTTGTAACAGAACATCGAGCATTCACCGTTTTTAAATCTGTCAAACTGAACAAAAATCCAAGCCAAGCATAGAGCCAAAAATTGCTATGAACATTTTCAAGAGCGTTCTAGTGAAGGCTCAAGTCGATGCTTATTAAAAAATATTCTACACGATGATGTCAGACTTGACGGTCGCGTGTGTTGAATTTATGTTCAGTGATCATTCTCATTAAATGAGAAAAAGGAACAGCGCAACCAGGGTGCAGGGAGGAACGACTCGGAGCGGACGACCGAAGCTAAGCTCGGCAAAAAGCTCGAACAATTCTCGCTAGAATGCTCGCCAGAACGCTCGATAGAATGCTCGCTAAAATTTTCTTGTTATTTTTCTGTGATGTGACATTCGCACAAATGCTCATTACAAGTGAATGCTCAAGTATATCAGCACCTTTAGACGTCGCGTCCGTTGACAATAAACGAAGTCGCCAAAATGAGATGCAATCTTATCAATGTATTCATTGTCCATTACGTATTCAGAGCTTATGTGTAAATTATTCCATCTTCGATAAGACTGTGTATAGCATAATAAAGTAAAAAGCCAATCCCATCAAGAACTTGAGAAAATAAGCTGCATTTATAAGCATTGGCGATTTATATTAAAGAACAGTTGCTTTGTGCTCTATTAACTAGTATTTTTCGCAATTTTAATGAAACTTCTTTGTTCGTAAGATAGAAGCTTAATTTGTGAAATTGCAAAGAAGTTGGATTCATTTTTAAAATAGCTTTTTCAGTATTTAGAAGCTTTCACGTTGTTTTTGTAAAGCAATAGCAAATTTGAATAGCAGGAATAGCAAAATCACTGTAATTTAATTTACAACCTGATTACAATCACGGTGTTAGTGATAAGCAAACCGATGTTCTCCTCTCCTGTTTTATAAAGTTACTAGCTGTTTGTGGCAACTTTTTTAGTTAAAAACCATTAAGATTTTAATTCAAACTTTTATTCTCTATACTATCCGCCTTACCACAAAAAAGGTAAAATTAAAACACTTCTTGCATACGTGTTTAATTAAACTCAGTATAAAATTGATATCCAACCAACGACATGATACACGTGGATGGCACCATGTTATTGTTTAGGGCAACAAAAAAAAATAGAAAATGTATATTTACAATTTTCTAATAAAAAAATGTTGCTCGGGATTGGATATGTGCCCGGTTGACTATAGGGTTGCCACCCATCACATCGTGGGACTTAGACACTAAGTCCGACTAGTCGCGGTTGCCCTGATTGTGGCTCTGTCTACTCCTTGTGGGATAGAAGCGTAAATCTACTTTAAAATTCCTTGCATGTTGCTGAGGTGTTTGCCGGATCAGCTAGTCTAATATAAATCACGATGTAAATGTCAAGTTTATTTGAAAATATGTGAAACTTAAATAAACATCTATAAAAATATAAATAAAAAAATAAGAGTTTTGGTATCATCGTGAAAGAAGATGGACGTATTTTTTCGTAATTAATGAACTTCGTGTTAATTATGTCTAAAATTGGTTAATATGGGTGGTAGCTGTTTCAGCTTTGTTCAGTTTAAGCGCACAGGTGAAATAATTCTGAAGAAATTAGTGTACTGTGTATGTCCTTGTTGCCGCCAAATCTCACAAAATTATTTTGAGTAAAGTGACCACCGCTTTACTCAAGACCCTGACATGACTTGACATACTCATGACCCTACATAGTGACTAACAACTGTAAATAAGAATTAATTAATACAGAAGACATGGCAGCATGGCCTAAAGGTCTTAGCTGGCCCCAGAAAAGGGTAAATATAATCTAAAAAACAATAAAAAAAATTGAATAACCGCCTACGAAACTTATCAAAAGTGTAACTAAAAACCCATCTCGATTTCGTCAGGTTTCAAACAAAATAATATGCATAGAAATCGTACCATTACTTTAGGAGTTATGATGCCACAGACACATACGCAGACACGTCAAACCTATAACATCCATTTTTCCATCGGGGGTTAAAACTTAAGATGGAGATCAAATCAAATAAAGATGCCACATGGATATATTAGAAAGTGTAGTTGATTCTGCTGTGCTCAAACTAAACTTATTTTACATTCATACTATGGATCTTTGTTAATGTAATAAAAGTAAAAGAGATGGAACATTTTAGACGTGTCAGATTTGTCCGGACTTCTCAAATTTGTGATGTTTTTAATCACCGTTTTCCGAGTGACAGATAAAACGTCAGTAGAAACTAATATACATCACTAATCTGACAGCACTAAACGTATTTTGTCTCTTTCTATTATTTTCGTTGAAAGAAGATAGCGATAACATGAAATTAGTTTAGTGAATTCGCAACAAATTTTCCGGCAGTGTTTCCAATCCGACCAATAGCGTAGTACTTCATCATCTTGATAGTAGCATGTGAAGAAAATGGAATTATGTTACTAAAACAATATCAATTTCCACTTTGTTGTACCAAATCCTGTTACTCGCAAATATTCGCTCGGCTGCCGCGGAAAATAAGGTAGCTATTTCAATCACAAAAACATGTTACGTGATATAACTTCACTGTGGTTTCACCTGTGATAAAAAAACGTACCCTTTTTTACATAATTAAGCACATTAAAACTTTGAATACCGACTCCAACAATTTCGTTTTCTACTACGTCGGTATTTGATCATTCTTTTATCGAAAGATAGCAAATGTTTTCGAAATGACCCCGCATAAATTATTTTAATATCCTGATAGGTAAGGGGTGTTCAAAGTTTGACATGTCTACGTGTGGGTCTGTGGCATCATCACTCTTAAATGAATGAACCGATTTTTATGCAGATTATTTTGTTTGAAATCTTACTTAATTAAGATGGTTTTAGCTACATTTTTGATAGGTTATAGAATTTGTTAGGGGTTGTTGATCTTTTTTTACTTATATATTATGATATAAGATGTTAAGATTTAAAAATAAACTTGTCATTAACATGTTATTCAAGGAATTAGGTATCCTTATTATATCTCGGAAGAGTTAGGCAGAATCACAACCAGGGCACCCACGACTAGCCGAAGGCACTAAGTCCAACAATGTGATAGGAAGCAACTCTACCGCCAATCGGACACATATATAATTCTGGGCAACAATATTTTATTAGGAAATGCACATTTTCTAACTTTTCTTGTTGCCCGACCCGGGTAGCGAGCACAGGACTCAAGAAGTCTACAACTACCTAGACTACAAATACATCAAGGAATTTCAAAAATAAACTTTTACTTTTGTCTATCATAAGAACCTTCTCCTAACAATAATAATCAAGATAGATGGTTGATTTCTGATCGGTTCGGCACTATCTCCTTAGCAACAGATGTCAAACATATGTTCCCGCCACAATCTAATTCCATATCAATATATGAAGGATCTTGGCCAACTTACGTTAGATGGTTACTATTCTAACTTCACGGTGGTAAGGCACTATTACCATTTTGCAGCAAACTCGCACGGTAGTTGTACAAAAAATTAACAATAAGTGACCGGAACACGAGCAAAATGCGATCGTTTGCTATATTTCAAATAATATTAAATTTATAAACATTTTTGTTTGTTTCGTAATACAAATCAACAATTATTACACCATAGGCACCGGCACCGGCTTTGCACTGGTATAAAATATGCTTATAAACCTTCCTCTTTAATTTCTTTATAAATTTTAAAAATTGCATCGTATTTTAATTTTTTATTTCTTTAGCACTTGCCCTGTGCGTGGGATAAATTTCTACAAATTTTAAAGAAAGAAAAAATTTCGCCCCAGACAGGATTTGAACCTGTAACCTTTCGTCTTAAGCCGACGAATGCTCTAACCAATTGAGCTACTGAGGATTCAAGTCCCGTGGCGAAATTTTTAATTCCTTTCTAACCCGTTAACGCGGGTAGTTATGTCCTATAGATACACAACAACAGTCATAGGCCATCTCCATAATAAAACATGTTATTACAGTCCTATATTGTTCCAAAATCCATTATATCCCATCCAATTTTTTCCACACTTCAACGAAATCAAAATATTTCAATGCGTGTATTATAAAAAAATCATAAGAATACACAAATAAGCCATATTAAATGGCTAGTTGTTGAATTTTGTCAATGCACATAAAATCAGCTGTTTGAAATTTAGTCAGCCATTTTGTTGATTAAAATTTTAAACAAGGGTCCGAGGTTGCTTAAAGTGACAGCTGTTTAAGAGTATACTTAAACAAATGATTATCTCTAAATAGCGTTTATGAATAAGAATTTTTTTTAACATTGCTTAAATTGGTGATTAAAAGTTAAGCAACGTTTATGAATAAGCCTGAAAATGTTTAAACTGGGACGAGTTTGAATATAGAACATGTTTATGTCCAACCAGTCATACTGTATATTTAATAGCATCAGCATATTTTGTTAAGCAAACCAATTTCAGAATTCAACCATTGTCCAAACTGCGGGACGATATAAACTTCACAATCTGAATTTGTAAGCCTCGATGCGCCAACTGAATTACACTTTTATGAATACAATGTATAAATTAAACACTATTTTAATATATTAAGAACTAGCTGCTCCGGTAAACTTCATTCCACCTATTGAATTTGAACCAGAATTAAAATGTTCCTCCTAGTTTAGTTCTCTCCTAGTTTATTTTCAGTTCAGTTTTGAGCTACCTCTCTATCAATTTTTTTCAAACAAATCGGTTGAGCCATTTGTGATTTATAAATAGTGTAACTGATATGACTTTCTTTTATATATAAACTAGCCGACTAGTTTAGCTGACACTAACAGTTTTTATAGACAATATTGACGTTTTTTTTTAAGCATTTGCCCTGCAATTTTGCCGGTTATTTTCTTCATATGATAATTTTCCTGACAACAACCAATACAAAAAAAAAATAGCAAAATTGGTCGATCTGTTTAAGCGTCATGCGATGACCACAAAAAGTAATTATAAAAACTGGAGAAGGAAAATATAATCTTTATCAAGCGCAGTAAAACTGCAAAAACCGAATTCAACTGTTTCGTTGGGTATCCCGTCGCGATTTAATAATTTTGTTTTCGAAAGATAACTGACGGATGAGGTAGTTAAGTAAAATGAAAAATGTATGCTTTATAAAAAGTAACTTAAAACTACGGGTAGGATGTTGATAAAAGTTTTGGTCCCTCATTTCGGAATAATGACTTGTCACTCTCAGAAATATCCACTAAAATCGGTTGACTATTGACAGAGTAATCGAGTAACAAACATACAAAAAGTAAAAAAAAACATACAAAAGAATTGAGAACCCTTTTTTTGGAGTCCAAACCAAAGATAGTTCTGTGCGATGCCAACCTGCAATTGGGATTTTAAGGGTCCATGTATGCTAAAATACGTCAGCAATATGTTTTTTTCATACAAAGCAATTATGGGTCTTGATGACAAAAATACACAAGATCAAAATTAATATGCTTTATAAGACTAGTGTTTCCAAAACACGATTCATTTCACTTTGTTCGATAGAAAAAAATCGAAAAGTTAACCCTTTTTTGAAAGCGAAACCCAACTGTCTACTTCAATTATGAAAACATCGACACCAGATTTAACATAAACATAAGTATGTACTATACCTAAAAGATAAGGGTTTCAGTTTTTATACTTTTTTTCAAATAACTTATATAGCGTCAAAAATGGTGATTTGTCGCTTAAGACATTTACTTTAAAACGCAATTTTTCATGATGTCACCAGCCTGCGTATGCGATTGCGGTCGGTGGGAACCAGTTGAAAGCTTTGTTTACGTTGTAACCATACATTTCGTATTATGCGTGGGTTCAAAATTATAATTTACATATTTTTTTTAATTTGATTACTTCATAGATCGGAAGTGTTACAGGTTTCTTATCCTCTCTCAAAATTTAGCTGGTGTTTTAAATGTAACCCTATATAATATGAAGTTATGTATAGCCTTCGGCCAGACAAACACGGTTTTTCCTTACCTAATCAAACGTTGCTGGACTGCATTCAACGATCAGTAGTCTATTTTTACGAGCTGCCTGGAGGATAGGCGATTACTTTACACATGTAACCCGGACCAATATGAGATGTTAACCTGAGATGAACACATTTTAAAAACAAGCTCATTATTTCTTTCGCTCTAGTTGAAGTAATGAATAAAATATAAGTTCGCTGAACTTTTATGCGTTGGATAAAGCTATCTGAGCTACACCAATTAAAATCCACTTCGTCATGCAGCTGCGTCGTGACCTGCTCATTAGAAAAGAGGGTAATAGCCTAGCAAGCTTACATAGAACCTATTGTAATATTTTATAAAGACAAGCTGTAGTTAAAATGTATCAGATTTCTTACACTTTATGTCATACAAGTTTTTCACCCACGATACATACAATCATTTTATAGATGGATGTATAAAATGATTGACTGAGAGAAATAGTAACGAGCAAGTGGGTCACCTGATGGAAAGTGATCACCGCCGCCCACGGACACCAACACCAGGAGTATCACAGATGCGTTGTCGACCTTTAAGGAATGAGTACGTTCTTTTTTTGAAGGTTCCTATAATCGTTTGGGAATACAGTAACTGATTCCTCAAAATATTAATCGACGTTCATTCTACAGTAGATTAAACAATTTATCACTATGAGATCAAACAGTAAAAAAAACTAAACTACCTTACTACCTACTCTATAGTTTGGGAACAAAGTGGAGATGTGGATGAAAGGACAGACATACATATCTTATCTGAAACGGTTCATTTACCATCGACTACGAAACCCTGTAACCTAGCCTTCCTTTTAAGTTACAGTCTTTTAAAATAAGGTAAAGAAGGTAGTTACTAAAACTGATCAAAGTCGGTTTAGTTAATTGGGATTCCATATATTAATATATGCTTCTTATTTACGGTAATTTATAACAAGAAGAGTCATTTTCAAACATAATACCCAAAGTGTTACTTATTTATTGTGTGGTATTATGTACAGTACTACTATTTAAATAACGCGCTTCGGCTTTACACTTTTTACTCTTTGTAAACTTTATACTTTTATTGTTAAATTGGCTGAACTAATTTAAATTTAAGCGAAATGATTAATTATGTGTAATAACAATTCTATATCGATATCTTTAAAATACATTCGGATTTCCGAAGCTTGACGAATATAGCCGAAGTGCAAAGTTTAAATAGTACTACTGTAACTATTTATTATGGCATTTGAAAGGATCCGTTAAAGTGCTTGCTTTTCAATACTTCAAGAAATAACGATGATATATTAAGAAAGATGGCACAGATGCATCAATAGCTTCAAATTTCCTGGGCGGATCTTATCTTGTCACAAGATGATAGACTGGTTTCCGAGAGAGATTTTAATATATTTTAATATGAAACACCCACCCGCTTTTCTTCGGTATAATTCATATAACGCGAGATCCTGTAAATTCGTTCTGTGCCAGACCTTAGTCATTATAAAAAGTGAAAGTTTGTCATCATGCTTGCATAGGATAAAACATGTGCTTATTATCAGCAGAGCTGTGTCCTTATTCCCTGTAATTGCAAAAATATATTCCTAGACAAATTACGCAAAGTATGCATATTATACAATTGTATTATGGATGTTAGACAACCATCCCAATACATAGAAATACCTATATATGTAGCAGTAAGCACAAAGTTTGCCCCCTAAGGGAATCGAAACCGAGCTTCACGATTAATCTTTTTAATTAGGTATAAATGCTAAGATTTTGAATAACGAAGTGGTCAAAAAAATGTTTTCAACTTATAGGTACTTCACTTTGGAACCACTAAGAAATTTGTATTTTTCAGGTACAATGAAATAGGGTTCTGGAGCTATAACTTCAAAAGCATTTAACTGTGGAGGAAACCTTCTACAAATATTTTGTGTAATATTCAGCATTTCTACAAAAATAATGATGTAATAAAAGTAAAGTTATGTCGACAATAATAGGTGTCTAGTATTTAGATTCTATGATTCATATATCGGGCAATAGATTACGATTTTTCAAGTAAACTATGTGGTTCAAGTTGCAAAAAGTCAATGTTTCATACTTTGTCTTTCATGTCTACCTAAATATACAGTTATATGTTTCAAAATCACAAAAATCATAATATGTTAGTAAAACAGCAATTTATGCCAGTCTGTGAACAGATATCAGCTCGCCTTTTATTCATTATTGTTTCTTTTCCTGTTTTGTTACATGGTGATTTTGTAGACAACTAAATTTTATTATATGTTTATAAGTGAATGTCTCATTTGGTAATAGTCTATTTATATTGTGTTGAAAGGAGGATCGGATAATATTTCGGCTTTTACAAAACGGTGAAGGTCTGGTTATTTTGGATCTCGCGCGTTGTTCATGATCTCGCGTTCATGGGTTTAAGGATTATAAATTATTTTCCAATATCTTAATATACATATTTAATGTATTACATCTAAGAGCAACAATAAATCATTTTGAAAACATTAGTAGAAAAAACCTGCACGGCTTTGCTTTTTACTTATAGCTTACAGAATGAAGGTATTGGTCTTAAACTCTTTTGCAAAATTCTAAAGAAACATAATTTAATAGAAGGGCCAGCAACCTCCATTGTAAAACATAAGCCCTTCTTTACTAGTATGCAGTTTAATGAATTTGTAAGTCATTGACTTCCTGATCATAACTAGGTTGTAGGTAGGTTCAGGTTTTCTTCCAAGTTTGCCATAGATATTTTAATACGTCACCATTCTGTGGCAGAGGTGCGAGGCCAATTGTGCAGGTTCATCGGCTACCCTACCCTCTGCAACGGAACATAAACCTGTCGTTATGGCAGCAGGAATAGATAAAGTGGATCCCTAATCGGGCAAGTTGCTGCACAGCACTCTGACATTAGTTGTTTTGTTGTCTGTCTGTCTGATAATTTTAATACATTTTTTTATATCGACCGATTTTTTATACAACAGCGTTTTGTAAATAAAAAGTATTGTGAAATGTTAATATTTTTTTAAAAAAACATTGAGGTATAAAAATTACAGTTTAGATAAGGATCCTAAATAATTAAATCATCAAAACATATCTTTAAGAAAAGTAAAACTCTTAAATATTTACCTGTAATTACTATTTAAACATTTTCTAGCCTAAGGCTTAAAATGTAAGATTTAGCAAAATTTTAGGAAATATAATTGGAAACAGAAAATTGTTTTACTGAAATTTTCTTTAAATTTCGTAAATGCCTGAGTTGATCTCAAGTTAAATGATTTTCTGTCAAAACCGTATTTCACCGTAAAACATTTCCGAGAAAATTATTTCATAATTACATCTTAAAGACCCACATCCTTTAAAATATCTTTAAGGATTTAATTAAACGCTTGTGGGAAAATTTAATATTGAGTGTATGACGAAGGTCGCCCGGAATACTCACATATTATAAATAAAAAGGTTGAAAATACTTAAAAGTTTTACTTAGCAATAAAAATTATTTATGCATTTTCATTGCGTATTCATTGAGTTATTTTACCATAATTAAAAAAAGAGTATCTTCACGCCCATATCCCCGCAGTGGTTGGCACAGGCACAACCAGGACACCCAAGACTAGCCGAACACACTGAGTCCCACAATGTAATAGATGGGAATCCTATCGCCCGGGATTGGATATCCAATCCCGGGCAAAATTATTTTTATTAGCAAGCCTATCGCCAACCAGGCACATATCCAATCCCGAGCAACATTTTTTATTAGAAAATTGGAAAAATCAAATTTTCATTTTGTTGCCCGACCCGTGATTCAAACTCGGGACCTCATGCAGACTTGACTAACACCTAAACCGCTAGACCACAGAAGCGATATATCAATACCATAATTATCCTTAAATAACGATTTATATATTATAACAAGAACGATTAATTAACACACGAATGCCTTCCTTTCTCTCAATTCATTATTCAGATACAATTCAGAGCGACTAGTTTAGAAAAGAGTGGCCACTGAGTTGGACTCGTCCATGAAGGGTTTCGTAGCAGCAAGTATGACATAAAATAAAACTTGTTGTAGTTCATATTGTATATGATATGTGGTTACGATTTATGACGTATAAAAAACTGCTTACTACATCTCTTTAAAACTAACTTTCGGCGAAAATTTACACGATAATGTATATTTTTTTTAGTTTTGTCATTCCCTTACTTTAGAAGTGACAGGAAAGGGGATATATTTTACTATATTGGAAGTATCTCTCTCGCAAACTACTTAGTTTAAAATAAATATTTTATTACAAAACTCGATATAAAAGTAGAAGACCTAACTTTACATACGTGTTTGATGTTTGATGAAAAAAAAAATTGGGCTCCCAAAATTTTTTTTCTATATCTATGTAATAATGTTGATGCGAGAATACATCTACCCACCAAGTTTTAACGGAGTAGTTCTCATAGTTTCGAAAAAAAAAATAGCTGTCAAATACAGAAAACAGAAAAGAAAGACAGACAAGCAAGTTAAATCTGTGGGGGTTCCGGGGCAGTCCGTCAGAAAGAATTTTATTTTGTTGATAAAAAATATGGTGAACTGGTTTTTATTTGTATTGTTTTTCTTGAAATAACTCTCAGGGGTTTATACATATTGATTTGATTTACACAATATTTTACACAATATAGGTATTGATTATTACACATACCTATTGTTGATTAATATATAACAGTTATACTTATTTTATTAATCTCTATAATCTGTCACAATGCCTCAGCTGCTCATAATCTTGACTATTTCATACTGCATGGTCGCCAAAAGCTGGAAGCATAATAAGTGCACTTTTGTGTATTACAGATAAACGAGTATGCGTTGGTGAGCTGGCCACCCGGCCTAGCTGCATTATGCGCTGGTGCACTCATGGTGCGTCTGAGTGTCAAATATGGCTTTTGACTGCATTATTAGTCTAGGGGCTAGCGTACACGCCTTAACTCTATCGACAAATCTCGTGGCTCGGATTCAATTCCTGGCGGGTGCAGGCATTCGTGTGATGTAACTGGCAATACCTGCATTTCCGGTTCTAAAATTTCTTTAAATTTACTCTGGTATCTATTTAAGTTTTTCTTTGTTTTAGAATTACTGACCAAAAGCCATAACACAAACATACATTTTGATTACTTTGGGGTTAGATTTAATTTGTGTAACTTATCCAGGGATATTTATCCTATTAATATTATAAATGCGAAAGTTTGTATGTATGGATGTATGGATGTTTGTTACTCTTTCACGCAAAAACTACAAAGCCGATTACGATGAAATTTGGTATGTAGGTAGCTGAAGACCCAGAATAACATATAGGCTACTTTTTATCCCGGAGTTCCCGCGGGATTGGGACTTACGCGGGTGAAACCGCGGGGCGCAGCTAGTATGAAATAATTTTATAAACTATAAACTTGGGATTAACAAGTAAACCTATTCTCAAGATTTTTTAAAAATTCAAAGCAACGAAGAGTTTTTTTTTCATTGAATAAATACGTAAAACACTAATCAAATTACAAATTGATCTAATCTTAAATTAAGCAAATTATATGCTTGTGTTAATTGTGTTAGTCCACGATATTAATACCAGAGATGGGTTGGTAATTGTGATATATTAATTGGATTATTGTCGTTCCTAATACATAGAAGTACTTAAATACGTATGATTATAAGTTTAATTAATATTCAGACCTAAAAATAAACATCTAAGTTCATCAAACCTGTACTCTACATATCATGGTCGGTGGAGTTAGCCGTGTACCCTACCCCCTGGACCAACGAGGCGGTCAAGGGAAAAGACAAATTGAAGGAAGTTAAAGAGTTTTTTATATCTGAGAATGTAAAAAAATAGGTGTAAAATACCTTAATTGGAAAACAAATTAGAAATACTTTGAAGTGAGTTTTTTTCTGCTACAAGATTTTGGGTCAAATATCTTTGGTTAAAATTCCAACACGTCGTGAGCTGGAACAAGTACCTATTTCATAAAAATTTCTTTGCTGTAAGATTCTCTATAGTGCTTGATTTATACTATAACGTTAGTGTGTTAGTTGAATTTCATAGTTTATGACTAGTGTGGGGCTGTTGATGTTTCGTAAAAAACATTCCCATATCGTTGAGCTGGATTAATTTTGCTTAAAGTATATAAATCTATCATACCACAACCTTACTTTTGCTCGAGGCCTAACATCCCGACCTCAGGTTGGCAACGCACCATTACCACCTTTGGTGTCTCTAGGTGGCGTGAATTTCTTACCATCAGGAAATCCGTCTGCTTGTTTGCCTTCCTATAACATAAAAAAAATCCTTAAGGTAAACTTAAGATAAACTTGATGGTACAAAAGTTCCCAGTTTCAGGACTTTTTGTTTGTCTACTAATATTAGCTAACACAACAAACTTCAGCTTTTTAGGTCTTCAGGAAGTACCATGAGTGTTAATGATCAGTAGTGAGAAGTATACGATTTTTTTCATTACATGTAGGTTTGGCAATTTTCGAAAATTTTTAAAAAATGGTGATATCATTCCGACACCATGTCACAATCATGACCTCTAAAAAAGACATTAAGTATCGCCGTTGTAATGAAATTAGAGTCGGTCTTTTGTACTTTACTGACCTTAAATTATTTTTATTTATAAGTCTTTTATAAAGTTCTTAAATCTCTTCTTTTAATTTACAATTACTTATTTTATAAGCGCTAAATTATATGCTTATCAAAGAACTTGCCATTCATTATTTCTAAAAATGTTAAAATTAATAAACTGGAAAAAGACGAAATATAAAAGCCATTTATAGACTTTTGTTGTTAAAACTCCCAAAAGTTAAAAATTTTCGTTCAAAAGATGCCTGAATTAATATTATCGTTCTCATTGAATAATGTGAGGTTTTTTTCTTTAATATATTTAAAAAATACTTTAACTATGCTTATTACTTCTTATATTTGTTAAAGAAGAAACACAAATAACGAAATCAACCCGCAAATCTTGTATATACGCCTGCAAAGATTGACCAATTTTGATATTTTTTGTGTTAATCATAGTCAGGAGAAAAAAGAAAAATCGGTAAATTTGCAGGGTAACTGGGAAAAACAATAATTTTATCGAATTATGCTATTAGTAGCAGTTGATGTCCAGCGATGCGGCGTTCGCCGGGTCGGCTGAAACTGAAAAAGAAACCGGTAAAACAGATTCCAACTATTTTATTAGTTACAAGCGGCCCGCCCCGGTTTAGCACGGGTATAAAATATACATACAAACTTTCCTCTTTAATCACTTAATCAATTAAAAAAACCGCATCAAAATCCGTTGCGTAGTTTGAAAGATTTAAGCATACAAATGGACATAAGGACAGGGAACGCGACTATGTTTTATACTATGTATTGATTACGTCATGATTTGATAATTAGTTTGTTCGAAATAGCTATTGATTCCGAGGAGAGGGGGGGGTCAAACTTACGAAACTTCTCTTTTTGATGTGCCTTATATGAACTGCGAAGATTACCAAATACCGTAACTTTTTAAATATGATCCATCTGCCACCTTCTACTTCATCTATCAGGTCCTTGTTATCATGTCCTCGTCACCAAAAAGTAAGAAGAGGTCTAGTTAAGGCGAATCGAATAATGAACTCATTCGATTCGAAAAACTTGATGGGTTCACCAATAGGCATTTCAGGGTTACATCTTTTGTCTTCGAGCTCCATTATCAGATCAGCTCAGTTGTATTGTAGCTCGGTTGTAACTGTTTAATTTCACGAATGTTTAAAATTGAAATATTACCCATATAGCATCTAATATCTGTTCCGATGTTTGCAAATAAGCTGTTGACTTTGAACGTCTGTACACATCTCCATAAACTATAACTAAGAACCATTTCCGTCGTGTCAGCTTCTAAACAAAAAAAACCTGCATCGAAATCGATAAATATATTCAAAAGTTGTAATACCACAGATAGATACACACAGGGACACCTCAAACTTATAGCAACCCTCGTATGTCGCCGGGGCTTAAAAAAATATACGGTCAAATTGAAAACCTCTTCTCTTTTGGAGTCGGTAAAAATATAGCGGAAAAATTATTCGTTAACCTGATTTGTAGGTGTTTCCGCTAACAAAATGAAAACCAATTTTCCTTTATATGTATCTAAGGTTTTGTTCATTTTATTTTCGCGAAAAATATGTTCGGTGTATTTCGGATTTTAGCAAAAAATACGGCAATATTATAACGAATCCCAAATTGTGTCCGTAATATCCTACACAATTTTGTAAAATTAGTTTCACAGCTGAATTTTTAAGGTACATTCTCCAGGTTTTTATTCAGCATAAGAAATTGTATTTCGATTTTTATTTAAGCATAGATTTAATGTATTCTATGACTAAATGTTAATTTTAATTAGAGTGTAGTATTCAGAATTCTTTGAGAATTTCATTATTAAATTTTCAAGCAAAAGAAGGGTAAAGATAAGCTTAACAAAAATTGTAGTTGAAAATTTACTTTTTTTGCTAGTACGGTGGCGTACATTTTGGAAAATCTACCAAATGCTTACTTTATTTTTTTGTATTGTGTTCGCCTGTACGGATCTGGGTGTTTGTTAAATTTATTTTGGTACATATTTAGGTATTT
>NJDD01000881.1:414505-449374 GCA_002245505.1 Calephelis nemesis
TTGGGGTACTTCAATTAGGGTAACTTTTCCCGAGAAATTTATTTACTACATTCGAAAGTACCTACTTAGAAACTTCAAGTTTCCCTGATGCGGTAGTGGATGTATTGGAAACCAATATTTCTGTAAAGGCAAGATTCGTTTGATTTGATTCGAAAAACAAACGTATGAGAATAGATACGGAATTGAAACTTGAATTCGTATTTGGGTCTGTAATTAGTATAATATTTAATAAATAAATTTAATTGAATTGGTATACATTTTGTATATGCACTTTATTATTTCAACGCTTTTTATTACATGTAATTCAAATGTAAAAACAGCGTTTAAATTCGTTTAGAAGTTTCGAAGTTATGACATTCCAGACAGACAGACAAATTAAAAATCCAAAAGTTGTATTTTTGGTTTGTGTGACTCTTTTTTATTCTCGCCTATCAGTTTTTTGGAATAATATTTAATGTACAGACACTTGATTTTTATTGTTTGTTATATTTCTGTCATCGATATTAAGTAAAATCATAAATTCACATTAAGAAATAAAAAACATCTTGTATTTGTGGTGGTCTAAAATAATTCTACTATTACTACTAATCTAATATTTTTCTCCGTGCTAGTCCGGGCTCCATTGCAGAATAGTCCATCTGCCTTCCTGCCAGACAGCTTATAATAGGCGAGAACAGGCTTACCGTCACTAAAATCGTGCCATCTGACTAGGTGGTAGAGTCTAGCAGTGACTCGCCCGGATTTGTACCACCACCTTACCTGTTTCTGCCGTAATAACGTCAGCGCTTGCCGTTGACGTGTTTCGGTTCGGGGGGTAAGGTAGCCGGTAAACTTACTTTTGCTCGAGATATAACTCCTGGTATTAGGTTGGCAACGCACCATTACTATCTTTGATGTCTCTAGGTGGCGTGAATTTCTTACGATTAGGAAATCCGTCTGCTTGTTTGCCCTGCAACATCGTAAAAAATACTAACATAAATGCAAAAGTTTGTAAGAATAGATGGATGTTTTTTACTCTTTTATGCACCAACTACTAAACGGATTTAGATTAAACTGTACAAGAATATAGTTTATACATCAAATATCACTTACGCTGCAATTTGTAAAAAAATATATATTGATTTGCGAGTAAAACCGCGAGTGGAAGCTTGTATTTAATAAATAATGGAATAGATAATCGGTGTATTGTGTATTTTGGAAATCGCAGTGACCCTTTCCGAGTTAATACCACCGCCTTGCATATTTCTGGCATGATTCTTTAATCCTGGCCAAAATCGTGTTTCCTTATGTAGAGTAGAAAATGAGGTAAATTGACTTGGCAATCCAAAACAATAATTTAAAATCGATTTTTACAGATGATGCTAATTTTTTACTATTTGGGAATCCGTACCTTAGATTGCCTTGTAATCCCATATAAGAAGAAAGAAAAAAAATACCAACTAAAATATGAGTCACTTTAGAAACGAATCCGAAATATGAAATAAAGTCTTTAAAAAAAGTCTTTTTAACTCAAAACGGAAAAGGGGGTAATAATTTTGTCGTATCTATGCGTCTGTATGTAGCTCCTAAATAATGAACCGTTCTTTTGTTTTTAAGTTGACGTTGTCAAAGTTGTTCTTAACAACAATATGGATGGGTTGTGTTGGTTATTGAAAAACATATTTAATTTACGTTATGTTAAGAAATGATAGTACTTCCAAACTGATTTACTAGGTGGTAAAGTTTCGCAGCGACTCACCCGGATTGGTACCACCGTCCTACCTATTCCTGCCGCCACGTCGTGACGTGTTCCGGTTCGGAGGATAAGGTAGCCAATAAAATTAATTTTGCTAGGGGACTAACATCCCGGCCTCAAGTTGGCAACGCACCATTACTAACTTTGATGTCTCTAGGCAGCGTGAATTTCTTTAAATCTGGAAATCCATCTGCTTATTTGCCTTCCAATATTATAAAAAGTATGGATTTTGAAACAGGTTGGCAACGCACCATTACCACCTTTGGTGGCTCTAGGCAGCGTGAATTTCTAACCATCAGGAAATCCGACTGCTTGTTTGCCTTCCAATATTATAAAAAAGATAAAAATATGGATTTTAAAAACGTTTACAACCCCTTTTGTATCCATACTTTTATATGAGGACCAAACGAACTAGCAACAAAGCACGAGCAACACAATCACTTCCATTTATGTTGCGAGATGTACGTCGACCTCGTCCGGAGGTGGTTCCGTTGGTAAAATGAAAAACATTTTTATATAAAGGCAATGTTTGGTTGATTGCGTTTCCGCGGACAGTGTAGTTCATGAATTTTAATTAACTGACGCCGACAATGAGAAGATTCTCAATGCGACTTTATTTTTAACCGAGTTAAAAAACAAGGAGGTTCTCAATTCGGCCTTCATATTTTTTTATGTATGCACACCGATTTCTCCGAGGAAGATTCTTACGAAAACGTATTCGGAGTAAGAACAGGACAATGTCTTTTAGCTCGTCATACATGTTTAACAAGAATTGTGATTTGCTAAAAACTAAAAAGACCTACAAACTTAGTACTTTTTCTAAACCGGTCATATATCAAAATTTTTTATTGTCTTGTTTTTAAATTTTGTTGATTAAATTGTTGAATAACTAATACACTAAAAAAGCCGAATTGTTATATCTGTCCACGAGCGATGCTATGTCCAAAATAGGGATATATTTTCACATTAAACATTTATTGTACTCCAGTTCAGATACATCTAAAAGTAACATTTTGCTACACATTGTATTAAAACTATTGCTATTGTGTACACTTTGAGTCTATTAAAGCTGGCAACACATGAAACAATCGCTCCAATTTCTATTGCGGGAAATTTTACGCTAACCTGATTCAGAGGTTTCGTTGTTGAAATGAAAACTGTTTTTCTGTGTCGGTTTCGTTAATTTTATTTTCGGGTATAGTGTATCGTGTATTTCGAAACCCGTCAAATACGCCTGTCTGAAATAAAATATTCACGAATTCGAAATTGTATCTCGGCGTTGCACACTTTTTTTGGAATGGTTAAAAACTTCTAAACTCGCTTCAGGACACAGGAGTAAACAGCCGGCGCGGCGTAGAAGACCAAGTATCCCCCTCTCTTTCTACAGCGCGGCGAAAATGTATGCCTGCGCCTGTATGCTTGCGCGAATGTTTGTGTTGTCATGTTTGTGTTCGATAGGGCAATAAATGAATATTGTATTCTACCACATAAATGGTAGTACTTTCATACTGATATTACAATTTGTGCAAAATTATTCCCTAACCATTACAAAATATCAAAAATGCACGACGTTAACTTTCAAGTTTTTACTTCTGCCGGCACTCCCGGAGTGGAACCTGTCATTTTTTGTTCAAGTATCGCTAGTTATCTAGTTTTATTATTGGCGTTTGCTATGAAAATATTTTTATATTTAACCAGCTGTTCCGGCGAACTTCGTTCCCCCGTTCAGTTTGTATTGGAAAAATTAAAATGTTGATTTTCATAGTTTGCTCGCTGTTGTACGGGATAAAATGTTCCTTACGTCCTTCTCCTACCTATAAAGCTACCTCCCCATCAAATTTCAGCCTAATCGGTTTAACCAACTAACACGACTTTATTTCATACAAACATATTATAAAAATGATTAATTTTTCATAATTATAAATTTGTCTAATTTTCATTGTTTTTAAAATGTATTCTGCTATTCGGGGCGGAGACAAATCCTACGTATTAAAAACCATGAAAATTGGTCCAGCAGATCTCGAGTTGTAAGTGTTGCAAGAAACCCGACATTGTTTTAATCATTTAAGTGATTATACTCGTATTTTCTTAGAATTGAATGGCAGAAGACAGCCAAGTAGTATACGGCTTTTCTACAGGTAAGGAAACAAAAAAGTATCAAGTACGTTCCTTGATATATACCTCAGATGTTACTGGTGCTAGGTGGTTTAGAAAAAATAGGTGTTTTCACGCTTATATCGCTTACGGGTTGTAACCAGGGCAGTCACGGCTAGCCGAAGACACTAATGCCCGATTTCACCAAGAGCCCCTATACTTTAGGGGACCTTTTAACGTTACTTACGGGACTGTTTTCATATAAAACAGTCCCCTAAAATACGTTAAAAGTCCCTTAAAATATAGGGGACCTTGGTGAAATCGGGCATAAGTCCCACAAAGTGCTAGGTGGCACTAGTGCTAGTGCAATTAATGTTAATATAATATATGATATTAATAGGACTTTTGTATGATAATGGGGAAGTACATTTAAAATATCTTAGCAATATTATAAAGCTGTATGAAAAAAATACATAGTGACAGGATTATTGAACAATATTTATAAACGGAAAAAGAGTGAGTTGATTGATGGGTATCTGTAATCGAATAAGGCGAAGGGAAAAATGTTCTTCGCAGGAGATTGAGTGAAATACCGTCTGGAATGTGATTTTTTATCAAATTTAGGATGGCCTTATTCACTTTCAATAAGCTGATTTGGTACACGTTTCATTCTTGTGAATTTGTTCTGGCATCAATTATGAATAAGCTGATTTTTTATAAATAACTAGTTGTCCCGGCGAACTTCGTTCCAATCGTTCAGTTTGTATGGGAAAAATAATGTATTGTTATTCCCATTTTCCTTGCAATTTTTTCGGTTTCTCTTCATAAGAACCTTCTTCTAACAATAACTAAAACAACAAAAAAGATTTAGCTAAATCGATTGAGTCGTTCGAAAGTTATGCACTTACCAATACATTTAGCAATTCATTTTTATGTTATAGATTTATCGCCTCTTTGATCCAGAAGATTCTTGAGGTCTCGGATTCTATCCCGGGTCGGAGAACGAAAAAAGAAAACAGCTGTGTTTTTTTTAATTTTCAGATAAAAAATAACATTGCTTAGGATTGGATATGTGGCTGGTCGTTAATAAGCTTGCCACCTATCACATTGCATTACTTAGTGTCTTCAGTATTCTAGTCGTTAGTTTCCTAGTCATGTATCTTCCTAGCTTTTAGATGCATGGGTGTGATAATACTTTTACTTTTTTTATAAGCAAGCTGGTCACCTAAAACTACGTGTAAGTGATCTTTGCTTCCCACCGATAATTAGAATATTGTTTATTCATTTTTTTAGTTTTTTGACTAATGTAGAAAACAAGCTAATGGAAAAAACCGTAAGAAAGCCTAAGCAAGGGTCTGGTGTCATTCCCCACCAGATCGAGTTAAGAAGAATATAACAAATTCAAACTCGTTCCGTCTTAATAATATAAATAGACTACCATAGGGCTAAAACTAAGTTGATATTATAGTCTGTATCACTTTGTGATAAAGAATGATACCTGGTTGAATCTTAGAGTACTTTATTAATAAGACGGGATGGGTTAATCAGCTCTTCTTATCTTCGAGCTCCATCATCACACCAGCTTAGTTGTAGGTACCAGCATTCGTTAGTTTTATAATTGTTTGGTTTCACATATGTTTAAAAGTGAAATAAACACCTAAACTGCTTGTTGTCATGTAAAGAGCATATTTTTATAACCAAAAAAAGGTATCCATAAGCACATATTATCACATTCAAAGACGGACCACTTACCAACCGTTGTTCGCCTGTTCGCAGGAGATTGTCTAAAATATCGTCCGTAATATCATTTTCCACCAAATTTAGTGCGGCCTGACGCAATACCCTCGGGTTTATGAGCTTCGGTAAATCTGGTTGAACTATAACATTCCAATCGCTAACCCAATAGTTATATCTAACTCGGTTTTCTCTCCAAGTTTTACTTGGAGATCACGTTTCGATTGCAGTTTCAGCAGCTATCTTTTATTGGAAATCGTTAGTAAGGAATGGGACTGACGTGGGGAGATTTGAATGTGGAAAAGTTTTAAGAATGTTTAAAGTTTTTCGCATGCTCTAAATATTGATATCTGATTGGCAGAGAATGTAGTTTGAAAAAAAATGTATATCATTGGATTAGATAAGTTCATTTTTAATTGACTTCAAAAGAACAGGATTGTCAATTCTAATGAATTATTTTTGAAGTGAAAACTTCTTTTCTGTCTTAGCATTTAGCAACAAGTTAGTCATTCCAAAAAAAATACTTTTGCCAAATTTAAACTAAACATTAATAGGATTAATAATATAAGCACACCAAAACACAAAAAATTGCATTTTTTTCGATTTTTCTTTAATTCGTATAGCATTGGGATCGCCTCGGAAGTCGGAAGTCATCATCATCATCATCATCATTTCAGCCATAGGACGTCCACTGCTGAACATAGGCCTCCCCCATTGACTTCCACTTCGACCTGATGGAAGCGGCCTGCATCCAACGAGACCCCGCGACCCTCATAAGGTCGTCTGTCCATCTCGTGGTCGGAAGTGCGCTCCCTGAAATGTAAAAATAATTTTTAAAATCAGTTCAGAAATGGAGAATTCAATTAATAAACAAAAAATAGGCATTGAAAACAATAGCCTAATCTTTTTGTCAAAGTCAGTTAATGATACTATCTTAAAGAAATATATTTCAATGTTAGATCACACAATCGTATTAATATTATAAATGCGAAAGTTTGTTTGTTTATTACTCCATTACCTACGCAAAAACTGCTGAACCTGATTAAATTTGGTACACACATACAAGGTTACTAGGATTAACACATAGAATAGCTTTTATCCCGTTCCTGTGGGACCATAAACCACGCGGGCATCACCTAGTAATAAAAAAAAGTGCGTGTACTAGCGTATACTCGTAAGAAGTGAAGAAGTGAATCTTCTTTATGACGTTATTTTTAAAAAATAATTTACTATATGCAACTTTACAGAAATTGGTTAAATAAAGTTTATTGCCAATCCCTACTCCGCTGGAGAAAATATACTTCAAATCACGCGTGGTAGGGATAAGAACAAAGATGGCGCGTAACGGAAAAATGTGACGCGTAACGAAAAAATGTTACACTAATTTTTTTTCCAACCCCGATAAAGAAAATTCACTTCAATAATAACAAGTAACGTTGTTAAGTTCTTATTATGATAGTATATTTATATATTTATAAAAATGTATTTGTTACATGTACAAACATTTTAATTGAGTAGCCAAAGTAATAAATCGGCTTACATTTATGATAAAAAAGTATTCTCATGGTTTGTCCGTAATAAATCATCGGAAAAGTAATTACGATTTCAATTACTTTTTATTACAGTTGGGAAATCTTTTTCAGTTGGGATGTTATAATACAGACCAATTTGACAATATTGGCAATACTTTTTAGTATTTGTGTGAATAATATGTAAATATCCTTGGACATATTACATAATTTTAATTTACACTTAAGTAAGTAAAATGTATGCTTGTTTTTTTATGATAATGGAAGGCAAACAAGCAGATGCATTTCCTGATGGTAAGACACTGACCCTCGTCATGCACTTCAACGGCAAGTATTGGACGTTATAACGGCATGAATAAATAGGATGGTGGTACCAATCCGCGCGAGTCGCTGCGAAACTCTACCACCTAGTAAATATGATGTTGGTTTTATAGCCGCAAACAGAGACTTCAAGGAAGACTGCCAGGAAGGCAGATGGTCTATTTTGCAAATGAGCCCGGACTGACACAAAAAAAATCTTTCGAAAAGGAATTACGAAATGGCTACGTGGTACCAATAAAATATTATAAGACTCTAACAGTATTTCTGGAGTTTTATTGCATTTTTTTATATGAGAGGTCATCGATTAAACACACAGGAAACTTGATAGTAAAAGATAACTGTGTTCTATGGATACCACGGATGTTATAGGTGCGTTGTCTTCGGTATCTGACAAAATCAATTGGCTACTGACGAAGTAATCGCGTAACAAAGATACAAAAAAAATACAGTCAAATTGAAAACTTCCTCCTTTATTTTGATTTTCATTGTAACAATGTATCATTCTGTGGAAAATAATACAATATGCGGTTTTGGAACGACGTTGTGAATATGAATTTTCAGAAATGTATTGTAATTAATATTTCAGTTATTAATGATTTCGGATATATTCTCCAAGCTCCTCTTAATGGAAACTAACCAATTATTTTATTGGTAATATTAATTAATACAACGATATATAAGTGACTACTTAATGATATCACCTCTGCAGCTATTTGGTCTATCGGTCCGGCATTAGAGCGATTGGCTTAGGCTTGCCACCTATCACATGGTGGGTTAGTATGTTCCTATCCAGGCAAATATCCCGTAGACTTGAACATTAGACCTAACAACCCGGCTACAGGATATTGATTTACCTATATCGCCTACCTTGCCTTAAGGCGAAGATTCGAAGGCTCTTACAATTAGAAGATCAGAATGTTTGTTCGCCGTTTTATTAAATAATAATCTTTTGACATAAAAGCTCATACATTTGAATTATCTATACGCCCCTTCTTTATAATTATCAAATTTAATCCCCGAAGGGGTAGGCAGAGGCACAACCAGGGCACCCATGACTAGCTGAAGACACTAATACATACATTTAAGTTTCTTATAATTTTCCTGGCTATAGAAATTAAAACTGGTGGTCTGTTTTGAATATCTTTTTATTGGCAACAGAATAGCAATGGATTCTTGCCCAAGCATGTTTTTCCGCAGTACTCTAACAAAAGTAGTGTATTTTCTGTCCTTTAAGAGGCGAAAGAAAAGCGAGTTGCTAGACTGGAGGCAGGTGATCTATCATACTTAGAGGGCCAGAATTTTACAGACGACAGAGAGTTTTAGATCAAGAGTTAACAAAAGAATAACTTAAAATTGTCCCTGTATAGTTTTCAAGTGTGTATTTAAAGGTCGCTCGTATATTTTCGATGAATAAATAAATAAATATTTCTAGTCAAGTCACACAAATTGAATTTCACCCCAAAGGAAACAAACCTAGACCCGAAAAATGCAGACATTTAAATGTTCATCACACAAATGCATCCCCCCGTCGGGAATCGAACTCGAGCCTCCAGGTTGGTCGATGTAGCTAGGCGTGTACGCACAAATTCCTGCTCCCGTCAGCAATCGAACCCGAGCCTGGCGGTTGGTCAGTGTAGTAAATTGTATACGCTAGCCACTCGACGAACAAGGTGGTCAAAATGAATTGTATATTTAATTAGGCATATTGGCTAAGTCTACAAACTTTTGCTTCTTCAAAGTTGTGCCTCCTTACCCTTTCTTGATTATTATTTTTGTTCAAACATTAACATGGCCAGTATTTAGACGTAACATGTTAATGTGAAACATTCACACAATGGACACAAGCAACATGCATCTTCGTTGTCTATTCTCTGCAGAAGAGGGGGCAGTCACGGTGATGTTGACATATGGACGGCATGCAAATTAAAGTTTGGCAGATCATTTAGAAATGAACCCATTTATACCACCAATTTACATAAGAACCGATTAATACTTATCTATAATAGTAACGAATGACTGATGAAAGATTGACAAAGATATACAATTCGAATGTGGATGGATGTTACCTACATCCATCCACATTCGAATATTCCGAATATCTATCCCGGGTATACCAAGGCCGATAATTCACGATCAGATTACTCGTATATTATCCGAGGGTGGTATCAATAGTCTCCGAAACTGGCGCGCTTGCATGAAAAGGGCAATGAATGTTAAGGAAGCTAGACAGGTTTGTCAGGATCGTGAGGTCTTACACTCGATACTCTCTGCCTACCTCGTAAGGGACCTGGCGTGAATTTATGTATGTATTAATAGCAATGAAAATAAAACTCATTTAATAATAACATACTCTTAGTGTTCCTCTGTGGTCTAGCGGAGCAAGTGTTGGACTTGACTCCACGAGGTCCCGGGTTCGAATCCCGAGTCGGGCAACAAAAAGGAAATTTAGTATTTCCAATTTTCTAATCAAGAAATGTTGCAGGAGATTGGATATGTGCCCGGTTTGCGATAGGCATGCCACCTATTACATTGTGGGACTTAGTGTCTTCGGCTAGTCGTAGGGGTGCTCTGGTTGTGCATCTGCTTACTTCATCGTCGATATGAGCTTGAAGATATTTACTTATTTAGAAACTCTTAGAACTTAGGAATTTTCAAAAGAAGAAAAATTAAATTTTTGGAGGGAAAAAAATGATTTTTTAAGACTGAGAATAATAAGGTAAGCAAAAAAATATTAACAAAATTACGCTTAGTATACACGTACAAAATACGTATGTAACAACTCTTATTTTCACAAAAACCTAAAATGAAGACAAAGAACAAAAAGAAAACCAATTCTGTTAACAATGTTTCATACTACAAAGCTTTACGCTTAACAATGTTTTCATAGAGTAGTTTTTATATACGCCATTTTAGGGTTGCGTAGCTAAAGGCAAAAAAACTGAAAAATTATAGAGTCGTCATGTCTGTATGTCTGTCTGTCCGTTCGTATATCACAGCCACTTTTTTTCTGAGACTATAAGAACTTTACTGTTTAAACTAAACTTTGTAAATAGGTGTATTTTGTGAACAACATTAAGATTTTCACACCAAAAAAATAGAAAAAATAGTGGGGGTTCCCCGATCTCAGAACTGAAACTCAAATTTTTTTTTTTTTCGTCTAACCCATAATATATTTGAGGTACCTAGGGAGAGGTCTTTAAAAATTATACTAAGGTTTTTAATACCCTTGTTCTTCTAAACACAGAGACACATTCAAAACGATAAAATATGTCCCCCTGTAACTTTTATAATAATACATCGATAAAGCTAAAAAATACCATATAATCTTTCATTTTTTTTATGTTAAAGGAAGGCAAACAAGCAGACGGATTTCCTGATGGTAAGGAATTACTGCCGCCTAGAGACACCAAAGGTGGTAATGGTGCGTTGCCAACTGAGGTCAGGATGTTAGGCCTCGAGCAAAAGTAAATTTACTGGCTACCTTATCCTCCAAACCGGAACACGTCATGACGTTATGGCGGCAGGAATAGGTAAGGCGATGGTACCAATCCGGGTGAGTCGCTGCGAAACTCTACCGCCTAGTCAGATATCACGGTGTTAGTGATGATAAGCCTATGCTCGTCTTTTACGAGCTACCTGGCAAGAAAGGTAGATGGTCTATTCTGCAAAGGAGCCCGGACTAACACGGGGCAAAATTGGTTTGAATATCTCATGATACAGTATTAATTAATACGTCACAAATCGTCAACTAAAGTAAGTGACTATATATCTTCACATCCATATCCCCGAAGAGGTTGGCAGAGGCACAACAAGGCTACCCACGAGTAGCTGAAGACACTAAGTCCCACAATGTGATAGGTGGCAAGCCTATCGCCAACCGGGCACATTTCCAATCCCTACCAACATGTTTTTTTAATTCGAAAATTGGAAAAATCCAATTTTCTTTTTGCTGGCCGACCGGGGATTCGAACCCGGGACCTCATGCAGTCAAGTCCAACATCCGTACTGCTAGACCACAGAGGCAATAAAGCTTAAAAAGAGGTAATGTATATTATCATATAAACTTCCACCGAAAATATTTTTTAATACGTCATAAATCGAAAACTGACTGACTGTTTAAAACTACAAGAACTTTTTTGTGTTACTTGCTGCATCGCAACCTTGCTTCGCCGAGTCCATCTCGCACTTGGCCGTTTTATTATAACAAGGCTGTTTATAAAAAGGTTCTATTGGAAAATTTACGTTTTTTTTAAAGAACGATGTTATCGATTCGAAATACTTGCTAGATTCATAAATTTAGATGAGGTTTCTTTACGTTTGAAAGCTTATGTTGTCTTATTGGTCAAAATTAGGAAGTTTGCTTGCATTGGTCTAATAGTATACATAGGTATCTCAAAGTTATATTTGTCACAAAGAGGCAGAGAGTAACGATGCCAAATGTCATGATTCTGCAGACCTGCCTAGCTTTCACCAAAGTGATCTTTTTCTACCACACCACCCTTTTCTATCTACCACGCCACCCTTGGACAAACTTCAAGTGATCTGACGTGGAATGTCAATCTGGGTACTAATTCTTGATCAAGAAACGATGCTCTTTCTCATTTTTATATCAACACTTTCTTTGAATCCCACTCTTTCTTGAATTTCACTGTTGCGAATCCGATTAGCGAGCGTAATTACGTAGCGTTTTTAAAATGCATAATTTAAAAGCATTGAAACTGTGGCACTCGAGTTCAGTTTCAAAATATTTGCTCTTCCATTTCAACGTCGGAATGAAAATACTTTATAATTTTCAGTCTTTTATCTGTTAAATCACACACACACACACACATACACCCTGGCACACACACACACACACAAACACTCGCGCGCGCACGTATGCAAGCATGCACACACATCGTTAAACGTAACGATGTTATTAACAATCCTATTAACATCGCTACGTTGCGCTTTTTTAATATACACTCTTATTTATAATATTAAGCATGAATTAACTTTAACATGAATATCATCTCAAAAACAATTAAAATTTAAATAGGAACATTCGGAAGCCACCAACTTTAAAACAATTTATAGACACAAAATATATTCGTCCGTTAAAAAGTTATTATGAGTACAGTACTACTATTTAAATTATGTGCTTAGACTTAACACTTTTTACTCTTTTTACATTTTATACTTTTATTTTGAAATTTGCTGACCTAATCTAAGTTTAGGATAAATACATACAATACATTCGGATTTCCGAAGCTTGGCGAATACAGCAAGATTTTTTTTATCACCATCCAATTTTTTTCTGGGCATAAAGTATATATAAACAAGTCCATTTATGAAAAAAAATATCTAGCAGGTAGCTATCTAGCATGTCAGAGCACTCAGCGCGTAGGTACGGAGCGCGCGCTGCCCATAAACATCAATATTTTGTAGACGACTTTGCGATGCCATATTTTAATATTTTAGTATTGAGGGATACTAAAAGCAAAAACACGTATTAATTATTTTCACTTAAGATCAACATATTCAAATTTGGATGGTGATTAAAAAGCCAGGGTGTATAGCCGAAGCGCATAATTGAAGTAGTACTACCTACTATAGAATACACTCCTAAAAACAGACCGATTGCAAATCCTCCTTTTTAGAAATCGCTTTAACAATAGTATTTCTATATTATGTGTGTGTCCAAACCAAAGAACAAACTTTTTGTTCCATAATCTTTTGCAATTAAAAACGTAAAATTAATAAATTTACTATCAATATAATTCATTTCAAATTACCCTCGTTTCAAATGGTCTCTGTTTGCACCCTTTAGTAATAATTTCCTTAATTATTTGGAAATTTAAGTTTATTGTTGCTGTAATTGCTTTCTCCGAGTTATGTAACTTGTAGAACTTGTTCCTTGATTAAGAAGGTTGAATTTATAGAACAACTCCAACACTGTATTTGTAAGAATAATGAAATATGTTGGAAGATGTCTAAGAATTTCCAACTTTAAAAAAAAATGTCTTAAGTTTTGGTATGAGGAGCAATTATTCTCTTTTGCCTTTTTTTGTCTTATTAATAAATATGGACTAAAGATGGAGATTCGTTATTTAATTTGAAGGAAGATTAGTTTAATCGTATTTACCATACACTCAGCGTATTTAGCCGATTTCTTTAAAAGCTTATAATGTTAGATTCCTATATTTTTTATGTATGGTAATCGATTTTTCTATTGTTTTTAAACCGATTTTAAATATTATTTTTACCTACTTGCCACCAAGTCCACATCTGACGGAACCCCTGCAAATTCAGGGAAAAAATATTCTTATGTTTTTTTTAGATAATAAATAATTCATTTTACAAGATATTCGCAAGAACACATTCCATAATAATATTATTAGATTTCAATGCTAATGCACGATGTAGCATTATAATAACTTTTCCAAAACATAATGTATCCTTCCTGACAGGTTTTCAAAAGATATCTTAACTTGCACATATTAACTTCTGCTTCTTATTTGTAAATGTTTTGGAAAGTAGAAGAAGAGTAACTAATTAAATAACTCAGAATCCTACGCAAAAATACAAAAGTCAATTTCAATAATATTCTTTTTGTTTTTCCTTGCGGTGGAAGAGTAAAATAATTTAACTTAATATATAAACAGTCTACAAGAAAAGCTTCCCATGTTATTTATTCAATTTGCGAAATTCTAACATTTTTAAAGTAAAACTTTTGTAGATACTTTTTTGTAGCAAACACTTGTACTTATCCACTATACACTTTATTTAACACTTTACATTACTCTTTAGCCAACCGGTTTAAATTTTTACAGCATCATCAGGGCTTTGAAACTAAAGTTAAAAATACTGTTTCAGTTTAACGTTCAGTACTTATTAGGTTGGATAACGAATCTAATAATCGAATTCTAATAAGTACTGAACGTTAGGTTAGGTAGGTTATCGAGTGTTAACTAAAGTGTATAGTGGATAAGTACAAGTGTTTGCTACAAAAAAGTGTGCATACGATGGAATTTTACCAAGTGCCAACGATAGCAAGTATAGATTCTAAAGTGAATCTTTTATTACATCGTCTCAATTTTTTGGCCTGTGTTTCGCATGTCGCGTGACGGTGACGTCAGAGCAGCTGAGGCCAATATGGCAGCGCCTGTAGTTTATAGTTATAGATCAAGTTTCACTTTTACCGCGGTTTCATAAAATCACACAATGTTTTTTATTCACAGTGACCATTTTACGCGACTTTTATTTATATCATATTGTTGTGATAAAAATCTCTATAAACCATTTTTATTCTTATAACCGTCACCCGATTTAAAGCTGTAAGTGTATTGGACATTTAAGCTGCTTTAAGCACAAGATACTTTTATATGAAACATTATGACGATATAAAAAATTAATACTTTTGTAAATGGAAAAAATACGAGGGTCGCAATATTTCTTTTAATATTCATTGCAATAAAAGTTTGAATGTCTCAAACTCGGGGAATATGAGAAAAGTTTATGCAAATGTTGAATATTCATACTGATTGTATTATTTTTTGATCTTCTATTTTGAAAGCATTGTTAGCCGAGAGGTTAGCGTACACGCCTAACGCCACTGATCGTCAGGTTCTGATATAGGTAGCGGTATTCATATCATATTTGCCGCTGCCACAGTATAATTATAAAACAGTACGGAAACTATCTGCATACGTTCGATAATGGTACACTCACATCTTCAAGTGTATCAAATGCAGAAAACCGCTTCGAAGCCTACTAAGCGGTTTTCTCAGTGCTGTAATAAAAAGGGTCGCTTCAAGACGTTTTTGTTAGTCTCCGCAATCTTATTAAAATTCAACGAGCGTGTTCGTCTTTTACTGGAATTAACCGGTGCCAAGAGATCACCTACCTACTTATATTATCAACTAACTCCAAAAGCGGTAAAAAAGGACAATCAAATGGAAAATTGTACCTAACAAATTTAATAAGCTTTTAAAACGGTAATGAATAGGTATCATTAGGTGTTATTAAAATCGTAAGTATTAAAAAAGTGGTAGGCAGAGTTACAACTAGGGCAGCCATAAATAGCCAGACACTAAATCCCACAATGTGATAAGTGGCAAGCCTAACGCCGATTAACGCTGTTTTTATTAATAATCTTAAAAGGAAAAAAAAAACAATAATCCCCCGACAACGCTTAGAGATAACATGTAATGAAAGCAAGAATCATCTCGATCATGTCAGCTTTCAAATAAAAAGAGTAGTCCATCCGTTTATAAGTTATGATGCCACACCAAACACACACACACACACACACACACACACACACACATACACAAAATACATTAAAATAGTCACACCATCGGTTACGTTAGTTTATTAGTTATTAAACCCCTTGTTTTCCTGCAGGTGCTAATAAAATAGGTGGAGTCGATTTTTTCAGTTTTACTGCGTTTGATTGTTGCTTTTTTATGTAAACTACTCAAGTGTCCGATACATTTGTTGCATTGGAGTGTAGTTCAGTATTTTGCCAACTAGGCTTAGTTTCCATACTGTTTCATATTTGTACGTGCTAGTGCTTCTGAGTCTGGAAATTATTAAATTTATTAAGACTATTTAACTTTCTCAATTAAGCATCTTTGATTAACACTCGTAACAAAAGCATAAAATTTGCTGATTTTAGGGTTAGACAATATCGTGTAATTTGTGTAGGATATTTATTTATCTCCAAGTTCTGGGTTTTGATGTGGTAATCATATTTTGTGTTGATAATGTCTAAATTTGAGCGTTTTGATGTTCATTAAATTTATTTCTGTATGTATTCGTGTGATATATTTTTTTATGATATTGGAAGGCAAACAAGCAAACGGATTTCCTTATGGTAACAGATACACGCAACATAGAGACACCAAAGGTGGTAATAGCGCGTTGCCAAACTGAGGCCGGGACACGTCTACGGCAAGTATTGACATTATGGCGGCAGGAATAGGTAAGGCGGTGGTAATAGGCAATCCGGGCGAGTCGCTGCAAAACTTTACCACCTAGTAGAATGTCGTAGTGTTAGAGATGGTAGACTTGTGCTCGTCTTTTGCGTGCTGCCTGAGAGGAAAGAAGATGGTCCATTTTTCAAAGAAGCTAGGAGGACCAACGTGTGGTTAAATAATATATGTATATCGCTGACTAATACCCATAACGCAGGCACGTCATTTGTTCTCTTTGGGGTGAAAACAGTCAACACAGAAAGTTCGATAACAGGTTTGATTTCCGGGTCGGGCATCACAAGAAGATTTCTAATTTTCCGATAAAAACGATGTGACCCGGGATTGGATATCTGGCCTAGGTATATAGGTATTAGATTTAGCAAAAAGTAGGATGTCTTAGGTTCGACTCTCACATTTTTATGTAGGTACGTTAATGGTTTGTCCGTCATCTGAATTGACTCTTAAATTCTCTTTTATTTAAAAAAGCGTATTTTCGAGGTCATACCGTTCCTAGGTAGTTTGGATCTAACGAATGGAATCCACAAAGGCAAAAGAATGATTATTTTTTGTGAATAAAATTGATTTTCTTCAAAGTCGGGTTTTTGCAGTGTTTTGCAACTAAATTATTATTTCCCAGATGTTTTTGATATCACTGATGAGAAATGAATATTTCTCATTCTCATTGATGCGAGTGCAAATTTAAAAATTACCGTTTTAAATTTGATCATGATTCTGCTGTTCACAAACTAAAAATATTTTAGATGTATGCTACATTTTTTCAAATGAAACATTAACAAAAGAGATGGAACTTATTAGACACATCATATTAGTCCGGAAAATTTGATTGTGATGTTTTTAACTAACGTGTTCCTAGTGATACATTAAACAGACGTTTTTACAAACGAAGATAGCGATAACTAAAAATTAGTTTGGTAAGTGCGCGACAAAACTACCTCCAATGTCAATAATTATAACCTAATCATTATAAAATTTAACCAATTATGATGTCAAACACATACCTACACATAAGTTATTTGTAATCTGATGTAAATTTAATTTAAATGTGTTTTGTGATTATAGCCCTTAACTACCATTATTATAAATGCTATAATTGTTTGGGCTATGTAGTATAAGGTTGTGTGGGTTGTTGGCAGCTGAATTGGCGAATTGCCAAACTTCTTAGCGTATTCCTAAGGGTTTGTATTGCTATAGAGTCTGTGCATCTCATATAGTACCTTTGTACAAGAGGAAACAAATCCTTACTATGCGACACTGTCGCTGCTGATGGTTGCGATGAAAACTCGCTTTTGCTTAGCAAATTTTGCTTGAATTTTGCAGAGCATTACATCTAATGGCGAACCGCAAAGTCCACTTTCGCCAGTAGTTACAACGCAGAACCAAGTCGAAGTTCCATCTTACACAGTTCTTGGTGTTGGCGTTGTAGATGCTTCAATCCAATCAAATGATATATTTTCAAGTTGAGTACTTTGCCCACCCTCCTCCCTAAACTTGACAAAAATCTAAAATCCTTGCAATTCAGTTGATGCTAAGTGAGCCTGGCTGCCTAATAATAGCTTGTTTTATGTCATAAGACGACACTGGCAAACCTCATACAAGCAGATAGAAAAGGTTGACCGATAAACGCTGGTTAGATGTTATTAAGCAAGACTATATATTATATAAATGTAGAAAAATGCTATGGATGATGACGATGATAATGAGTTGGCTATCTAATTATGGAAATCATACATTCGACACCAATGTATGCTCTAGGGGGTTTTTGCTATAACTACATTATGCGGCACCACGTTCACCAGATGTAGAAGCACCCTTTTTTGTTTTGCAGTTTCAAACGAAATTCCAACATACTTGAATGTTCTATTTACTTCATACGATTCTTTGTTTTAAGTACAAAAAACATTTCGATCAGTTTATTTGTTAAGAGAGTATGAAATTGTAAAAAACATCCCTACTTTTCGCATTTGCTGAATATTTTTGACTGCGGAAGGTATTTTCAAATTAAAAAAGATTGGAAACTTATGCACAATTTAATAAAAATACATACAATTAGTGCAACAGAGTAAAGCAGGAAATATATTATCGGAAGCGGCTGACTGACGCGCCTTACAGCCGCGACTTACAAGGTATCTATTAAATAAAACTGACGTAAGTCGCGGATGTACCTAACCTTGAGCATTCGGATATCCGAAAGATTTCAGCGTGCTGGATATTCTTGTAAGCCTAAAACGTCTGCGGACAGTATGTTTATCAGTAAAGGCTGTAAGTCGCGCCCGTAAGCCACGTCCGATAACATGTTCTCAGCTTAAGTTCCTCTACCTCCAACGCATAATAAAGTTTAGCTAGGGTTGGATTACTTGTGGGTCTGCACAGAATCAGAATCAGAAAAATCTTTATTCACTTCAACCATACAAGTCGTATTTGTGTGCATCGAAACACAAAGTAAATATGTCTTTGGTTGGCAACGGCGAACGGAATATCCTGGTATTTAGATGAGAGATAAGTGACAATCACACGATCTATAGATACCATAGGTGTTACAAGTATATTGCTGTCCTGTGGCTAGGATTTTCAGTATATTTTGCAATTCTACCGATTACCCTATCCTCCGGGCTGAAACATGACAGGAATAGTTAATTTTTTTTTAAATTTTATTTTGTTATTTAAATTTAGTAGGAAAAAGTAGGAATAGGTATGGTAGTAGATCCCTACCCGGGCAAGTTGCTACACCACTAGTAAAAATGATTAAATTTATCCGGAGAAAGGGAAAAGTGCTAAAATTGAAAGAAATGCTACTAACATTCATTAAAATTAAATTAGCCAATTACTATAGATAACAATGCGATAACAATCTTTACAATGTTATGTACCGTTATCCTTTTTGTTTCAGGTAACATTTAAAATTTGTTATGGCGCCATTTTATTGTTTTGGACTAACTTTTGGGTACGTCATTAGTTTAATAACCTTGATATAAAATAACAGATAGTAAATAAATATCAGATGGTTTTCTTTATGGTGTATTTATACACATAAGCTGTGATTTTGCGGTCGCGTGCAGGCGTTGACTACATAGGGTTTCAGGTATGATTCAGGGATTGGGCAACTTTGCCAACAAAACAAACAACATTGCTAAGGATTGGACAAGTAACCGGTTGGTGAAAGCTTTGTGGGACTAAGTATCATTGGCTAATCGTATTTCTTTGATTGTACGTCGAACTCCTTCAGTAATACGAGAGAGAAGTTATTTTTTTATTACCAGATTGATAACAAAAAGGAACGGAAATCCTTGCGAAGTTGATTTCAAAGGCGTCAATGATGCGCTACCACATTAAGGGTAAGGTTATAAAATTTGCAAGTTATGATACTCCCCAAACTGGAAAACAGCAGTTGCAGGCACTGACAAACATCCAAAAAGTAACATGGTAGTACCATTTCGTACGTTTCGTACAGGACTCTACAATAAAAAAAATCATAAGATAGTAAACTACAAAACAAAAAACATTTACATTTTGTGATATCGCCGTTTAAAGATTTATTTTCATATATTTTTTCTAAAACAAATGAACGCTAAAGTTAATTTTGAAACCATCTCTAAAATATTTTGAAAAGTTGAAAGTTGGCAAAGTAAAGCTTACAAAAACATTTAAAAAACTTGCCGAATTGAGAAAATTAGCGTAGTGAAGTGAAAAAATATTTAAGAAAACAAACGAACTGAGAACATTCTCACTTTTCGGAATGTATAAATACCTACTGTTTTAGCTAATAAAATAGTAATATATCTTCGTTGTTATCATAGCCAAAACTTCTGCAAAAGTAAATCAAACTATTAATCAAGTTCCAAACTGTTTTGATTTACACTGGACGTGCCAGTTTTCACAGCATTAAGATTCTTTGAAGCCTCTCAATATTTGCTATCAGTTTCATTGGAGAAAATACCTATTTATCTACCTAAAATACCTAGTTATCTTCGAAGTAAGTAGCGTTTAGTGTAGTTAGTGGGAATATATATCTTTCTTTTTTGACCGCCTCGTTGGTCGAGTGTCTAGCGTACTCGCCTAACTGAATCGACGAACCGTGAGGCTTGGGTTCGATTCCCAACGGAGGCAGGCATTTGTGTGATGAACATTTAGATGTCTGCATTTCCGGGTCTGGGTGTTTATTAAATTTATTCTGGTATCTATTTAAGTATTTCTATGTAATAGTATCATTGACTAACACCCATAACACAAGCATATAATTTGATTACTTTGGGGTTAGATTCAATTTGTGTAATTTGTCCAGGAATATTTATTCTTTTAATTTAGATCTATGTCAAATCCTGTCTATGGCGAAATTTTTTTTTCTTTAAATGTATAAATACCCGAGATGCAAAAAGAGGGGTGTTATAAGTTTGACGTGTCTGTCTGTCTGTCTGTCGCATCATAACTCCCGAACGGATGCAGTAATTCCATTTGTTTTCGTATTAAAGGTAACTTATGTGCGAGTGTTCTTAGACATGTTTGAATAAAATCAGTTGAGTCGTTCAAAAGTTGTGAGGGGTGAAAATCGATATACTCGGATACCTTTTTTTACTTTTCAAAGAGAAATTAAGTTCTTGTGTCTGGTTTTTTTTTTTTTAATTTTTAATTTAATTTTTTACATACATAATATGAATCCTCATCGCAACACGCATTTCAAATTAATATGAACTATCATGTAGGTAAATCATCTTTGTCTGCAGACATTAAGTATTTTCCTGCAACTCCGTCATCAGGCCCACATTTTGTGGCAATGAGATTACTTATAAGCTTAAAAAACTTTAAGAAATCGGTTCAGGATTTGTTGAAAATCGTTTAACATACCTTATAAATATAGGCGTAGAACATATAATAAGATTATATATTTAAAAAAAGGAAGATTTTTAAAGTTAGTTAAAATCGATTTCAAATGTTCATTAGATAGTATTATAATAACTATCATGTTCCAGTCTGGGGCCAAGGGTAGCTGGTAGAGTTGCATTATAGTCCTTCCATTCGAGCCCTAGTACAGCGACGTACCTGTAACATCTATGGTGTTTAACGGTTATCTCTTACCACCAGACGACCCACGTGTTTGTTATCTGACCTCTAACTCAAAAAACCTTAATAAAAATATAGAAAATTCTTTTTATAGATAAAATATTTCACGAGAACATAACACAAAAGTACGAGACCATAAAATCGTATTGAGCCAGACAGTGTAGGAAATAACCCCGAGTTGACCTATCGGCTTTTATTGTTTTCATTTTCCAGATACAAGACAGGAATGTATAATCGGTGATTTTAGAATCGTGTTCAGTGTTTTGGGTTTCCTGTTTTGTATTATTGAATAATCTACTGTTTTTGATTTATTGTTTCGAAAAATGAATTTCGGTTTAAATTTTTTAAAGCGGACACTTTTGTAAATCTACTAATATAATCTACTGTGGTTTAGTGGTTTAGATGTTGGACTTGACTGCCTGAGGTCCCGGGTTTGAATCCCGGGGAAACAAAAAGGAAATTGGGTTTTTCTAATTTTCTATTAAAAAAAACTACCTACTATTACCTAACTTACCCTCCGAATCGGAACACGTCAACAGCAAGCGTTGGACGTTATGGTGGCAGAAATAATTAAGGCGCTGGTAGGTACCAATCCGGGCAAGTCGCTGCAAAACTCTAACTAGGTGTTAGGTAGGATTTTACGGTGTTAGTGACGTTAAGCCTATGCTCGCCTTTTACGAGCTGCGTGGCAGGAAGGCAGATGGTCTATTCTGCAAAGGAGCCCGGACCAACAAGGGGCTGATTGGACGAGTTTTTTTGAAAAACTATCAAAATCAGACTACTTTGTAAAAAGGTATGATTGGTCTAATATAAAATACATGTAGGTACGTAAAGTTGAGAGCCTCCTCCGTTTTTACGTCGATAGGAAAAAATAGTTTATTTCCCGAAGGGATTTTCTAAAGCTAACTCAACAATAACAAGAGATCGTTTTTTCATTATATACAAAAATAATTTCAACAAAATCCACTAATCTGGGGAAAAAGAATATTTGAGTGACCAGTCCTGACCTATAGTTGTGCGATTTCGGCGTTGACTACACGAGGTTTTGTGTTCTATTCCCGTATCAGTGCAATTCTGAAAAAGTGTTCTTCAATTTTCTAATAAGAACAAAGTTTCCCGGTATTGGCTACGTGCCCGGTTGGCGATAGATACCTATCACACTGTGGGATTTATTGTTTTCGGCTAGTGGATACCATGATTGTACTTCAATCTATCTCTTCGGGGATATAGTTGAGGACATACCTTTTTTAGCATTAAAATAAATGGAGAATTAATTAACAACTTATTTCCTTAATGTTTTTAAAAAAAACTCTTTGCGATTTTATATCTGTAATTAGTTGAATATGTATTATTATACCCTGTAATTTAAGCGTAGTAAAACTGAAAAAAACGACTCAATTTTATTACCATATTTCTATTCAAAAAGTCACGTTACCTAATAAAATGTATTTTTTCAAAGGTAGCTAACAATACATTATAATGTTACCTATGAACATTGATTTTTCGAAAGGGAGCTAATAATACATTATCTTGTTACTTATGAAAATGGATTTTTCGAAAGCTAACCAATAATACATTATCATATTACCCATGAAAATGAATCTTTCGAAAGGTAGCTAACTATACAGTATCATGTTACCTATGAAAATGTATTTTTCGATAGACAGCTAATATTATATTTCATGTACATTGTTAAGTATTACTCAAAAACCAGTAGTCGCGTGTATGGAACCAGTATATGGAATCACCTTAGGATCAAATTTGCCAATAGGACCATCAAAATCTCTTTGAAATTGGTCGAACAGTATGCGAATAAGTAATTCTTTGTTTTTAGAATCGGTAAAAACTACTATTTGCTTTTGTTTTGAAGATAACTATCTATATAATGGAACTGTATTTGTTAAAATTAAACTGCAGTTATTGAGAAGCTTCGACGGATCTCATTGCTTTGAAAATTGGCACGTTCGGTGTGAATGACAACAGCTAAGACCTTCATTGAGTAATAGTTTGGTTTACTTTTGCAATAGTTTCAATTCGACAACAAATAGGTTTTGTCTTCATATTTTTAAATGAAAAAATATTTGGACCTTTTCACATGTCAACTAAAATTTATTATCATTTATTCCCCTCCTTTTCCTACTATGTGTGTGTGTGCATATGTGCATGTGTGCGTGTATGTGTATGTATTTTCCAATTTAAAATTTTTTTTTCAATTTTCCTGATGACAATAACATTGACTAGGGTTAAATAAGTGTCCAGTTGGCAATAAGTTAGCCATACATCCCATTGTAGCAACAACTTTATTATCTTCGTTTAAAAGTAATTGCCCTGGTTATTCCTCTGTCTAACTCTTCGTCCATACGGGCGTAAATTTTTGATATACTTAACGAAAGACCAAAACTAAAAGTGGATTCTATAAAAAACGTTATTTTCTTGTATTTTTTACCTCCTCTTTTATGTCTGTCGTTCTTTGTAACAAGTACTTACGGACACTTCAGACGTGCACTTAAACTTAAAAAAGACTTACGAACGGATGTGCTTGGGTCAACTCTTTAACTTTTTCCTTATGCAGTGCAAATTCATGCATTGTGCAATGCAAATGCAAAGTGTTATCTTTCTAAACCAACTTCTCAAACGTTATTAATTTCAGTGTATAGTTTTTACCAATTTAAATAAATGAGGTTATACAGTTGTATATATCTTTTATTTATATCTATAGATTTTTATATATGTCAATCGATTTCTCCATAATTTCTGTACCAATTTTAAAATTAATATGTTTTTTTAAATAGTAAACTTCCAACTTTGCCCCTTTGCCACTAAATCTAGATCTGATGATGGAATTCCAGGTAAATCGAGGAAAATACTCAGTTTTTATGTAATTGTATTGGCGAGCTTAATTGGCCCAGTAATCGAGTAAGAAACATACAAAAAAAGTATAACATAAACATATAGTCGAATTGAAATTCTCCTCTTTTTTGGAGTTGGTCAAAAACGGATCCTAATTTCCCTTGGACATCGCGTTCCATGTCAACGGCTAGGCCAATTTCGATAATACTTTTTATTGTCGTATTAGTTACAGTCAGGAGTCACAGTCATATAAATAAATATTGATGGCGAGGATAAGACGACGTCTGTCGACTCCGTTAGTTGTTCATAGAGACAGAAAAAAAATCCTATCTGTGATTACAGATACATTATTGACTTTAGCCATACCAAGGTCATTATCTGACAAACTATGACCAAGTATATCAATGACTTAGGAAGAAATAATACATGTTAATAATAATGAAGAGTATCTTGTGAATCTCAGACTTAGAGTACTTGTTTGTATCGATCGCATACGTTCAATTTTTCACTATCCCGCCATAAAATAAATTGGAAAAATTGTTCCTTAACTGAATATGAAAGTCTTTAGAGGATTCTGTATTCGATATACACTCAGCAATTTAATTTCTGTATTTTCTTAAAAAACCTCGTTCCTTTCCTGTTGTTCGTCCGGGTTAATTTGTTAAACATAGAGCTTCGATGACAAGTACCTAGCTCATTTAGAGTAAGCGTCTATTAATTTGTCACTAATACGCAAACTTTGATTACTTATTTACTATGTGGGCGATGTATATCCGTTTTCTATCAGGATACCCGTTTGTTTGTTTCACTGAAGGTGACCCCACAAAAATATGAACACTACAACATCATCAGATATGTAAAACCAAAAGAAGCCAAGTATTTTGTAAAATTTATGTTTTATAAACTTTGCAACGTTGTCGAGTTGTTAGTGAACAGTGAGATCAGACAGAATGCTTCTGACATGAATAAACTTTCAAACTTTTAACCATTTTAATAAACACACTCATGTTCACACCCTATTAATAACTGATCTCGTGCAGTATCTTTTTATAATCATCACTAAAAAAATCTTGCAAAATTAATGTGTACATTTCATACAATATATACTCTAAGATCCGGGGAGATTTAAGAAACTTGCTACTTTGCAAATATTTATACGAAGATCGTGTTTACGTAAGTAAATAGTTTAGTCGACTAATGTCTTCACGCCCGCATCCCTGACGTGGAAGGTTGAGGTACAACCAGCGCACTTACTGTACGGAGAAGCCAACCAACGAGTTATCATAGTCCGGTGACGTTGTAAAACCTCGAGGTTAACAACATATTAACCATTTTAAAAAAAGGAGTTATCCAAACCTTTTTTTTATATAGAGTGGAAAATCCCCCCGGATACCCACCGCTCTGGGGGAGAACGGCGGGTTATGTCGGACTCGAACCGACTAAAAACCACACTATGACCTTCTTGCCGCCCGGCTAGGAGCGAGATGGGGTCGCGTTGGCATTCACCATCTCGCTCCGCGGCTGCGGCCCAGTCCTCACCGGGCCTCCTCCCGCGCTAAAAGGAGTTATCCAAACCTGGGCAACGTTGTTTATATTCAAAATTTGAAATATTTAGCTTGCCCGACGCGGCAATTGAACCAAGGACCTCATGAAGTCCACGCCATCACCAGATCACAGTTTACCACTATTTACACTAGAATGAGTTGCAGGAACTGCCACTGCCTTTTATATTCCTGCCATAATGTCACATGTGTTCTGTACTGTTGTGTTTATCAACTGTATTCGTTTGATGTATACTCAAGTAGTTTTCATCTGATCTTATTCAATTGTAGTAAGTGCCTTTTACTTTTGGGTAACCATTGGTGTTTAACTAATTGTAATTCTTTCTCCCTCTACTGCTATTAAGAAATTTACTTGCTTTCATATCTTTACTGTTATAAAAAAGTAAGTTTCTTTGTTTTAAATCTAATAAATCTTTGGTACAAAAACAATATTAATTTTTTTATTCCAGAAACATACGAGATATGGAAATATTTTTACGAAGTGCAAAATGCAGGATCCTCTGCCGCGTTGCATTCTAATAAAGCTCATATAACTGATATTGCAAAGCTCAAGGATTGTACAGAAGAGCTTTCATAAACAATAAGCAATGCTCTACTACTGTGCTTTCGCTATATGCATTTGTTTAACGGCTTTTATTTAAAACTACATTGTCCTAAATCTGGATAAGTATTTGTTTCTGTTGTTATGACGTTATTACTCACCACTGTCGTGTTTCAGCCTAGAGAGCAGGATAGCCGGTCAACATAATTACGCCTCTGTCGTCTTGCCGTCTGGCTTCGGACTTGAACTCTTGAGGTGTCAGTGTCGATCCCCGGGTCGGGCTACCAAAAAAAAAGTGTATTTTTAATTTTCTAATAAACATAGCGTTGTCTTGGATTGGATACGTGTCATTTTAGCGATAGGCTTGCAACCTATTACGTAGTGGAACTTAGTGTCTTCGGCCAGTCGTGGGTGCCTTGGTTGTACCTTCATCTACATCCTAATGAATGTGGGCGTGCAGATTATTTTTTTGTAGCAAAAATATGGGTACCACAAAATAATATGGAATTTCGATAAAAATCATATATTTTTTTCTAATACAAAGTAGCAATTACTGTTATACAATTACTGCGCGATTATCGTCATGCTATTTGCTAACATATACATATTTCTCCAAGGCCAAGTCTCTTACATGATAGTCAAAGAGTATAAATGGTAATAGCTAACTTGCGGATTTAACTCGTTAGCTTTAAGTATAGCTAAATGAACAAGAATATCCCATCCTATTATTTTAGTAATGGACGTTTTATGAAACGAATTTAGCTAGAAAATTATTTCTATATACGCCCCTTTTAGCAGCATGTTTGCGATATAACCCTTTGTTATAATACAATAGACTCGACCCGACGTCTCTATGACTGATACCCTGAATGGGTTCTAGATGATTGATGTATATAGTTGAAATCTAAAACAGAGATTAGCATCCTATTGTTGACGTTTAGTAAAAAGCTTTAGTAAGCGAGGTAGCGTTGTCTGTAGTATATCGTTTTTATATATTACTGTTATACAGATATTTGTATAGTAATTGCATATCTTCGTAGTTTTAAATTAAATGCGAATGAAATAAAAAATATTTATTTGCTGAATATGTGTGTTAGAAGTTGTAACAAAATATATTTGCTTACACCAACAAATACCACAATAATTAAATATTTTTAAAATTATACAAATTTATTAAGATTAATGACATATCATGTTCTAATATTTGAACAAAATTTTAAATTCTGATTAGGTTTGACCCTAACTACCATAGGCTACCACCGTTTTCAAACCTAGCCAGTCGGGAGAAGAAACGGCAAAACAAACTCCCTGGTATGATTTTAGCCACATCGAAATATGTGGTCCGCCCCGGGAATCTGTTGAAATACAAGACCCGAAAAGGTAGGAATAAATACAACTAGGGTACCCAAGACTAGCCGAAAACACTAAGTCTGATGAATGGTAATCACTATATCGACAACCGGACACATATCTCGAGCAATGTTTATTTTATTTATTTATTTATTATTGCACCAACAAAGTATACACTAATACAAAACAGTCAAAACAAAATATAAAAACAAGTCATGTGTTACTCCAATTACAGGTGCAAATAGCTTTCTTAAATTAAAAGCAAAATTTAAACCGCATTTTTTTGTTGTTCGACTAGACCCGAACCTTTGAAATATTAGGATAAAAAGTAGCCTTGTCTTGTTTTTTAAATAGCTCGGTTTTTATCTTCACCCCCTTACCCATAACTTTGTAATGTGTAACTTCATTTTTGTGAAGAGTGTGAAGTTACTCACCAGATCAACGGGCGCGTAAATTTTATTAATAATTGGGTTAGTGTAAGCAGTAGGGAGATGGGGGTAAGCAGAGTGTGGGTCTTATACGTCCTTAATTCGCATTTGCTCTAATTTTTAATTGTACAATAACTTCTAAAACATTAAATGAAATTGTGTATTGTGAATATATTTTAGGTATATTGAACGTGAAATGCTTCAGGTAACAGACACATTTATATTTGTATTAAGTTACCTTAGCAAGATCTGGTTTGTATCGGGCAAAATTAGTCATAAAAAGTCAAGTCAAGATCTCGGGTAAAGGCTACCTTATTTAATGGATTGGGTAACTGAAAAATGAAGGATGCACTAATACTTGTGCAAACAAAACAAAATTGTACAAAATGTCACCAAAATTGATTAATTCTACTGAACATGATTTTTAATATTGGAAAGCAAACAAGCAGAAGAATTTCCAGATGGTAAGAAATTCATGGCGACTAGAGACACCTAAGATGGGAATGGTGCGTTGCCAACCTGACGCCGGGATGTAAGGTTTAAAGCAAAAGTAAGTGTACCAGATTTCTTATCCTGCGAGCTCTTATATGTCCACGGAATTCAATAATTACGAAAAACTTGTGACCATAGGCTTACCGTCACTAACACCGTGACATCCTAATAGGTTGTAGAGTTTCGCAGTGACTCGCCCGGATTGTTACCACCGTCTTACCTATTCCTGCCGCCATAACGTCCAATGCTTGCCGTTGACGTGTTTCGGTTCGCAGGGTAAGGTAGCAGGTAAACTTACCAACTTACTCGAGGCCTAACTTCCCTGCCTCAGGTTGGCAATGCACCATTACCACCTTTGTTGTTTTTAGGAGGTGTGATTTTCTTACAATCTGGAAATCCGTCTGCTTGTTTGCCTTCCATTATCATAATAAAAAACTTTTCTCACGATGGCGCGAAAACTTCGGAAGCATCTTAAATTGATATTCTTTCTAAATCGCAACAGTTCATATTGTCAAATTAATTATTACGCCTAATTTGATTATGTCACTTTAGACAACATTATTAGAAATACCCAAATAACATGCTTCGCTGCGCATGAATCGTGTTAACAAATACCCAACAAAAAGGCTTTTGTTATTTAAATATTCATATTAAACCTCATCATGTTGTCAACTCATGCGAGTGATTAATTTTAACTATTATATTTTGTATTGGAATAACTTTGGTCTATAAATATCGCATATTTACTTGTTAGAATCTATCTGAAGCGACGTTATGTTATAATCATACAGCTAATTAAAATAGTATGTTCACGCTCATATCCCTGAAGAGATAGGGAGTATGTTCTTTGTTGCCTTATCGCATAAACTTTCAGCTGTTACAATCAATTAGTTAAAATAACTTGTTTTAGTTTTAGTGAAGTTCTGTTTTAACTTTCACTACCAACTAGTTGCTCCGGCGAACTTTGTCTATCTCAAACATTTTGTTAAAATCATTTTACGTTATAAATCCATGCGTTTTTAAAGCCTTTCACTTGGGCTAAATTTCTACAAATTTCAAAGAAAGAAAAAAACCGCCAGGAAAGAAAGGAAAATAGGGTTTTTTTTTTGAATTTTGAATTTGAAAGTAATTGATTCTAAACTGTCTCCACGAATTTGACTGGTCTTAATAGGGTAACCCTGTACATGTTTTAAACTCAACTGTTTTTTATTGATTTTTTTAAACATTTAGTTTAGCCTTATTTAGAAATACAGTATTAGAATTGGCAAACAAAGCAAAAACCAAGTTTATTAATTATGAATCCGACATCGTGACCTACATTTTAAAGGTTTTCTACCATTTTCCTCTGTCACTTTTTATGATTAAATTTGTTACCGAGAAGTTTTCATCTCCTGGGACCACTGAATTTACAACTTTGTTACGGGGTTGCCCCTGTAGAATTTGATTGAAAGCTCGAAATACCCTTCACCAAGAGAGTAGGTCAGAATCTAAGCATCTTCAGGCCCATATCACCGAAGAGGTAGGCAGAGAACAACCATGGCACCCACGTCTACTCCAAAACACTAAGTCCCACAATGTGATAGGTGGCAAGCCTATCGCATACCGGGAACATTTCCAATCCCAAGCAACATTTTTGCTGATATTTACAAAATATGATGTTCCGTAAACGTTATTTACCTTTTTGTGTTTGCCATTCATTTATAAGAATACTCATTTTTATTTTTACTTCAGCGATGAAAATAATCCTGTCCTATTGATATTATAAATGCGAAAGTTCGTATGTTTTTTTGTTACTCATTCACGCAAAAACTGCTGAACCAATTTTCTAGAAATTGGCACACACAAAGATGGTAACTTCGATTAGCACATGGGATTGTTGTTATTCCCAAAAAATGTTCCTTTGGGACCATTGACAACGTGGTCAATTAGCTATTGCTAGTATACAATATTTGCCGAGTTTAGTATCGCTTCGATGTTATGTTTTAAAAACTCTTAAAATTAGCGCGTTAAACTACGAATACAAAAAACCGACTTCGACTTTAATAAGTAAATCGGCTAAAAATATCTTCCTCTATTTTTCTAAGATTCCGCCGTCAGATCCAGACTTGATGGCAATGACACTACCTTAAAATACTCTCCAGTTACGCACCACAACAAAATTACTGTATGTTTTCACTGATTTTCATACTGCGTATTTCGTGATTTTTATTTTGCTGGTCGATAGTAGCTTGAAGATCTCGCGATGTGCTTGTACCTCGCGCAAACGCAACGTGCGATATACAGTTTTTTTTTGGCCGTAAAGAAATTTTACTTCTTACACGATACTTTTTTTACAAATGTTGTCTTCCAATATAATCCTGTGGGAAGTGTTTTTTTTAAGTATTCTGTATTTGAAATCCAATTTATAACTTTAGTTTGACTCCAGTCACTGATTTCCACCTTCGGACATCGTGTCACTATTTAAATTATCATGGCCGTCATATTGATGCGTGGCGATCTACAACAGTGCGATTTCGAAGACATTTCTTACCTCGCACAACACTTTTGTGGAATCAGTTACAGAGTATGGCAATCCTAAACAAAAATGACTAAGGAATCTTCAAATAAAGAGCGTATACATTCCCGTTAAATATCGGCAACGTATCTGTGATATCCTGGTGTTGCCGATGTTCGTGGGCAGCGGTGATCACTTTCCATCAGGACCCACTTGGTCGTTTGCCCCCTCTTGTATAAGACAAACGGGTTACACTCCGCTAGTGCCGGCAGAAGTGAAAATTTTAATATTATCGTTGTACATTTTGGATATTTTGGAATGGTTAGGGAATAATTTTGCACCAATTGCTTTAATTATTAGTATGAAAGTACTATCATTTATGTGGTAAAAAACAATATTCATTTATTGCGCTATCGTACACAAACATGACAACATGAGCATTCATGCAAGCGCCCTGCACTATCTTACCAATTTTCGATCAGGTCACGTGTCCTGACGCGAGTTTAGAAGTTTTTACCCATTCCAAAAAGAGTGCGCAACGTCGCTAAAGAAGCTTTCACTTAAAAAAAAGCTCGTAAATAAGCATATTATTTGTTCATCCTCTTACTGTCATGTCACAAAGATATTATTTATAAGAACAGTATATTTCCTCTGTGATGTTTGAGTTTCTTCGTGAAAATATGGGTAGAATTATATATCGACTAATGAGACCAAGACGCTATTAAACACAGCTCTGTGTTTGTATTCTGGATCTAAGTATTAGCTGCTTGTTGTTTCATATTATATAGACGACGACGCAGATGTCATTTTTTAAATATACGGATATAAAGAAAAGAGTTATTTGTCTTTAAATTAATGGTCAAAAACAGTATCTTCACGCACATATCCCTGAAGAGCTAGGCAGAGTCACAACCAGGGCACCCACGACTAGCCGAAGATACTAAACCCCACAATGTGATAGGTGGCAAGCCTATCGCCAATCGGGCACATATCTAATCCCGGGCAACGTTATTTTTATTAGAAAATTGAAAATACGCAATTTCTAAATTTTTTGTTGCCTGACCCATTAATTAGTTAATGGTTAAAATTATTTTAACTCAAATCATAAATAAATGTTATTCTTTGTCACGGATATAGGTTTGACGTAATAAGAAAATATATTTTACTAGCTTCCCCTGACTTTCTTAAATAATTCAAAACCAAAACTAGCCAAGTCGGTCAAGCCGTTTGGAAGTTACACGGGTACCTATATTTCACACTATTCACTTTTATTATATTTAAAGAAATAAATAAACCTGAATAAAGGGTTTAAATGCTATTTTAAATGATAAATATTATTGTTCTCATATCAAAATGAAAACGTAATTGCATTTCGCAGAAAATACAGAAGTTTTATTTACATTTCATACATAAAGATTTTACAAATACATAACTCATACTAGCTTTCCAGCTAACTTCATTCCATTCTTTCTTTTTATATGGGAAAATTTAACACTCGTAAGTATATAAGTATATCTACAATTTAGTAAATCAGTTGATCTCTACGACCATGGTACAAATATGAAACAGTATGGAAACTAAAACTAATTGTCATAATTAAGCGCAGTAAAACTGAAAGAAAACCAACTCCTATCCGCTTTTATTAGCAAGTCATCTATAAAAATATCGCGTATCAAACATACAAAAAAACAAACCGTCTCTTTTTCGAGTCGTTTTTTATGACATTGAAAGGCAAACAAGCAGACAGATTTCCTGATTGTAAGAAATTCATGCCACCTTGGTGTCTCGACCAAAGATGGCAATGGTGCGTTGCCAACCTGCGGCCGAGATGTTAGGCCTCAAGCCAAAGTAAATGTGCCGGCTACCTTATCCTCCGAACCGGAACACATCAACGGCAAGCACTGACGTTACGGCAGCAGGAATAGGCAAGGCGTTGGTACCAATCCGGGCGAGTCGCTGCGAAACTCTACCACCTACTACGATGTCACGGAGTTAGTGACGGTAAGCCTTCGCTCGTCTTTTACGAGCTGCCTGACAGGAAGGCAGATTGTTTATTCTGCAAAAGAGACCAGACCAACACGTTTTTTTAGAGAGGTTGAAGATTTTGCAAATTTTTAATCAAATAAACACTTGTTCTGTTTTACGTAGCACTAATAATTTATTATTTTATAAATTAATTTATATTCACAAAACAAAAATATTGTTTAGTAGTTTAAGTTTTAGCCCTGGTAATGCTACATAAGCGAAACCGGTAGGCTATTTACAAAGTAATAAATTATAAGTGATACGTAAAACAGTACAAGTGTTTCTATGTTTAAAAATATGAATATTTGGAAGTTTTACCAAGCACCGACGATGGAAAATATCAAATACGACGATTTTGCTTTATTAAGGGTTATTTGAACACTTTTTTATCAACACTTGAATTTTTAATATACAGTTGAATTAACTTTAACAAGTCTTGAAAAAGTGTTGCACGTGAAGCTTGCGCTCTAAACGAAGAGTTCTCTATTTTCTGAGCTTTCGCATTCCTCTTTTGTTGCCGGGAATTTTATAAACTTTATATTTTAAAGAAATATTTACGCTTTTCTACCGGTTGCAACTGCTACATAATTTGTGGAAACGTTTTGTTGACGTTTTTCTTTTGTGGAAATGTTTCATGAAAAATATTTAATTAGCATTGATTTCCATTGTTTTAGATTTTAAAGTTCAATTGTTTTGAGAAAATATTCAATTATGATTTTATTTACAGCTTTTAAAATTTTAATTTAACTACTGTAATAACTAGAGAATAACTTAGATTCTTTTGGAAAGTTTTCATTAGTTTTTGAAGTTTTAAATGTTATTTATTCTGTTGGGGGCGGAAATGAAACCAATTAATCAGAGATCATCAAAATCAGCACCACCGTTCTTGAGTTGAAAGTTGTGACAGTGTTAAATGCCTTTTATTTTTTTAAGAATGTTCACGGCAGAACTAAATATCTTAATATTCAGGTTTCGTCTGAATACGCATTGTTTATACACCGTGTAAATGACAGCGTAACGAAAAATGCAAGCATGGATTCTGTACATGATAGACATGCGTATGTAGTTAGACTTTTGTGTCGGGAATTTCATGAATTTTTCAAATATTTTTTTTAATGACATTGGAAGGCAAACAAGCAGAGAAATTTCCTGATGATAAGATATTTCCGTCGCCTAGAGGCACCAAAGGTGGTAATGGTGCGTTGCCAACCAGAGCAACCGTATTAGTCTCGAGCAAAAGTAAGTTTACCGGCTACCTTACCCTCCGAACCGGAACACGTCATGACGTTATGGCGGCAGGAATAGGTAAGGCGGTGGTACTAATCCGGGTGAGTCGCTGCTAAACTCTACCACCTAGTCAGATGTCACGGTGTTAGTGACGGGAAACCTATGCTCGCCTTTTTCGAGCTGCCTGGCACAGAAAGGCAGATGGTCTATTCTACAAAGGAGCCCGGACCAACACGAGGGACGTTTTTTTATTGATATCACTATTATTTCATTAATACTATCTAACGCAACTCGATTTTTATTCAATATCAAAAAAAATGACACGTTTTCACTATAAACGGCAATGTAACAAAACAGCGTTTTATTATTACAGCGGCAAATAAAACAACCGACCTAATGTCGGCACTTGCAGCTCTTTTTTTTTTTTTTGAATGGCTAATATGTTGTCAACCTC
>NJDD01000881.1:452661-473486 GCA_002245505.1 Calephelis nemesis
CGGGGCGGGAGTCGACGGACGCGAGACCGCGGCCGACGGGGCGGGTGTCGGCGGGCGCGAGAGCGCAGCCGGTTGCGCAGGTAGCGACGCGCGCGAGACTAACGGCGGAATGGCGGCCGGCCGCCCGAACGACGGCATAAGCGCGTCCGCGGCTTGGGATGACGGTTTGGGGGGAACGGAATAGACGTGCCATTCCTCCAGGACACCGGGATGGCAATCCCGGAGGAATCGCTCAAGGGGCGTAAGTTTTCGAGGGTCCATAGTGGACCCTCGACAAATGGGAAGTGTTAAATTCCCCCTGGCGGCAGGGGGAAAAACGACCTACACGGCGCGGGACCCTACGGGCCCCTGTCGTTTGTGGCAACAGGGGTGTGTACCTACACAACCCTAAAGTGCGTGTTGGTGTGAGCCTTACGTACGTTTTTCTTTTTTCGTTGGTCTTGCGTCAAGCGACTTGCGCTGCGGCTGCGACCCGCGAACGGCAGGAACTTGAGTGATGGAGGAGGGCAGACTTGGTTGGCGTTAGATAATACGTATATGTACGGTATAATAAAACTTTCGTCTTAGATCGATGAATGGTTTAAAAACAAAAGACACACTTCGGCAGTGGCAAGACACAACAGCCTTGACAAAGGCTGTGAAACGTTGCGTTTACCAGGCGTCTGCTCGAAGCGGAGGTCGGATGCGTAAATGCACTTGCAGCTCGCGACGCGCGGCTTGATGCTTAAACTTTATTCGCTATACATTGCGGACTGAAAAACTGCTAAATATTTGAGCACTTGTTTCCGACAAAAACTGTAAAAGGAATTGTTAAATCTGATATGTTTCTAAACTACCACAGAAGTTTTCGTGACGGTGTCAAGTACAATACCACCAAAATGTATCAGTGAATCGGAACCAAACGCGGCAACACTCTGTGAGAATCCGGCGGATGAGTTTCTTCAGCGGACTTGTCTTTTTTCCTTTTTAACCAACTCAAAAAAAGAGGAGGTTCGTAATTTGACTGTTTATTTTTTTGTGTTTGTTACCCGATTAATGGCTAATACACAACCAATTGTGATTGTTTTAGAAAAATAAGGTATAATTTTTAGGTGGTCTCATAGTAGCCGTATCGTGATCCGGTAAGTGGTTTTTGAGTTTTACTTAATAGTGTAAAAAAATCACTTATATTCTCGACCTCATCAATAATATTGATAAAATTATGCTATTTTGGAAAAATTGGCTATCTTCCGAAAAAAGGATTATCGTGACGTGGTACCTAATGGAATAATTGGATTCGATTTTTGCGCATTTTTGCAATAAGTATTTTGAAATATAGTATACGAGTACAAGTTAATATTAAGTTCGAATACAAAGTACAAATTAAATTTATAATAATTAATTAATAATTCGAGTTCAATTAAAATTTTAAGTAAAATGTATAATTACATTATATAATCTCAAAAAAAACACATTATACATTTTATTTGAGATTGCAACGAGAAGCAATTCTGCTAAGCACTGTAATGTGTTGAATATTTAGTAATGGTATAGTAATCTGGATAATACTTAAGGAGTTATACAATATACATATTAATAATAACACAAAAAATACTTTCTTGTTCCGTAATTTATGCCACCATAAATTTTACTTATGTCTTACTTCAGCTCAGAGGTCTGTTCAGGCTACAATATTAACAAAAGTTAATATTGTAGCCTAACCAGGTTGAACCTTGGAGTACTTAAATACTCCTTTATTATTAAGATGTTTAAAGCTTAAAACAGTCATTCTACTGGTGTTAGAATGCCTTTAGACTTACACAATAGATAACCTAACATGTCGGCCACAATATCTATGATGTCTATAGGCCGTGGTCATCTCTTACATTCAGGGCAACTAGCCATGTGCTTGTTCGCAGTCTTATTACATAAAAAAGCACCTTTAAGTTGGTAGCTCACCTTGGTACTTTTATTCTACTCGTTTGCTTTACTTAATATAAAAAAACCGGGTTGCACACCGGGAGTGCCGGCATAAGTGAACTTGAATATTAACGGTGTGCATTTTTGATATTTTGGTATGGTTAGGGAATAATTTTGCACGAATTCCTTTAACTATCAGTATAACAGTACCATAATTTATGTGGTAGAAAACAATATTCATTTAGTGAGCCATCGTACACAAACAGTACAACACGAACATTCGCGCAAGCGCCCTGCGCCGTTTTACGAATTTTCAATCAAGGTCACGTGTCTTGACGCGAGTTCAGAATTTTGTACCTATTCCAAAAAAAGTACGCAACGCCGCTAAAGAAGTTTTCACTTCAAAAAAACAAAAAAAAGGCATTTAGATAAGATTTAGAATAAATATCGCGCAAGTGCTTAGAATTTTAACCATAAACTTCAAATGTTTATGACATTTGGCATTAGCGAAATTTTTGTATGTAAGCTATGACCATTTCTTCAAAAAAGTCAATCAAATAAAAAATCAGATATTTTAACAATATTCTTATCCCTGTCACATATTTCCCAGGATGCAAATACTATTTCATATTGTACCCAGATTAAATTCTTTGAGGGTCCCAGGAAAACGCCTCTGGGTATATTTCCAACAATGTGCTCGTATTGTCGATGTTTATATTTTTACAAGATTTAAAGAAAACAGAAAACGAGCTGTTTTCTTACAGCTTTGTTTATGTTTCTGTTTTTATATTTCCAGTAACTAGGTTTCGTTTTTATAAACACAGAAGTATTACTTTTATATGAGTTGTAAAGTTATTTATTATGATATTCGAAGATTTATAAACATCACGGCTATTTTTTTGTTCAAGAAACAAAAGAGAAAAGTCGTATAATTGTTTTTATTACTATACTAGACGAGGCAAACGAGCAAGTGGGTCACCTGATGGAAAGTGATCACCTCCGCCTACGGACACCAACACCAGGAGTATCACACATGCGTTGCCGACCTTTAAGGAATGAGCACGCTCTTTTTTTGAAGGTTAGTATATCATAATCGTTTGGGAATACCGCCCTCGGTAATTAATTCCACAAAGGTGTTATACGGGGTAAGAAATGTCTTCGGAATGGCACAGTTGTAGATCGCCACGCATAAAGATGATGGGCATGATACTTTAAGTCGTTGCGATGTCCGAACGTGAAAATTAGCGGCTGGAATCAAACCAAACAACTTCTCAGAGCATTCCCCATTATTGATGTGGTAGAGAACTCTGAGTGACCCAACATTTATATGCAAATTATTTTAGTCCGCATATAGCTTAAATGTTCAGGGTGTCGTCAATGAGACACAAAGGTTACTTTTCTGTGCTTTTTTACAATCCGACAGTTTTTTATATAATGAGTAGGTGGTTCTCCTGATGTTTAAACATTTGACTATTTGTACAAATTCATCGGCTACGCTACAGTAAGGAAAACGTCCATAGCTAACACTAAAGTTAAGAGTAAGGTGGTACCAATGTGGACGAGCTACTTAACAGTCTTCTAGCATTGTAATCACACTTGATCATTCTTCACGCCGTATGTTAGCCGAAAGTTCTACTAACCTACCTACTGGTTCTACACATATTAAAAAAACGGCTACCATAAATTTATATACATTGTTATAAACATTGGTTTACATCCGTGTGGAACGTAGATTTAATCCAAATTTTGATTTGTTTCGAACAAAGTTCCCACCAAGGTCACCTTTGTGGGACGCGTGATTGGGGCGTGATTTCAACTGTCTGTATGGTGCTTAACAACTAGCAAAATACAGACAAGGTCAGAAACAATTTGTATATTCTATTTTAAACTGTATTTAACTTTCTGGAACAGTAAGTAAGAATCACACTCATTGTTTCCACTTAACCTGACTCTAAAACAATAGTACAGGGTGTTTCAACTAACATTTAGAATGTACAGGAGGTAATTAGCCCCGGCGTTGCCGAAAACAATGAGACTACAGTACTTACTGGAACGATATTAGTTAAACTATTGTCTTTGATAGCTAGAAAGCTACTTGAAGTTTTTGCATGGGCTATGAAAACAAACTCACAAAGGAAATTTCCAATCAGAATTCTACACCACCTATAAATAAACAATTAAATCACGAAAAGATGTTTTCCAAGCTGGTTTTGAAGGGTTATGTAATAAATATTGTTTTTAGATAGGATAGCGTCAGTTCTCGCTATTGTTATGTTTGTATACAATAGAATAGCTTAATTTTTTTTTATCACAAACGCTGTCAATTGTCGCCTAACGCAGCAATAAAGACTTTTAATGTCTCGACATTTATTTCTTTAGGTTTTAGACATTTCCTAGCCGACTTTAAAAATAAGGAGTTTCTCAATTTGTCCGTATGGTTTTTACGATGCCGATAATGAATGTTTTTTATTTGATATGTAAAGATAAAGGTTCTATACAAATTTGATCAAGATCCCAGTGCAGATTTTCATTTTTACACTTAATATTACCATCAGCTCTTCTGTGGCCTAGTGTTACGTTGTTAGCGGTGTATGAAATTTTGGGTTCAAGCCCCGATCAAGCGATTAAAAAAGTTGTTTTTACAATTTTGCAATGAAAATACTGTTGCTCGGAAATTATTGCTATTCACTATGTATCCGATTGGCTATATAGTTTTAGCACCTGTCACTTTGTGCGCCTAAGTACTTTCGGCTAATAGTAAAACCTCTGCATATCCCTTCGAGATTGCAGCCGTGAAGATATTTAATGCCTAATTATGATGTGGTAAGGAAATTGTAGACGTTTTGCATGTTTACTTCACTTGTAGTAAAAACTTTGGGAACTAGAAAAAACAAAAGGTAACACTTAAATAAAATATATTCAGTATCTCACGAAAAAACCTTCATGCAATATAGCTAAGATCAATTTCGATCATATCTGCTTTCAAACGAAGACATCCGCATCGAAATCGGTTTTTTCTTTCAATAGACCCCCCTCCCTCTTTCTTCCTCTCTCTCACTCTCCCTCTGACTCTCTTAAACTTAGCACCCCTCTTATTCTATGGGATGGGCTAAATATAAAGAACTAATAAAATAACCAGTACTTTGATTTATTCAACATTTAAATGAAAATTTAACTAACTTGAGTTTAAGAGCTTTGCTGAGTTAATATCGCTAGAAACGTTCGATCAGTTTAAATTATTCAGTTGCTAGAAGCGGAATTCCCTAGAATAAATATCGAACATGGAAAAGTAATCAACGAGCTAATAAGTTCACTTCTTTTCATGATGTTCACTTTTTTCCCCCCGTGTTGGTCCGGGCTCCTTTGCAGAATAGACCATCTGCCTTCCTGTGCCAGGCAGCTCGTAAAAGGCGAGCATAGGCTTGCCGTCACTAACACCGTGACATCCTACTAGTTGGTAGAGTTTCGCAGCGACTCACCCGGATTGGTACCACCGCCTTACCTATTCCTACCGCCATAATGTCATGACGTGTTCCGGATCGGAGGGTAAGGTAGCCGGTTAACTTACTTTTGCTCGAGGCCTTACATCCCGGCCTCAGGTTGGCAACGCACCATTACCACCTTTGGTGTCTCTAGGCGGCGAGAATTTCTTACCATTAGGAAATCCGTCTGCTTGTTTGTCTTCCAATGTTATAAAAAAAAATAAAAAAAAATTATTAACTTTTCAAATTAAATCAATGTCATGAGCATGACTCGTACTAGGTTCGATATAGCGTGACAACAACTGAAGCAATTTTGCGGACTATTTTAATTGAATGTTTGTAAAAGAAAATACTGCAGTTTGGAAATAGGAATATTTAAAATGCAATACCATTTAATCGTTTACCCCCTTGTATTAAAAATTGGGCCGGTCCTATTAAATTAACCCTGTATACTCATATGTAGGTATAGCCCTGTTATGAGTTTGCTTAAAAAGTTACCAGCCAACTATCATCTAGGAAATTAGCTGGGTAACGGGACTGATAAACTATTTAACTTGATTGTTTTATAGCTTTCTTCTATCGCTATACAAATTCTATAGACATCTGACGCATGGTTCTTCTTTAGTATGTTTTAGTTTGCACTTTTTGATAAGTAATACCAAATTTAGTTTGCTTCCTGAATCAGTTTCTTTTTCCGAAAAGTATGTCCAGGGATAAAGCGCGCATTAGTCTTTTTTTAAGATTCGGAAACGCGTCCGTTTTTAATTTTATGAACAATTACATACATTTATATACATATTCATATTCATCACAATGTATAAGTATACATATTCATGAACAATTATACCCATTTTCATCAGTTCGTTATATAAAAAGTACTGTTACTACACTAAGTTTTAATATGCGTTTAATTTTCAACTGGAAACTTTAGTACATTCGTAAGATAATAAGGTTATGTTATAGTCAAACAGAATTAACTAGTATCTCATGTTTACGCTCCGAGTTCGTGGTTTTAACGGCAAAGGTAGCGTAATGAGAGTGATAATTTGATGATGTGACGTCATATGTAGCACGTCATTAACTTTCGAGTAAAGGCCACTGCACATGAGGTTGTATCACGCGCAGATAGCACGGTTGACGCTATAAAGACGCTAAGTGAACGCAAGCCTATCGAAACATATGATCTTTGTGCTTGTATTAAAAACAAACGCAGGTACTCATTTATTTGTATCAAGTTAGCAGCCTTTTAACAGAATTATTGACGCCTCATTGGTAGAAGAATAAATTTCTTACTCAGGATGTGTTTATAATTATATTATTTGATGCGACTCATAGATATCGTAGATGCGTCGGTGTCCTGAGGCCGGGTTGTTAGGTCTAAAGTGCAAGTTGTCTGGCTACCTTATCCTCCAGACCAGAATATGACAGAACGGTTTAAGCGGCAGGAATAAGAATAGATACTGTTTCTTAGCACCCACAATACAAGAGTACAATTCACACTTTATTTGAAAAAAAGTCACATTGAGGAAGCCAAACAGGTTTTCAAGGATCATAATATCTGGCACTCGATACTCTGTGCCCATCCCGTTAGGGACTTGGCGTGACGATATGTATAGATACAATTTGTATATTTTACAGTTAGGGGTCAGTTTGTATAACTTGTACAAATAAATTATTATGATTTATGAGTAACAAAAACTGTTTCATGCAAAGCTTGGCAAGCGTATGCGTACCCATTTCTCCACGGTTACGGTTAGTTAAAGTGAGTTCCTCGTGCGTATCGATTATCAATATGAATATGTACATACAATTTGCTAATAAATGTAGAGTCCAGAAGACGTGGTCATTGAAAACGCTCAATATCAGAAAAAAACATAACGTAGTATGCAATGACTCTAAAGTGCTAAGTTACATTAGATATTAGAGTGGAAATTATTATAACTTCATAATTGTTATCCTTCATTAAAGTTAGGAGAAAGTTTACCACGTTTTGGTCCCGGGACGCTCTGAATGTACGGTGAATATTTTCCTGTTAGACAGGAAGTTAGCGTCATTTCGTTTATCACTAGCACCGTGACCATGACTGAGTGGGAAGAAATTTGGACGACAATAAACGCCTTTGCCTATTTTGACACGTCATAGTCTGTCATAGCTTCGATGATCGCCACTGTCGTTTTGCGAACTTGTTTAGAGAAAAAGTTCTGGCAATATTCGTTGCCTACTTTTGATGTCCATTGAGCACATGCATTTCTTACCAACAGGAAATCTGTGTCTTAGTTAGCCTTTAACGCCATACTAGAAAGTGAAGAAAAAAGTATCTTCACGCCCATATCCCCGAAGATGTAGGCAGAGGCACAACCAGGGCACCCACGACTAGCCGACACTAAGTCCCACAATGTGATATCATATCCTATCCCCAAGCCTATCGCCCAACAGGCACATATCCAACCCCGAGCATAACTTTTTTTTATTACAAAATTGAAATAACCTCACGCAGCCAAGTCCAACACCTGGACCGCTAGACAACAGAGACGATTAGAGACGGGCTTGATTACATAAGGTACCGAATTAGATTCCCAGTTTGGGCAGGAAAAAGACAATTATGTTTTTTTAATTTAAACCCTGCCCTGTTTGTACCTCTACCTCTGTCCTAAGTATGCGCGAGAAAAAATTTACTTTTAGTTGAAAGAAGTATGAAAAGCGAAACAATGTACATCGAGTACAATCAACGAATTTATAAGGCTTTTCAGTCTCGGCACAAGGGTCATCTTCAAACTTCCTGTCAGCTATTTGCGAAATCAGATTAAGTGAGATGTTTACGTAAACAAAGCTTCAGTTATTGGAGTTCATTTTAACGCCGCCAGTTAATTGTTTATTGATATTAACTCAAGAGAAGCTTCAGGGTGAAGTCTTAATGGTGTTTAAATGAGTTAAGAAAGCATAAAAGTACATAATATGGTATTTTTTAAAATGGTTGTTTACTTTTTTAAAACAATAAAAGGTAAGGTTAATCGCCTCTGTGGTCTAGCGGTTCAGTTGTTGGACTTGACTGCATGAGGTCCCGGGTTCGAATCCCGGGTCGGGCAACAAAAAGAAAATTGGGTTTTTCAAATTTTCTTATAAAAAAAATGTTGCTCGGGATTAGAAATGTGACCGGTTGGCTTGCCACCTATCACATTGTGGGACTCAGCATCTTCGGCTAGTCGTGGATGCCCTGGTTGTGCCTCTGCCTACCTCTTCGGGGATATGGGCGTGAATATAAAAGGTAAGCATCTAGAGTGGTGCGTTGCCAACCTGCGACTGGGATGTTAAGCCGAGTTCATTTTAACGCCGCAAGTTAATTGTTTATTGATATTAACTCAAGAGAGTCTTTAGGGTGAAATCACAATGTTGTTTAAATAAGTTAAGAAGCAAAAACTATAATATTTTTTAAAATTTCTATTTAGCTTTAAGGGAACGTCACATTGATGTTTTTATAAGATTAAAAGGTAAGCATCCAGAATTTTCTGATAAAATAAACAAAGGTGGATCTGGTGCGTTGCCAACTTGCGACTGGGATGTTAAGCCATTTGCATCTGTTAGTCGGCAACCTTGTCGCTTTTCTACCCAAACATAACAACGACAAATACAAAAAGCGGCATAAAAAGCAACGCGATCGTATTCATATCTGCTTACTTATGCTTAAATATGTTTTTGATAATTATTAATATACGATTTTAAACTTATATTGTCACGTATTAATAACATTATAATTAGTTATACGGGATACTAACGATGTATTTATATTGTATTAGTCGATATTTCGGACTAGTTGCATCTCGTTTAAATAATTAAAAATGTTATTGATAATAATTTTATTAATAAATTCCTCTTATGAAATTTGTAAATAACGTTTTGTTAGCGGATTTCGTTTTTAGCTTAAAAAAAATAAACTTTTTTAAAATACTGTTGTTTTGAAATGAATACATATTAAAGCAGCATTTTTTGTCTATTATTATTTGAAAGGTTTCTTTACATTATAAATATATTTTTTTGATATTGGAAGGCAACCAAGCAGACGAATTTCCTGATGGTAAGAAATTCACGCCGCCTAGAGACACCAAAGATGGTAATGGTGCGTTGCCAACCTGAGGCCCGGATATTAGACCTCGACCAAAAGTAAGTTTACCGGCTTTTTTACCTTACCCTCCAAACCGGAACACGTCATGACGTTATGACGGCAGGAATAGGTAAGGCGATGGTACTAATCCGGGTGAGTCGCTGCGAAACCTAGTCAGATGTCACGGTGTTAGTGACGGTAAGCCTATGCTCGCCTTTTACGAGCTGCCTGGCAGGAAGGCAGATGGTTTATTCTGCAACGGAGCCCGGACCAACACGGGGGAACAGTTTAAATATTAAGCAATCTTATTAAACAATGATGCTCATTTTTAATAAAAACTTAAAAATCACTTTCAAATTTGGCACCATCGAGAGAAAAAAAGAGAATATAAGGTTTTTTCCAATTTTGTAATAAAAAATTTTACTCGGGATTGGATATGTACCCGGTTGGCGATAGGCTTGCCATCTATCACATTGTGGGACTTAGTGTCTTCAGCTAATCGTGGGTGCCCTGGTTGTGCATCTGCCTACCAATTCGGGGATATGGGCGTGAAGATACTTACTTACTTAAAGTTTTTATGAAAATCGCAAATTTTCTACGTTGACGAAGTCACGGGCAAATAGCTAGTTATAAATCATTTTCTAAATGGAAGCTTTGATAAATGGCAGAAAGCCCATGCCACAAATTAAAAACAACAACGCTAAGGTAACATACGTAAAACATGTACTTAAATTAAGAACGATGTATTTTTTGAATGGTTCTAAATTTAAATTATGGTATTCGAAAATATTATGTAATCTATGTAACTAACATCTCTGCGATTAGAGCTAGACTTCTCGTCGTTTAATAAATTGCTGAGAATCTCTCACAAAGACCAGGTTTAGAAACGTTTAGCTTTGGGGCTCCAAGAATAATCCGACTTGTATTGCTTAGGAATAGCTTACCCAGAAACTTTTGCTGTCGTATCAATGAACTTTAACTAGGACTAATCAAGATTAATTGAGGATTAGCAAAACAAGGGCATGTTTAATCCATGTTTAGCTTTTAAGATTGGATTTATTACCTTTTTTAAAAGCGTGTGTCTTTTATTATGAACGAGGTTATGAAAGGTTCAATCAACATTTTTTAACTCCTACGAAAAAAAAAACAGGGATGTTGTGACCAGCATGTGTGTCTTTGTGTGTGTGTGTGTGTGTGTGTGTGTGTGTGTGTGTGTGTGTGTGTGTGTGTGTGTGTGTGTGTGTATTTGCGTGTGTATGTGTGTGCTTGATAACTTTCGAACGGATGGACCGCTTTTAATTCGGATTTCTTGCTTGAAAGTTGACGTGAGTGAGATGATTCTTAGCTATTTATAAGTTTTGCTTGTTGTTTTTATGACTTAATACAGTTAAAAGCACACAGTTTATTTGATGGTAAGAGACATCCGTAACCTATAGATACCATAGATGTTATGGGTGCATAACGTAAGTTTGCCAAGTGAGAAACGTTACTTAGAGAAAAACAAACTGTAGACCCCACCTAACTGAAAATGCTCCTTAGGTATGGGTGTGGTATCCACGGAATAAGACTAAGTCAACGTTTCTTATTTATTAAATCAATCATTTTTTGTGGGAATATTATAACGGATACGTAAATACCACAGTCTATTTATTTTAACAAACGAGTACTGAGTATGTCCCTCGCATATTTCCGATACTGACAGAGTGAGATGTAGCGTTTGCAGTGATTGGCACTACGCCTTTGTTCTAATTGTCAAATTGTAATGGCGCGGTCTGATTGATTGAAATTAACTTTGTCTTGATTATGTGGACCAATAACAATGCAGTTTTTTGTTACTCGTTTGTTAAAAAAAACATAAATTATAGTCGACTTTTCCGAACCGAAACTTCGCAATGAGCACATAACTCAGAGATTCCTTTGTGTTTTCCACCTTCTAACATCCATCATTTCTCAGATATGTCAACAAAGATTCAACATAAATATAGGTAATTGATGGCTCAGGGAATAAGTATGAATAACAAAATACAAAATATTTTCAGCCACATTGAATTCCGTCGACGTCCGCGCGTGATCCATTTTAACCTACTTAAAATAAATGAGGAGGTTTCTCAATTAGACTGTATATATTTTTAATAAACAATTGTTGTTGATATACTAATTACGTCACTAATATAACAATAACAAGTACTTTATAAGCTATTATCAGCTAAATAATAATTATAATAATATTGTGTCTTTTAATGTATTTATTTTTATGTATTTTGGTGCACAATAAAAAGTTATTCTATTCTATTATTTTTACAGACTTTAGATTCTTTAAAATCAATAAACTCACACCTGACACCATGTAGTCTAGTAACAATGGTGGTAATTTTGTTGCGCACTCACTAAACTAATTTTAAGTTATCGCTGTCTTCATTCAACTTAAGAAACAGAAAGAGACAAAACACTTTTAGAGCTGTCAAATTAGACCGTACACGTCATTTCTACAGTTTAATCTATCACTAGAAAAACGTCGATTAAAAACATCGCGATTTGACATGTTCGGACTAATCTGACGTTTCTAAAACGTTCCATCTCTTTTGTTTTTGTTTCATTTGAGAAACATTGCATGCATCTCAAATAAGTTTAGTTTGTGAACAGCGGAATTACCACCAATGTCACCCATTAACAAAGAAAACTTGTATATACTAATACAAACAAAAACATATGAGTATCCATTTAACAAATAACAAAAAATGCACTATTTCAATTTCTCTGCTTACTTTGACAAATAATGACAGGCTGAAAAGTTTTCCACATTTAGCATGTTATTGGATGGATGTCAATTTTAAACAGTGTTTAACTAAACATGCGTTTAAATATTTTTCGTATTTAAGGCGGTGTAAGTTTCTAAAAGTATTTTATGTTATTTTTGTTAGTGTGTACCTTAATTTTACTTTTTTGAATACGATATTTGTCGGCGTAATTGATTAAATTTAACTCAACAGGCTTTAATTTTGTTGATTTATAGTAAAAAGTTTGGAAGTAAATTCAATAAAACACGATGTTATTATCTGTCACTTTACAACTGTACTTGAGGTTGTCTGTCTGGCAGAGAACGCTCTAAAGCCGCCTTTGTGCACCTGACTTAAATATTATAAGTGAAAGAGTGTGTATTATTTTTAAATTTTGATGCATAATAAAGTGTATTCATTCATTAATTCAACTGTAATAAAAAGTATAACAAATTATGTTGCGGAAAAGTACAAGTACGTTAAAAAGTGTTGATCTGGTTTTCTCCGTGTTGGTTTGGGCTCCTTTGCAGAATAGACCATTCGCTTTCCTGCCAGGCAGCTCGTAAAAGGCGAGTAAGCTTATCGTCACTAACACCGTGACATCTGACTAGGTGGTATAGTTTCGTAGCGACTCACCCGGATTGGTACCACCGCCTTACATATTCCTGCCGCCATAACGTCACGACGTGTTCCGGTTCGGAGGGTAAGGTAGCCGGTAAATTTACTTTTGCTCGAGGCCTAACGTCCCGGCCTCAGGTTGGCAACGCACCATTACAACCTTTGGTGTCTGAATTTCTTACCATCTTCTGATGTATCCGTCTGCTTGTTTGCCTTCCAATATCATAAAAAGATAAGTAATAAATATAGCGTATCATAGAACAATACCTACCAACGAATTCAACTTTATGCTGAATGCTTCTCAGTCTGGAAAAACAGCGCCAGACTATAAAAATAAGACGATTTATCTGCGAAAATATTCTGATATTACTCGTACTTCAAATACAATACAAAGTCAATTCAATTTCGATGAGTAAATATTGCAATTGTTTATATTAAGTTTTGTATACAATGTAGTTTGTTTAAAGTTATTTTAGTATAGATTAGATACGTTCGCCTTTGTATCGCGTCGTTTCGGCACATGTTGCTCATTGGACGCTGTGTAAACATAGAAAGCCACAGGCTGCGTACACCTACGGGTGAATTTGTCATTCACAAATTCGCAATTTACACTAAAAAGCAGTAGAGAAGAATTATGTTTTTTGTATCCGGTTGATAAACTGATAATTTAGGTTCCGTAAAAACTTCAAAAACCGAATTAATTTTAATAATTGTGTCACTTAAGTACACAGAAATTAAGTGTTTTTCTCGATCTTGGAATCATTGGCAGTAAAATTCTAAGCTTATGGAAGTAGAAGCGGCTATAAATGTTTTCCTGGACACATATTAAGATGGCACATATTTCGGCCTGGTATACCTGCAGTGGCATGGAGACCCAAGCACACATGCTTGCTGAATAACGGCCGCTGCAGAAAACACCCACTTTAGCCTTTTCATCTTTTTTTTTCGGCTAGTAATACAATAATGATTAAGCACAGTAAAACTGCAACAACTGATTTCAAATAGTTCATTGGGTACCAAGTCATGATTTGATGATTCTTTTTTTCAAAAGATAGCAAGTGGTTCCGAAACGATCCCACATAAATTTTATCAATATCCTTATAGTGTTTTTTAGTAATACAAAAAAACAAAAATCCTGGTCTTGAAAAAAATATAATATGTAACTCCAAAACCTAGTCCGATTGTAATAAAATTAATATGCAGCTTGAAATCATACCCTATCATTCAAAAACAATAAAATTGGTTGGCTGTTAGTAATAACAAACATACAAAAAAAAATTAAAATCGAAATGAGATCGTCCTCCTTTTTTGGAATCTGTTGAAAAGTACAAGTAATAATTGTAAAAAAAGGTATATTCAGAAATTCCTCCAAAAGCTGACGATGCAAAGTATAAATTCTGAATGCAAATGCTACGAATATACATTTTAATATACAATCCCCTTATTAAACGAGTACTCCGCAAATATTACAAACCAGAGTAACCCTGGATTTTAATGAGGTCAAACGTCACTCTGGAATCTGTTTGTATATTATTTCCTGTAATAATACTGTAAAATACGCTATATTGATTAAATTCAATAATTTAACTAGCAGCCCGTCCCAGATTCGCTGGCTTAGGCAAACTTCTATGTTAACATAATATAAACTTATTTAAATAAATTTTTAAATTTTAGGTTTATTAAATAAATATATAATTTATTTAAAAAACCGGCCAAGTGCGAGTCGGACTCGCGCACAAAGAGTTCCGTACTATCATCTATAATAGAAAATCACATTTGTTGTAGGTATGCTAATTTTTAGTCTGTTTAGTTGTTATCTAATTAAAATCCATGGTAGTTTATTTTTGCTCTTTGGGTAGTCTTGATGTTACCTCCCCCGCTACCAGTGCGGCCGTTGCTTACCGCCCCGCGTTTTCGTTATTATGTATTAGATTAGGTATTTATTTTTTATAATTAATATATTTTTAAATATTTACTTATATATTCAAGTTTTTACGTGTTCATTAAGATCTAGTAAAAATTGCTTAATTATTAATATTTATTTTATTATTTACTTTATTGTTATTTCATTATTTATATTGAAAGTAAATATTCTGTGAAAATTTGAAGCGTTTACCTGTTACCTTCTTTAATACTGAGCAAAAGAATACGAAAAAAAAACACGTTTATTTATGGGGATCCCCTTTAATATTTTTTTTCAATTTTTAGTATTTGTTGTTATAGCGGCAATGGAAATACATCATTTGTGAAAACTAAAATTTCAGCTTTTTAGCTATCACGGCTTATGAGATACAGCCTGGAAACAGGCAGACGGCGGAGGCTTAGTAATAGGGTCTGTTTCTACCTTTTGAGTACGGAACCAGCGGAAACGGTGGATTCATGGTGATCTTTGAGACAGAAGTCACTATTGCTCAATGTTATATGTAGTGACAAGTGAATTACAGCCTTATAATTTATTCCTGATTTTTATGAGGAGATCCATGAGAACTCTCTTATTATTAGTTACTAAAGATAAATGGTTGCATGATTCTAAACTACACAGCGCCATGTCTTGTCCGTGCTGTAAAACTAATTAAATTGTCGGTGTTACAGTTCCTATTAAAAAAAAATACGTACTAGATCTCGCCCAAACCAATTTTCGGTGAATTTTTTCATTGTAATGTAAATCGTTATTTTTAGTTTTATCGTTCTCTTATTTTAAAAGTTAAAGCATTCATGATCCTGGCAGACCTGTCTTGCTTTTTCCACGTTCATTAATTACCCTTTTCATACAAAAACGCCGGTTTCGAAGACTCTTGACACCACCTTCGGATACCACCTGAGCTATTTGATCGTGGAATATCAACCTAGGTCTCCCCGGATAGCCAAATTCCTCCATATTCGCAATGAATATCTGCTTTGTTAATCTTTCATACTGCGATTGTAATGCAAATATTATTCTGACCGTTCATTTTTCCAATCTCGGATAACATTGTGGTTAACCCCCGAAGAAAAACAAGTGATAATATAAGTTTGACGTGTGTGTGTCTCTGTGTGTCTGTGGTATTTTAACTTTTGAACGAATAAAACAATTGCGCTGATGCTGATATAGTCGAGATGGTTCGTCGCTTGATTGCATGTTGAGTTTTTTCAAGGGTTGATTGAACTTTTAATTTGAAGATCATTTGACCTCATGCCGTCAACGCCAACAACAGAGAGACTAAAATTCTTTAGTTGTTATTATTAAAGTGAAAGTAATAATAAAAACGGTGATATCATTCCTCATGAGCAGTTGGAGAACTTTACTACGTAGTCATGCATGAATTATTCATTTATGTACAAGCATGATGTGTTTAACCTACGTGACTTAGCTCCATTTGTGCTTAAGGCTCGGACAATCGATGCATTTTCGTCTTGCTCGTTCCACCTCGATCAGTAATTAACGATCACTCTCGCACATACTGTCAATTTCTATATAAAGTTTTTTTATATGAAAGGATAGAAAAGTTAGTTAGTGTTTTCGGCTAGTCTTGGATGCCCTGGTAGTGCCTCTGCCTACCTCTTCGGGGATATGGAAGTGAACATAGTACTTCATAAAGCAAACTCACTTTTTCCTAATGGTAGGAGACAACTGCAGCCTATAGACACAACAAATTTTAAAAGCTGCATCACCGTCCTGTAGCCGAAATGTTAGGCTGGCTATGCAGATACACTGTCCGGACCGTCATAGTGTCATTTTTACCCACGAAACTTGCTGCATAGCGCTCTACCACCAGTGGTCTTATTGGTAATGGCCGATTTAACCAAATATCATCACTTACGATCTCCTTTGGAGTAAAGCAGATTATTTATTGTATACAGAGGACTCTAATCAACACAGGGTTGTAACATTTTGTACAAGTCATCAAAAAAAAAACGAACCCACTAAGGGTGTTTTGCTGTCATCATCATTATCAGCCGGAGTACGTCCACTGCTGGACACAGGCCTCCCCCAAAGAGCGCCACAAGTCATGGTCACCAGCCGCTTGTATCCTGCTTGTATTTTTTGCTGTAATCTGGCCGATTTGTCGAAATTCGACCATACTACATTTTATTACAGACACATTTTTAATAAGAACGCCATTTTCATTTATCAACCTACTTCCTTGTTTCTAAACTTGATGAATATAGTTTGTGCCCCATCTATGATCTTTTTTCGTTATAATCAATATATTTATTAGCGTTTGTCAATTCCATGGCAGTGTGTGTAATGTTTTTTTTATTTATTTAATGCGCTTCATAAGCATTTTATTGAAAAATATTAGCGTTCTGCACTTCTCCTACACATAACCTATAAGTGTGCCACGATTCACAATCCTCTGTCTGCGCAATTTTCATAAAAAGGGTTCAAAGTTTTTGCTTCACGTATTAATATCATAGTGTATAAAACACTACACTATTTATGACGCAAAAACAGTTTAACTGATTTGGCTGAAAATTTATATGAAAATAGCTTATTTAATACTTTTCATCGTGAAACCGGTAAGCTATTTACAAAGTAATAAATTAAAAGTGATACGTAAAACAGTACAACTGTTTATTTGTTTATAAATATGAAAATAGCTTAATTGTCGGAGCCGTCTCCTTTATTATCTGTATAAAGGATGCTTTTTATCTTGTTCGACTTCGAAGAAACTAGGAAACACGATGTTTTTTTTTTCGGTACAAACTGAATGGGTCAGAAGAATTTCACCGGAACAGATAGTGAAAAATAAATCTTGTAGTGGTATCGATATTGATTTCACAAAAAAAAGATACCATGTGATATGAGGGGGTTGAAGTTCCTAAAAATGTTCTCTCTCAAAAAAATATATGTATGAAAAATTGGCACTTCCAAGGCGGTAAGATTGTGAAACAAAAAACATTTTTGTGTATATATCAATGAAAGATTTTGGCAAGGACTGATGATATACTGGTGAAGGTATGGTGCATACTACAAGTTTTAAAAAAGCTCAAAGACAACTTTCTTATTTATATAGTCTACGAAATGCAAAGGTTTTTTTGGCAGCGAAAAATTACAATGGTATTTTGAGCAATACAGTCAAACAGTACCTACTTGTGACCAGATATTCCATAACGCTAATGGGCGATACCGACTCGCACTTGGCCACTTTTTATTATTCTAAAGCAATCTATCAACGTTCCAAAATACGAAGAGTGAATGAAATATTTCTGAGTGTCACTCTTGGGAAAAGTATAATATTTTACAGGTTCTGCAAATCATGGTGACAAACATTTTTTTGTTATTGGAAACGTAAACGTTGGAGCAATTCTGTAATTGCTTCTTGGAAAAATACGAAGTCTTTGTTGGTGTAAGTGTTATCATCATAAAAGCATTACTTAAGTATTTATTCATTTAGGCGTTTGTCCGTTTTGACGTTACAGGGTCCGTATTTCTGATCTTGCATATTGCTCATTATCCCGAACTTCGTTCCATCTGACAATCATGACTAATAACATTTTGTGTAAGAAAATAGCGTATCATTGTTCCAATTTTACTAACGGGTTTTCTATTCATGTTTTGAAACAATCCCTGAATTTCCACGAATTCCTAATAATTAAAACGAATCGAAATATTTTAGAATATATAAAAACTTTCCAAAAAGCAACAAGACTGCCTAATGGATTTGCCCTTTAAACTAACAATAGTGTTTTTTAGCTTTGATGATTTTTAGTTTTGGTGAATTTATATTGATAAAGAAATTATATCTTTGATTTTGAAAAATGTAAACCTTTTTTCTCGTTGCCTTCAGAATTGGTAACTGTCATTGAAATTTAAAATTAAAGACTAATAGCCAACCAGCCACTTCGGGCCATTTGAGTTGCCACGCCCGATAATCGAACCTGAGATCAACATGTAGATGACTGAGATATGGCTAAGTAATCGTCAACACTGTATGACAGAAGTGACAGAGATAGTTTAGTTTGATTATTTTATAGAATATATGTCACGTCCCTTCTTCTCGTCCTTTCTATGACCGTAGGTATTTTTTCTTTCTATTGAAAATTGTCTTTTTTTGTTTTTATTTTTTTGTCGATTCGTATTAGACGTCCATTGTTCATCTGACAATGCCCGTGTTTAGTCTTCATACAATATTGTTAGGAACCAGCTTTCTATTACACAAAAAATATTTATGTAAACCCCTGACATATCGTCGTTGGTATTATTGTGAAACGAAATAAAGTTCTAAAAGTATAATTATTTTCGAATTCATTGAAAAAATGTTATTTACAAAATTAATCCCCATTTCTTTAGAGTATCGCATCCCGCGAGCTAAAAATTTTGCTTAATCTCTTTTTTGATTTTAACTAGCATTAGGAGAAGGTTCATATGCAAATTAATCAATATTTATCAACCGACGAAAAAAGGAGAAGGTTCTCAATTAGACCCATATGTTTTTTATATGTTTGTTACACGATTATTCCGGTGTTTGTGGACGGATTTTCAAAATTGTTTTTTAATTGAAAGCCGATACTCCCGCGGTGGTCCCATTATAATTTGGTCCAGGTCTGAATTAGCATTCATGAAAAAACCACATATGTTCCAAATTTGAAGTCGGTTTTTTTACAGTTTTACTGCGTTTAAATTTTAGGATAAGATAACATCTGTCAACTTAGCTAGTCTATCTATTCATATAAAATTAATCCAAGCTACTTCTCGTGGTCATCGCTTGAGCCGATGGAACAATTTTGTTCAATATTTTTGTTGTATTAGTTATTGTCAAGAGAAGGATCACTTGAAGAGAAAACCTGGGAAAAATGCTCGGAAAATAGGAAAAATAGTACTTCAATTTTCTTCACATACAAGTTGTAAGTAATGTCAAGTGATACAAAGTTCGCCTAGTCAGCTTTTATTTAAGTATAAATAAATGAATCGCCATTTTTTGTCGTTTTAGTTATTAAAAAAAGTTTGTTTTTAATAAATTGCTCTTGGGCTTAAGCGTGGCTAGGTCGTATTCGGTGTGGATGTATTTGATTTCAAACAAGTAAAAAAAGAAAATTAATTGAGAGTTGCGTCACATTTCAACAAATTGATGAATTTCAAAGTAATTTATGTATTAAAACCTATGCGAATATATAGAGAATAAGCACAATGCTCTCTTAGTGGTAAGAGACGACTTCAAGCAATGACACCATAGATGTTATGTTGCTGATAGTGCGTAGCTTCGGGATTGCTAATAGTGCAGGTCTACTGGGTACCGCAAGACCGACACATGACACTGTCATAATGGTTAAACAGTGGACCATTATCCGGACAAATTGTTCTCTACCACCAATGAAAATTGTTTTCAAGTATAAAATTGTTACTAAAATATATTATTGTGATGTTTGGTACCATTACCGACAAACTTTGTGCTTTGATTACATCAGATAGTGAATTTCAAGCACAATACTCTAGATATAGATCATGAGTTGGTCCGGTCCGGGCTCCTTTGCAAAATAGACCATCTGCATTCCTGCCAGGCAGCTCGTAAAAGGCGAGCATTGGCTTATCGTCACTAACACCGTGAAATCCTACTAGGTAGTAACGTTTCGAAGCGACTTGTCCGGATTGGTACCACCGCCTTACCTATTCGTGCCACCATAACGTCCAATGTTTGCCGTTGACGTATTCCGGTTCAGAGGGTAAGGTAGCCGGTAAACTTACGATTGCTCGAGGCCTAACATTCCGGCCTCAGGTTGGCAACGCAGCGTTCAATAACACGGCGTGAATTTCTTACCATCAGGAAATCCGTCTGCTTATTTGCCTTCAATTATCGTAAAAAAATTATCAGTCAAGCATTTGCTTGATATTTGGCATCGATTGGGATTATTTAAGTTCGGTTTGGGAATTGTTACACTTTGGTTTCAGAATTGGGCGTACTTTGAACGCACTACAGTAAATCTAAATTTGTTCATCATCAGAAGAGTTTGATTGCACTCCACGAAGGT
>NJDD01000881.1:481298-498891 GCA_002245505.1 Calephelis nemesis
GGGAGGTGGAGGTCCCTGCATCCCCCTTTTGGGGTTTGCGTAGACACGCATCCCATGGACGTGTTAACGTAGTGTTGTCGTATTTTAGTAGAATGTTTATTTCTATACTCATCTCCATGCCCATATCCCCGAAAAGGTAAGCAAAGGCACAACCAGTGCACCCACGACTAGCCAAAGACACTAAAAGTCCAACAATCTGGTAGGTGGCAAGTCTATCGCTAACCGGGCACATATCCAATCCCGAGCAACATTTTTTTTTATTAGAAAATTGGAAAAACTGAATTTTCTTTTTGTTGCCCGACCCGGGATTCGAACGCGGGACCTCAGCAGTCAAGTCCGACACCTGAACCTCTAGACCAAAGAGGAGATAATTCTATGTTCATGATGGTTTATTTGGCAACAAGTAGGCGTGCGTTTTTTGTGCGAGAGTACTGAGTAGTACAAAATAGTTTTCAAGATCGACTGGATCACTTGTTACAGCGTTGCTTTGACATTTCCGAGTTATTTATTACAGAGACTATTCTTGCTACTTATTATTATGAGCACTCGGGTTACCAGCCCAATGGCTTGGCTTGTATATGTGCTTCACCCGACAAACGTGTTTAAGTAAATACAGTTATAACTATCTTTTATTTAATTATGGTTAATATTTTTGTTCTTATATATTATATATCTATCTTATAAGTATATAAACAATACTTTAATCTATATAAACTGTTAGTAACTATTAATGTCAAGCGATACAAAATTCGCCGTGTCGGCTAGTTGTTAATAAAATTTACCATAAAACAAATACTCAATAAACACAAGAATCTCCGTATTATTTTGTATTTGCATAAAATATCGCAAGAGATCTGGAGACAGAAGCTGGCTTTAGCCAGTATCAGAATCTATACATATAATAAATCTGTAGAAGGGTCAATTCTGTACATTGAAAATATTAAAAAAATAAATAGCAGGGGGTGTTACTGTTTACTGTGATTAAAAAAAATGTTTGTTCGTCTGTCTGTATGTTCAGGCATCACGTGAAAACTAACAGTTCGATTTCGATATAACTTGGTATAATTATACCTTATTATCCTGGGCATAAAATGGGATACTTTTTATCCTGGAAAAATACGTAGAAAAAAATATTTAATTTCCAGTTTTATCACGCGAAGACCGACATCCGCGCGGACGGAGTCGCGGGCGGAAGCTAGTGATGAATAATTTCTCTCAAAATTAAAACCTTGTTGAAATTAAAATGTTCCAACAAAGTAGACTATATCGGTTAAAATACAGGTCATCGTTAACAAGACCATTGGTGGGAGAGTACTGTGCAGCAAATTGCCTAGGTAGGGATTCACCTCCTACCAGTTCCTGCCGCCATAATGACTATCATGTTCCACCCCGAAGAGTAGGGTATCTGGTAGACTTGCGCAATATGCCCCAGATACCGGCCACAGGACAGCGATGCACCTATAACATCTATGGTGTTTATTGTCCACGGTTATCATGGTAAGGCAGCTCGTAAAAGGTGAACATAGACTTACCGTTACTAGCACCGTGACATTGTACTAGGTAGTAGAGTTTTGCAGCGGCTCGCCTGGCCTTAGGTACCTGTTCCTGCCGCCATGACGTTTGGTTCAGGTTGGCAACGCGCCATTACCGCCTCTAGGTGGTGTGAATTTCTTACCATCAAGAAATCCGTCTGCTTGTTTTCCTTCCAATATCATAAAAAAATCTAAATAAAATTGCACAAATCGACTTTGATTTCAATAAAAAAAATTATCGACACAATTGTTTTTTATCGATTTATTTGGGTTTCCGTCATCCCATGCAGACTTTGTGGCAATGAAACCACCTTGAATGAGCACTCTTTAAAATGAAAAACCGAATTTCTGAATTTGGTTCAGAAATGACGAAGAAATATTAACATACATAAAAATATGAATAGCAGAGCATCTTTACGCCCATGTCCCCGAAGAGGCACAACCAGGGCACCCACGAGTAGTCGAAGACACTAAGTCCCACAGTGTGATAGGTGGTAAGCCTACCGCTAACCGGGCACATATCCAAACCCGAGCAACGTTTTTTTATTAGAAAATTGAAAATGTAAATTTTCTATTTTTTTTTTCAGTTATACTACTCTTAAATTACAGAGTATTATATTATATATCCAACTGTTTGCAGACATAAAATCGCAAAAAATATTTTGTAGCAACTTAGATTTTTTTGTAAAATATATCTAAAAACATTAAGGAAATAATGTCTATTAATTCTCCGTGTAATTAATTCTCCGTTTATTTTAATACTAAGAAAGGTATGTCCATACCCATATCCCCGAAGAAGTAGATTGAAGTACAACCATAGTATTCACAACTAGTCGAAAACAATAATTCTTACAATGTGATAGGTGACTCAACCTACCGCCAACTGGGCACGTAGCCAATACCTTGCATCTTAATTTAAGAACACATTTTAGTTTTTGTTGCCTTACCCGGAGATAGAATACAAGACCTACTGTAGCAATGCCTAAATCACACTAGACTACAGAGGTTATACTCCTTGGTCACTCAAATATTCTTTATCCTCAGATAAAAAGATTTTATTGAGAATATCTTAATACCTATATATAAATTTCGTGTCACAATGTTTGTCCTCAATGGACTCCTAAACCACTTAACCAATTATAGTAAAATTCACACACCATGTGCAGTTCGATCCAACTTGAAAGATAGGATAGCTTATATCTCAATTTATGGTAAAAAATTACCTTCCGAGCAAAGCCGTAACGGGCAGCCAGTTTTTCTATAAAATGAAAAAAACGATCTCTTGCTATTGTTAAATTAGCTTTAGAAAATCCTTTTGGGAAGTAAACTATTTTTTTTCCTATCGGCGGAAAACGGAAGAGGCTCTCAACTTTACTTACCTACATGTATTTTATATCAGACCAGTCATACCTTTTTACAAAGTAGTCTGATTTTGATAGTTATTCAAGAAACGCTCCAAATCAGCCCCGTGTTGGTCCAGGTCTCTTTGCAGAATAGACCATCTGCCTTCCTGCCAGGCAGCTCGTAAAAGGCGAGCAGAGGCTTAACGTCACTAGCAGCGACTCGCGATTATTGGTACCACCGCCTTACCTATTTCAGCTGCCATAACGTCCAACGCTTGCCGTTGACGTGTTCCGGTTTGGAGGGCAAAGTAGCCCATAAACTTACTTTTGCTCGATGCCTAATATCCCGGCCTCAGGTTGGCAACGCACCATTACCACCTTTTAAGTATTTAGGCGGCGTGAATTTCTTACCATCACGAAATCCGTCTGCTTGTTTGCCATCCAATATCATAAAAAAAAAACAAATTTTGAAAAAAGAACAAGACAAATTGAGATACTTGATTTTTCGCACACTGATTTTTAGGTACAGGTAAGAATCATAGAATCATACAGTTATGCTTAACGTGAGACTAGTAGATGAATAAAACAGCCTGCTTTAAAAAATAAAGTATCTTCACGCCCATGTCCCCGAAGAGGGACAACCAGGGCACCCACGAGTAGCCGAAGACACTAAGTCCCACAATGTGACAGGTGGCAATCCTACTATTAACCGGGCACATATCCAATCCCGAGCAATTATTTTTTATTGCAAAATTGAAAATATATATTTTCTAATTTTTTTGTTGCTCGACCCGAGAATCGAACCAGGAACCTCAAAAAAGTCTAACATAACATCTTATCTATCTATCTATCTATCATAACACCTTTTCACAAAGGCAGTTTAAAATGGTTCAGTATAAAATGTAAAAGTTCCTCAACATAAAACTACTTAAATGCTCAATTACAAGTTGCTAGTTCCACGTTGCTTAACTTTTACAAAGTTTTTGTTTTGTTGAGCGCTTATTTGAACCGTCGAAAGGTTACCTTTACGGCTGTAATCGGGCTAATGTAAGTTTTTCTGCCAATTTAAAACGAAATGTACGTTTATTTTAAAAGTAAGCACCTCGACGCCCGTATGTCGAAATAGGTAGGCAGAGGCAACTAGAACAACCACGAGTAGTCATAGGTTAACTTAATCACATAATGTAATGGCAAACCTATCGCCGACCAGACAATTACTCAAACTCAGGCAACGTTTTTTTTAATAAAAATTGAAAGAAAAAAAAACATGTTTTCTTAATTGATAGAAGACGGCGTTAGGTACTTTCCGGAAATCCGTACTTAAATCCAAATAAAATTATTTAATTACTAAATGGTAAGTCCAATTCATTCACAGCGCACTATTTTGCTTGTTTTGTCACGCCATAATACTTATACATTTTTTGGCCAGAATTTGCAAATTAAATAATTTTATATGGATTTACATAATTTCTTCTTTTTGTGACCCTACCCGAGAATCAAACCCGGGGCCCCAAAAATTCAAGTCCGACGCTGGACCGCTAGCCTACAAAGGTGATAACGAACAAGCACACGACTCACATAATGAAAAGAGAAAATCGTGATATTAAAATACCTTGTAATGAGTCGTTGTTTTGTAGCAGAGATGTTAGTTCAATTGTGTAGCTCTACCTGATATCCTACTCTTCTGAACGGAGTATAATTATGGCAACTGGAATAGACTGGTCATTGAATCCTCATCCAGGAATGTTGCTGCTACTCTCTACCATCAATGGTCTTGTTGGTGTTGACCCATTTAACTTTACTTTTTTACTTGCCTCTAAGCTACCAGGTAAGAAGACAGATGAAATATCCTCAATAAGATTTATCTAAAAAGATAAAATAAACTTACTTTTGCTCAAGGCCTAACATCTCGACCTCAGGTTGGCAACGCACTATTACCACCTTTGGTCTCTCTAGGCGGCGTGAATTTCTTACCATCAGGAAAAGCGTCTGCTTGTTTGCCTTTCAATTTCATAAAAAAATACAAATATTATAAATGCGAAAGTTTGTACATTTTTAAATCCTTCACGCAAAAACTGCTGAACCGATTTTCATAAAATTTAGCACATACATAGAGGGTAACACGGATTAACACATAGGATATCCTATACCACCATTTGAGCATTAACCACGCGGGTAACGCCACGGGCAATAGCTATACCACCATTGGACCATTAAATGGACCATTAACCGTGCGGGTAATGCCACGGGCAATAGGTAGTAACATAGGAATTGGAAATGTCCGATTTTAATATTTCACAAGAATATTTAGGAAGAGAAAAAAGATTCAAACATCCAGAACTTTCCTTACGCGGACCTATTCTAAATGTTCAATTCCAAGTTGGTAGTTCCACGGACCATCACTTAACTTTTTACGACCTTTTCGGCGAACATAATGTTCGAAATGTTACATTTAGGACTGAAATGAAACTCAATAAAATTTGATTTGAATTCGTAAAATGTGTACATTTTGGTTTTCCTAAACTTCCGTGTATATAATGCAAATACATAATTTCAGCAGAATGAATTTTGTCATTGGTATGACTGATTTATAGTTTGTTTTATCATTTATCTAAATTCTGAAGTTATTTGAAGTGAAATTTCTCTGTAACTACATTAACACAATTTAAAGCTTTGTCTTTTATGGAAAAATGAAACTTTTAAGTTTTGCTTTTAATGTATTAGAACAGCTGGTGTTGTGTATTATATGCTTTTGCTTCCCATGCTTAGCTACATAAGTGAGGTCTATAATAACACTAAGAAAAAGTATGTTATAGTCGTCTGTACCAACATGAAACTTATAAATATACTCTAAAAAAGTAACGTTTTTGTAAAAGGTAGATAAAAATTTAAAGCTTATTTTTTTTATTTTTACTACGTACTGTTGAAATCATTTACATAGTATTTAAATTAAGTTTTCATTAAGATTCTTAGAATTTTATTTTAATTTTGTAGTAGCAAACATTAATTTGCAAATTTATGATTCTTTATGTAAAAAAAAATATGTGTTGTAGAAAGGAGTCTTTAAGACGAAGATGTTAAGCGTTTTACTTGTTACATTTGAAAATAAAGCGTTATAGGTATAATACATTGAAACGTTTAATATTTCTGCCTATATTATAAATATTCTTAAACAAAGATGGTTCAATAAAATCCCAAAAGTTTTCTTGTATCGGCCTACTTTAAACGGTCAATTACAAGTTGATAGCTCCACAAAATGTTTCATAACTTTTATGATGTCCGTTTTGATTGAAGAGTAACTGTACCTAAAGAAAGTTTGGCACTTATTTCGAAAATGTAAATATTATATAGTTTTCTTTGAAAATTACTCGATTTTTTATGAGACAGTGAAGTATACAGAATTCCCCCCTAGAAAGAGACAACCGAGGTGTAGACGACGCAGGCCTTTCAGGGTGCAGATACTTCGGAAAAAAAACCGTGATTATATTTATTAAAATATAATCACGACAATAATAAACAGCCAAATACTTATAGACATATTTTTATCTCCAAATAGCTACAGGTTGACAGGCGGCCGTTCACCATCGTTAACACGTGGTATATAGATACCATAAATGCTCCAGCCACATGCGAGCTACTGTTGACCTACTGTACAAGTTTACCGAATTTCCTACTTTCAAGACCGTGTTGTGGTTCTGGACAGCATCTACTGTCTATATAGCGGCAGAAATAGGTAGAGCGTTGTCTCCGGAGTACTTGACGACCAGTTAAAAAATAATTATTTACGTAGTTATCAAATGTTTCACAAGGTAAAAAGCCTTTTTAAGTCAGATGGATCTTGACGGTATAAGAAATATGCATCACCTATATTAAATGTAATAATGATGCTTTGCCATTCTTAACTCAACTCAATATTCAAGCTGGAGTATTAAGCTCCTTACTAGAGTTAATTAGGCTTGGCCTCGTGGTATAGGGAAGGTCACCACCAGACCACGAGATTACAGAAGCGATCTTTATTAGTTTTATTATTCTATTTAATTTTATTTTATGATATAGGAAGGCAAATAAGCAGACGGATTTCCTGATGGTAAGAAATTCACGTCACCTAGAGACACCGAAGGTGAATATGGTACGTTGCAAACCTGGGGCCGGGATGTAAGGCCTCGAGCAATAGTAAGTTTACCTGCTACCTTATCCTCCGAACCGGACCACGTCATGACGTTATGGCGGCAGGAATAGGTAAGACGGTGGTACTAATCCGGGTGAGTCGCCTCGAAACTCTACCACCTGGTAATTTAAGTTATTTCTTATTTGATTAGTATTAGATAGAAATAGTGACAAAGCTCTCCATTCATCCTTGCTAGCTCGCATTTTATATTAGTAGGTTTGTCATAAATTTAAAGAAAATGTTTTACCTCAGACTGGATTTGAACCTGCACTTTGCTTTCGATTTTCGCTAACTAATGCTATAGGGTCACTTTTTCACACATCATCACGGATGATGCTGTAATATGTATAGTCAAACCGATTGGCAATAGTATAACATAAAGTGTAGGCGTAAAGTATATCTGTAAAGTATATAGTGGAAAAGTACAATGCCAAGTCGCCACCAAGTGCAACAACAAGCATAGGTTCTACTATAGCATTAGAATTTTAGAAGCCATTTTAGCTTTCGAGGATCCAACTTTTGTTGTGGGAAGTTTTTAATTGCTTTTTACCAATGTCGGTCGTCCTACAGCTACATAATTGTATGTAATATTGTCAAATGAGCCATGAGTCGCCTCTGTGATCAAGCGGTCCGGGTGTTTGACTTGACTGCATGAGGTCTCGGGTTCGAATCCAGGGTCGGCCAACAAAAAGAAGATTGGATTTTTCCAATTTTCTAATATAAAAAAAATGTTGGTCGGGATTGGAAACGTGCCCGGTTGGCGATAGGCTTGCCACCTATCACATTATGGGATTTAGTATCTTCGGCTAGTCGTGGGTGCCCTGGTTGTACCTCTGCCTACCTCTTCGAGGATAACGGCGTGAAGATACTTTGTCAAACGAGTTTATCTTTGCAAATGAAATGCACATTTCGTAATGTCCATAATTCATTCCTTATTTAGTTATTTAAGATTGTTTCTAAAATTAAAGTGGCTTAAGTTACTCATTATTAAATCGTCTACTTGCTAGTGAAAATTTCGACAACATCCGTCCAGCTATTTTAGAGATTATACGGAATAAACGGACAGGCGAAAACACTGACAAAAATTGTAAAAAAATGATGTCTTTGTATAAGAACCGTAATAAATAATCATATTTATTTGTATAGATTTGTCTCAATCACAGCACTAGTGCTAAAGTTAAAATATCTTAGTTGGATTCTCAAACTGTAGTATTTCACAATGTGCACCTAATAAAATAGTTCTTTACAAATCGAGAGTTTCCGTGTTTCCACTTTGAGCAATCGATTACAAGTAGCCAGCTCGACAGAACATTGCTTAACTTTTTACGATATCATTTGTTTCGGTCAGGGAGTAAGTGTCCGAGTACATTGTGTAAAAATAAAACTAGAGGAAGTTGAACATCACTTTAGAAAATGGACGCAATATAGTTTTACTTGCTATAAAAAATATTCGTTCATAACTTGACGATATGAACAAGATTTAACTTGTTTGTTTGTTTGATTGTAAGGGACGAGAGTTTCTTCACATAAACATATCGTCGATGAAATACCAATACCTCCTAAGTGTTAGGAATCTAATTTTAAACCAGAAGAGAAAAAAATGTTAAAAAAAGATTTTATTTATTTTGATTAACTGTTAGTAGTAAAATAGTTTTTAGTTACAATGGAATGTGGTTATGTTTACGTTTTATAGGGACTTAGTCACTTAGGAGATATTGATTCTAGAACTTGAAAATCTATAATATCGGAAATATTTGCTATCCTTCGAAAAAAGAATTATCTAATCGTGAAGTGATGCCCGAGGAAATTGTAATGTGATAGTCTGTCCTAAAACAGTATGCGCTCAGCCTTAGTCTAAAAAAATCTCAGTTTGATCTCGTATGTTGTCTGCCAATTTAATCATGCGTTGATATGATACAACATCGTAATTATATGGGTTCTTGCAGAGCTTCAGCGTGGCGGCATTGATCATGATGAAATAAAACTATAAAAATATCACAAATCTGTTTCCAACTGGTTGCTACAAAAGAAAGCAGTATTTAACTCTTTTTCATTATAAACCAAGTTTGATGATCAAAGCAGGTAATTTTGAGTGAAATTATTTTTTATTTTTTTTATGTTATAGGAAGGCAAACAAGTAGACGGATTTCCTGATGGTAAGAAATTCATGCCGCCTAGAGACATCAAAGCTGGTAATGGTGCGTTGCCAACCTGAGGTTGGGATGTTAGGCCTCTAGCAAAAGTGAGTTTACCGGCTACCTTACCCTCCGAACCGGAAAACGTCATGACGTTATGGCGGCTGGAATAGGTAAGGCGGTGGTACCAATTCGGGCGAGTCGCTGCCGTACTCTACCACCTAGTCGGATGTCACGGTGTTAGTGATGGTAAGCCTATGCTCGCCTTTTACGAGCTGCCCGGCAAGTAAGGCAGATGGTCTATTCTACAAAGGAGCCCGGACCAACACGGGGAAAATTCTTTCAAAGGTTTTCAACTGGTTGCTTTAAAAAAAAAAAGAAGTATTCAATTCAACTGAATTTTATGTCACTATAGAATGTTTTTCCATTATGAACCAAATTTGATATTTAAAGAAGATAGTTTTGAGTGATATTTAAAAAAAATCCATCCAAAGGGGGTTTCCAACTGGTTGCTACCTACTCAAATCAACTGTATTTTATGTCACGTTATAATCTTTTGCATTATGAAACAAATCTGCTATCTAGTTTTAGTTAAAAAAAATCTTCTGAAGGCTTCCGTTTAAACCAAATTTCATAAATATAATTTATTTGAATTTTTTGTATCTTTAAACAAAAAAGTTATATCACTTAGTGACCTCAAATTTTTAAAGAATTTAAGAAACCAATAAAAAGTCAATGAAAAAATAAACTCCTTTTATAAAGTCTAAATTTCTCAAAGCTTTTCTCAATAATGCCACCTTTTTACCATATTCGTTTGTCGAACCTCCTGTATACGATCGTAATAATAACAACATCCATTGCAAGTCTTGAACTAAGTCTTATTAACTTCATTAGTAAGTAATCCGGCAATATATTTCTTAGATTATTTTACCAACGCGCGATGAGGGAGTCATACCACCACAATGAACAGTGTATCCAGGAATTACACATCTAAAATGTTAATTATAGTTTTAGTCATAAGCCTTTACTGCTTCGAAAACGTATACGAATATCCTTAACCACATTGAGCTCTTTGCAACAACGAGTATTCTGTGATTACTACAAAGTGGCTTTACCACATTACCTAGTTTAGTTTGACCTCAGTTTAAATATTTATTAGGTTCACACTAAACTAGAATATGAAACACTAGATGTAACCAATAACTATTTGCTCTAAAACTGTTGTTTGTTAGAGTTCTATTTGGTCAGTAAAACTATGTACCTGTAATTTTGTTGTCTTTATTTTTTATTTTTTTTATGACATTGGAAGGCAAACAAGCAGACAGATTTCCTGATGGTAAGTAATTCGAGCTGCCTAGAGACACCAAAGGTGGTAATGGTGCGTTGCGAACCAGAGGCCGTGATGTTAGGCCTCGAGCAAAAGTAAGTTTACCGGCTACCTTAATTAAACCTTAAACCTGTTTTTAATGAAATACCTACAGGCGTGCGGTACATCAAGGCTGTCAATACGCAATAGGGAAACGCTCTTTTAGTGTAAGTTGTCGCCTCTGTGGTGTAGCGGTTTAGTTGTTGGACTTGACTGCCTGAGATCCCGGGTTCGAACCCCCGGGTCGGGCAACAAAAAGAAAATTGGGTTTTTCCCATTTTCTAATAAAAAAAAAACGTTGCTTTTGGATTGGATATGTGCCCGGTTGGCGATAGGTTCGCCACCTATCACATTGTGGGACTTAGTGTCTTCGGCTAGTCGTGGGTGCCCTGGTTGTGCTTCTGCCTACCTCTTCAGGGATATGAGCGTTGGGATACGGGCGTGGGGATACTTTTTAATTTATTTGTCTTTATTTTATTCTTTACCAAGCATACCACCACGAAGTACCAAGTTCATTTTAACCAGTCAGAACGCGCCTTTACAATTCGGAAACGAGTAAAAAGCGTTCTGATTCGTCGAAATAAACTTTATGTTAATTACGTGGACCAATATTATTACAGAACAAATTTTTGATAACGTTTGTTAAAAAAATAGAGTATAAGTACATAGTACAATACAAAATAATCAAAGTATACAGCAACTACTTTGATAGTAATTTGAAATTGGTCCGGGCTCCTTTGTAGAATTCAACATCTGCCTTCCTTGCCTGGCAGCTCGTAAAAGGCGAGCATAGGCTCACCGTTATTAACAAAGGTAGAGTTTTTTTCTTTTTAAGGGCAATAAGCCTTTTTATATTTACCCCTGTCTGGGACAAGGCCATTTTTAGCAGTATTTTTGTTTACAATTTCAAAATTTTAAAAATCTCTTATAAAATATGTTTGTAGTCTACATGCTAAAATACAAAATATCGATACATATATAAATACAAGTAGACATAAGGTGAATGCAGTTTATTTATTATTATTTTTATTACTACTTTTTTTTTAATGTGGAGGGTATCTATTATTTTTTTTGTTTCTATTATACATTTTTTTCCTATACTATTACATAATCTTAGAAATATTATTATTTTTCTTATTCTCATTCTATTAATCCTATGTCTTATGATACTTAATATATTCCAAAATATATTAAAATCATAATTTTATTAATTCTACTTATTTCTATTATTAACAATCTTAACTATTTTGTTACAATATTCTAAGAACTTACTTCTAAGTTTACTTATTATATACTCTTTAATAGTATTTATATTTACTTGAATTCCAGTCTCCGATTCAAGCTGGAATCTTTGCAATGCAAAGATATGCACTCTACACTCTGTTATTATGTGAGGGACCGTTTCATCTGTTTGTGGGTCGCAGAGGCACGCTGGGCTCTCCTTAAACTTGAATCGTTTCCAGTATGAAGAGAACCCACCGTGTCCGGTAAACAACTGGGTAGTGGTCGCTGTCATTTCTATTTTACTAAGCAGCCTGTACGCCGGTCGCGTTACGCCTAACATCGCGGCCTAAAGGCGGCGTGAATTTCTTAACACCAGGAAATCCGACTGCTTGTTTGCTTTCCAATATCATAAAAAAAATCTAAAACTTAATATCGTAATTTCTTCACGATACCTTCCAGTTTTGTAGGGTTTTACTTTTGGTCTAGCGTTCCAGCGTCCGACTTGACTTCTTGAGGTCTCGGGTCCGATCCCCTGGTCGGGAAACACAAAAAGAATTTTCAGAATCTGTACTTGTTATCGTCGGCATTTGGTAGAATGCCATTGTATACACACTTTTTTTTAGGTAAACACTTGTACTTTTCCACTATTTATTAAAAACAATGTGTTTATATTGTCAAGATTATGCTCGGGTTATGATATGTGCCCTGTCGCCACCTACGTTATGGAACTTAGTGTCTTCAGCTAGTTGTGAGTGCCCTGATTGTACATTTGCCTACCATTCGGGCATATGGGCGTGAAGATAGTTATTTACACTTTTTGGGTTGACTGGAAGAAATTTCTATTGTCAGAGATACTTGTAAGTTTGCCTATTATGCATTTTTACTCTCGTGTTATTGCACATTTCTGGTCTTTGTGTGGAATAAAATATAAATAAATAAATCCACTAGCGGGTGACACTGTCTTTACATTTATGTAACCTATATACCTTATATTTATCAGTGGTTATATATTTTAATCCAAGGTTATCAACCTTCCAGTTCATTGCTTTCTCTAGCGTATGGATAACGACGAGATCTGTAATGTTTAATGAACTAGAGAAGTTCAAAGGTCTTGTTAAATGGAGAACAGTGTGTTTGATGTTAATACATTTTTTATTGCAGTGATTATTTATGTATGGTGAACTTAGTAACAGTAATAAATAAATATCCCTGGACAAGTCACACAAATTGAACCTTACCTCAAAGTAAGCAAATTAAATGCTTGTGTTATGGGTGTTATTCAACGATACTAATACATAGAAATACTTGAATAGATACCAAAATAAATTTAATAAACACCCAGACCAGAACTATGACCTACGAGGCGGTTAAATAATGTCAAATTTTTGTGTAGCTTACTCTGGGTATAACAGAACATATATTAAGCTTAAACATAAATAAGTAAATGTTTCGACGGCGAAGTGAATATGTAAACAGTAATGAATCGAAAGTTCATGATAAAACGGTAGCCTTTTTACACAAGCTGATCTTTATTTGGCGGCAACGAGGAAATACATTTTACACGAATTTTTCAATGATCGTATATTAATGCCAAACCTGCCAAAACTTGTGTTGCCTGAGATGCCAAAACTTTGGACCTCTTTTTAGGGAAATTGCGCCAACGGATGAGTATGAAGTTTGGCACACTCATAGTTTATGTGTAGGAGAAGTGCAGAACGTATATATTTTTTAATAATAATGCCTACAAAGTACATTAAATCGATAAATAAAATATTACCCGCACTACCATGCATTTGACACACACAAACAAATATATTGATGATAACGATAAAAGATCACAGATGGCGCACTAAAAAGTTTGGAAACAAAGCAGCTAGTCTTGAGAAACGAAGATGGCGTTCTTATCAACAAGATACTAAAATTTATTGGTATATTCGTATAGTCGTATTTCGATCAATGGGCGACCACTAGTGTTCTTGAAATTTAGGTTTGGTAATTGATAATCGTTTAAACTGGAAACAGCATATTAACCGTTGTGTGATAAACTTAGAGGCATTTTGGCAAAGTTTTCGCTTATGAAATATAAAATACCATATAAAACATTACTATTATTATATAACGCTTTGGCAGAATCAATCGTAGATTACGGACTGTCAAGTTATGGTAGAACTTATAAGAGCCACCTTGATAAAATTTATACGTTGCAATTGAGAATTTTAAAATAAATAGTACCAAATAAAATTAAAAACAAATATCAAAAAGATTATTCTAAGGTGACTTAGTAGACCCACGACTAGCTGAGTTAGTGTCAGCTAGTCGTGGGTGCCCTGGTTGTGTTTCTGTCTTCCCCCTTCGGTGATATGGGCGTAAAGACATTTTTTTATATAAAAGAAAGGCTTCATCAAAAACAAAATTGTGGGTTTTTTGGTTTGCCAGGATCGTAAGGTTTGGTATTCGATATCCTCTACTTATCCCACAAGCTTGAAGACATGTATGTATGTATGAAAATTGTACAAAATGCTAACACAAGGTTAAACAATTTTACTCTTTACTCATACACTTAATACAATCATTACTAAAAAACTAAGATAATATTTTCTCTCAATAGTGCCAAAACTATGTTGTGAATGTGATCATAATTATTGTTAATCTTCGGCTTAAGAGCTGTTGAATTAACGACATAATTTTCAAAGTATTCTATTAAACCTTCAGCAAGAGGAAAAGATCGTCTCAAACTTACAAACTTCAGAAACTTACTCCTAATATCCCTAAGAACTTACTCAAAGATGCAACTTGGAAGTCTTCGCTCTCGCCATCTGCTTATAGTGTATTTTGAACTAGGTAAGCAAACTTGTGAGTTTTCTAGGAATAGAATCTCCACTGGCAAAGTTTTACTTGCATGACTGATCTAAGTACGAATTCTGATAATTCTATGATACGTACTATGTTTAATATTTATCCTACTAATACTATAAATGCGAAAGTTTATGTGTTTGTTTGTTACTCTTTCAAGCAATAACTGCTGAACCGAGTCTCATGAAATTTGGTATACACATAGAAAGTAACTTGGATTAACATATAGGATAGTTTTTATTCCTAAAAAATGTTTCTGTGGACCACACGAGTAACGCCGTAGGCAACAACTAGTTGACAATACTAGTGTTTACTTTCATTAAAAAAACAGATATAATAAAATAAGCGTTTGTGGGTACTAGACCTAGGTTGACATTTTATGACCATCGTTGCCCAAGGGTGGTGTTAACAGTCTCCTAATCCGGCGTGTTTGTATGATAATACTAAAATTTCTAAAAACCATCTTGATCACGTCAGCTTTTAATTTAAAAAGTCTGCATCAAAATCGGTTTACGCGTTCAAAAAAGATGATTCTACCAACAGATACACACACAGATGCCTCAAACTTATACCACAATTTTTCTGTCGTTGCGTGAAAATAGAAATATTTGTGGAAGAAGCTATGCAGATCTGCAGAAATTGTTGCATTTTATTATATTAGGAGCTACTTTGCGGAAATCCACTATAGCAGATGTAAAATAAGCCTTTATTTTGCTAATTTCACGTAAGAAGTGTAACTACTGTGGCGAGAAGTCCAGGACACAGAATGTGACAAGCCTAAATCCACCGCCCGCCGCCGCGACCAGACCACGAATAAAGTAATAATACGAGTAGCTCGGGAAACAATATAAATTGTCACGTCCTTCGCATGTGACAATCCTACCTAAAGTTCTCACTTCACAACTCCGCGACCAGGTTGCTGATTATGTATCTCAATTGCCAACTCAAAATGGAAAATGAAAAAATTTACATCAAATAGCTGTCAAATGACGTCATTTGTGTTTGCTATTTCTAATGTATTTCTGTTGGTCACTTGATAGCAAATATGAAACACGTCATTTGACAGCTATTTCTCTCTCTCTCTCTTTTATAAAGTAAAGTTAAAAAGCTCGCTTTGTAAAGTAGGTTAAAAATGAACGAATCCGTAAGCAAAAATGAGTGGTTATTTTTCATTATCTATATATGAATACGTGATGCCAAAACTTTGGACCCCTTTTTACGAAAATTGCGCGGACGCAGGAGCATAAAATTTGGCACACTCATAGTTAATGTGTAGGAGACGTGGAAAACGCTAATAGTTTTCAATAATAATGCTTATAAAGTAGGTACATTATATCAATAAATAAAACATTACCCACACTACCATGCATTCGACTCACACAAACCAATGTATTGATGACTAGCAGTTTCACGCAGCTTCGCCTGCTAACTTAGCTTCTACTATACCGATTTGGATGAAACAAAGCCTATGTCACTTGTGGATAATGTAGCTTTCGAATGGTGAAAGAATTTTTAAAATCGGTCCAGTAGTTTTTGAGTCTATTCATTATAACCAAACAAACAAACAAAGTTTTCCTCTTTATAATATTAGTATGAAAACGATAAAAGATCATAGATGGCGCACAAACTATAATCATACAGTTTGGAAACATAGTAGCTGGTCTTGAGAAATGAAGATGGCGTTCTTATCAACAAGATATTAAAATTTGTTATGGTCGAATTTCGACCAATGGGCGACCACTAGTCTTCATAAATACACTCCTTTTAAAAAACCTCCCATTCTAAAGTAGGTTATAAATGAACGAATCTGTAAATAAAAATGAGTGCTTATTTTGCATTATCTCCATAAATACGTTCCTTTTATCAAAGTGTATGCTATTATCCTCATAAAATACATATTTAAATATTGTTTTCAGGTTCTGGCGTCGGCGGATCCGGCGTATCTGTTTCAACACAGGTAAGGCCATATATACGTTAATTTTATGATTGTGGTGGAACAACAAGGGGTGGAAAATAATGTATGCCACCTCGACGGGGTGTTAGCGTGCACTCCTCTCCTTGCAGGCTATTGAGGTTTGGATTTGATTCCTGAAAGGATTTATTGTGACAAATATTGACTTTTGTATTTACTTGTTAATAGTATTAATACTTATCAATAGATTTTTTATACACCAAAGATAGTAATGGTGAGTTGCTAATCTAGAAATACGTTATGAACTACATCATCCTCTAGAAAAGAATTCATTTTTTCAGCCGTGTTTCATTTCATTGTTTATTGCATTACTAGTTTATTTTATTGAATATTTATAACAAAAGATTGTAAGTTACTAAAATTTTTTTGTATTTTTTTTTGCATTTTAAAAATAACAATACTGTTCTCTATATTATGATTTTCGTTTGAGGATTAATAAATAATATTATGTAACACATTCTCGAAAAACATACATACACATACATACATACAACAGAAAAATATGCAAGTAAATAAAAAAATCTTTTTTGTGAATATACGTATTAATTCTATTAATATTGTAAATGATAAAGTTTGCTTGTTTGTTCACGCAAAAACAGCCAAACGGATTTTTTTTAAGATATGGCACACACAAAGAGGGTAACTTGGATTACACATTGGACACATAGGATAGTTTTTATTTCGAAAATATGTTCCTGCGGGACCACTAACGCAGGCAACGCCGCGGGCAACAGCTAGCCGCCTAAATATATAAAAAAATGGTTGCCTGTGAAGTTGGTTTTACGGGCGAAGATTTTACGTGACTACGTCTTTTTCTCGGTAGAATATTTATTGATATGAATATTATTAAAGAGCGGGAGAGAGACGCAAGGCATTCGCCGCTCCGTCGGGCCTCTCTCTCGTTCGGTGACTCATAAGCCATAAGGGCAATTTATAACCTAGGCCCAAGAGTTTCCCTGAGAGAAAAATTCAAAGAAATCAAAATTCTAACTGTAGCATC
>NJDD01000881.1:498937-520279 GCA_002245505.1 Calephelis nemesis
CCATCAAAATTGTAAATAAATATTGAGAAATTTTTTGACAAATTAAAAACATGTCATGTCACGGTAACAGCCAAGGAGGTTTTAGGTTTAGGTTTAGGTTATTATTATTATTATTATCGTAACGTTACCGGGCGTTACACTTTTTCATGAGTGACTCCGAGCCGCAACCTGATTTAAAACGTTGTCACGTCAATATGCTGGAAGAAATTAAGGAAATAAAGAAATTTCTTGTTGGTGAATATACCTATCAGTCGCCGCTGAAGAACAATATAAATAAATGTGCTTTGCAAAACAGATGCTGGGAATTTTCAGTAGTTTTTATTAAACCAAAGCTCCTTACCGAAATTTGACAATACAATCGTTATGACAACCTTTAATATCCTTCCAGAGAGACGTATCTTATTTGATCAAATATGTATGTATACTGATGTTGATTAGGTATATTTTTAACTTCTCATTTTTTTGAACTTTTTTTTTCGAGTACGTTAATCGATTTCTTCCTCATTTGTAAACCGATTATAAACATTCATCATCATTATCAGCCGGAAGACGTCCACTGCTGGACATAGGCCTCCCCCAAAGAGCGCCACAAGTCACGATCACCAGCCGCTTGTAACTAGCGACTCCCCGCGACGTTGACCAGATCATCAGTCCACCGGGTGGGAGGTCGTCTAACACTACGTCCTCCGGGGCGGGACCGCCACTCGAGAAACTTTCTTCCCCAGCGGTTGTCGGTTCTGCGAGCAATGCGGCCTGCCCATTGCCACTTCAGCTTGCTGACTCTCTGGACTATGTCGGTTACTCTCGTTCTGTTGCGGATCATCGAATTACGGATCATATCTCGCAGAGAAACACTGAGCATAGCTCTCTCCATAGCACGCTGAACGACTCTGAGCTTATTTGAGAGGCCGACATTTAACACTATTTTCAAAATTTTATTTGAGGAGCATAATATGTACATTAAATGTGGTTTTTTCCATCAAATCTGAGTCTTATGATGAAAAATCACGGAAATCGAGGAAAATGTTAATTTTATTGCATAAAACATGGAACGTTTCATCTGACAGTCAGACGTATTTTCCCATTTATAATATTGGTTTCGATTTTATAAAAAAACAACGAGCGATAAATGATGCAGCGTAGAGATTCCCAAACTACTTTGTTTCATAGACTGGATTTACTGGATTCGGTGGAGCCCCTTTAAGGCAGTAGGGGGGGTGCATTGTGGGGTAATACAATACCGCAAAATTGTAATGTCCTGCCTTACTATCTTCACTTGTGGACTCCTAGGGTGGCTCCACCTGGTTCACTTTAAGAATTACTGATATAGAGCATTATACTAACAACGCTCAAACATCCTAACCTTTATAATATCCACTTCAAGAAAGCTTTTCAAAGCGTAAAATCACAAATCTAAACCAACACCTTCTTTCTTTAGTTTTTGGCATTCGTGTTAGCATTTTGCCATTAGTCAAGCAGAAATTTGCATCAAGTTAACCGATTTACCAAAATCGGGTTTCAATTATTAAAAACTAGTCACAAGTCGTCAATTAAAGTCATGACGGGTCTGGAGCCGGTGGCCTCATTACTCGAGCTCATATACCTAGTGAGATTTGACAATGGGGAAATACACGATATCTACGCTAATTTATTTATGATTATTTCTTTTGTGCACTTTCACTGAACATAATGACACCAAAATTGACTAATTACGCTCAATATAAACTCGAAATTCAATAATTATGAAAAAACTTCGACCATCTTTTCTCTCGATGGCACCAAAACTCCAAACCAACACCTGGTCTTAATAATTGTCTTAATCAATTAAGTTATTGGCTTAGTTTGGCAACTTGGCACAATGAAGTTCAGATACTCTAGAGAATAACTACACAGAATGCCACTCTGTAGTACTCAAGTTTTGTAAACTTTGCTGTAATTTGGCAATTGGGTCAATAGGGTCTGTTTACTTTTATTATTTAATTTAGTAGTTTCATGGTTTAATTAGTAGTTTGAAGTTGTCGTGAAGTTATGTTTCCTCTTCATAAAACTAGTGGTAGCCCGTGATTTTGCAAGTGTAGGTACTAGTATAGGGTCTGGGTGTTTAGAATCTATACCTACTTAATTATCGTCGGTACTTGGTGGATGTCCATAACACTCTTTTTGAGGTAAACGTTTGTACTTTTCCTATGTATAGTTTTTGTATAGTGGAAAATACAAGCGCTTACCTCAAAAAAATGCGTGTGTGTGTTTATTAAATTTGTTCTAGTATCATTTTAAGTATTTCTATGTGTTACAATCGTTGAATAACACTCATTAGACAAGCATAATAATTAATTTTATTATTATGCTTTTAATTTGCTTAATCTATTAGATTTATTTGTTTATTCCTCGATTTTATCTTGATATATTATGTAGAGCTTCACATAAATACTATTTGATTTTTCGTTGTCCTGTCTTTACCCTCCTGTTAGTCTAAATCTTTTGTGAAGATTAGACCATCTGCCTTCTTACCTGGTAGTTCGTAAGATAAGTGCGAATGTTGAACGGGTCATTAGCAACCAGACCACTGAAGAAGAGTCCTGTTGCAGCTCGTCCGATTAGAGAGCCACCGCCTGACCTATTCCTGCCGATGTAATTATTGTTACATGTTTTGATCCAGGGGGTAGATTGCTGGTACAAAATAAGCATCATAGAGGTATCTTTAGGCCACGGTTATCTATTACCATCAAGAGAACCATGTTCTTGTTCGTTATTTATTTGTTTTGATAGCTTTGGAACAAAGAATATAATATTAAAGGACTTAAGGTTCTAGTAATTCTTTCATCACAAGGAACAAATAAGTAATACAATTTAACAAATTAGGTACAGCAGAGTTTGCAAAGTGACTAGAGAACTGAACACAGAATACCACTATGCAGTACTGAAGTTTAGTAAATTTCATAATAACTTGACAACTGGGGCAGTATGTTGTGTTACATTCATATACAGATAGTTTCTATACTTCTTATCGTCAGTGCTTGGTGAAATTCCATTCTTGATACAATTTATCTTCACGGCAAGTCCCTTATGGGGTAGAAAATGTCGAGTGCAAACGACCCTGGTAGACCTGTCTGGCTTTCTCAACATTTATTACCCTTTCGCCGCCACCTACGCTGGTTTCGTTTGTCTGTGGTCTTGCGGTTCAGTGGTTGGACTTGACTGCTTAAGGTTCTAGGTTTAAATCCCGAGTCGGGCAACATAAAGAAAATTAGGTTTTTTGAATTTTGTAATAAAAAAATGTTGCTCGGGATTGGATATGTGCCCTGTTGGCGATAGGCTAGCCACCTATCCCATTGTGGGACTTAGTGCATTCCTGCCCTGGTTGTACTTCTGTCTTCCTCTTCGGGGATATGGGCATCAAGATACGTAATTACTTTTTTTACACGCTTTTTAAACCATCCTTGGATAACATTTAAGCGATTTGATCGTGGTACTTAGGTTTCCCTGGGTGCTACATCCATCCACACTCGCATTGTATATCTGCTTTGCTAATCTTTCAGTAGTAGGATTACTGGTGACACATTTAAGCTTTGCTTACCCCTTATGAACTGCCAGACAGAGGATGGTGTATCCTAAACAGAGGATTTAGTCTTACCTTGGGAATATAACATAATATATTTAAAAGACAGTAATGTTAATAAACGCGACTTAATAATCTAGCACAGAGTAGTTTGTAGAAACTCTGAGTTCAGGTTAAATTAAGTAATGGACTTAGTTTAACAATTAAGCATAGTGCAGTTTGTAGAGAGACTCCAGAGTACTGTACACAGAATACCACTATACAATACCCAAGTTTTATTATCTACACTGTAGTTTGACAACTGGGTTGGTACAGTCTGTATATTTTTAAGATTATTTCATTCAGTTGGCTGGTTTATTATTATATCCAACGTTGTTGTTGCGGGTTAGTACCTACTTAGAATTTGAATTATAAATTTAATAAATAAATAGTTATAAGTTATTAGCTCAGTTGTATTTATGTCAATTTTATAATAGCTATATCTTTTAATAATAACATTTACGACAATTCTAGATAGTAGAGTCTCGCAGCAACTCTCCCGGATTGGTACCACCGCCTTACCTATTCCTGCCGCCATAACGTCATGACGTGTTCCGGTTTGGAGGGTAAGGTAAGCGGTAAACTTACTTTTGCTCGAGGCCTATCATCCCAGCCTCAGGTTTGCAACGTACCATATTCACCTTCGGTGTCTCTAGGTGACGTGAATTTCTTACCAACAAATCTGCCAACAAACAAATCAACAAATCCGTCGGCTTGTTTGTTGTTGTCATGTTAAATTCAACACTGTTTTAAAGTCATTGAAGATATAAATAGGATTTCTGTATTAATAAAACATATTTGTGTTTACAATTTTTCTGAAAAAATGTTTCCTTTATTTTTAATACCTTTCTATAATATCAGTATTTGAAAGAATTTTAATATTTTCTAAAACAACTTATTTAACCGTAAGCAAAAATATATTTGTTAGTGTTGCAACAAACCCGGTATATAGACATACCAATAGTGTAATCTTAGACTGGGATGTCAGGCCTCGAGCAAAATAAGTTTATCGGCTACCTTACCCTTCGAATTGAAAAACGTCAACGGCAAACGCTGACGTTGTGACGGCAAAAATAGGTGAGGCGGTCGTATCAATCCGGGCGAGTCACTGCGAAACTCTACCACCTATTCAGATGTTACGGTGCTAGTGGCGGTAAGCATGTGCTCGGCTTTTACAAGCTGCCTGGCACAGGAAGGCAGATGGCCTATTCGGGAGCCCGGACCAACACGGAGAAAACGTGATTTTCCTTTTTGGTTACTTCATTGAGCCCATGTATCAACGCCTTACTGTTTATTTTTATCTTTATTTGACGACTGTTTAGATACTAATTTCCTAAAAAAGTATGAAATTCAGGACTGTAAGTGTGAATATGAATGATTTTATAATTAATTTCCTAAGAAAATAGAAACCTTAGTTTATGGTGTATTACCTTTATTTTCTAATTCTGCGAAGCTCGTGTAACTGCTGTGGTCAGAAGTCTTCCAAGTAACTTTTTTCTTTCTCCGGTTTCTCCGGTTTCGCGGAATTAGCAAAATAAAGGCTTATTCTACATTTGTTATATTGAACTTCGGCAAAATTAATACCACTATTTCTGAAAAGCAGTAGTTTTTTGGATAACGTATATTGTCATGACACGGTAAAATATTAAAGATTTATCACAATCAGGAATCAGAATCACAGAACTTACAAGACATTTAACAAGCTATCGGAATTCCATATATTAAGAGACAATCGACACTTAAGTCGCGTCTGTGGTCTAGCGGTCCAGGTATTGGACTTGACTTTATGAGGTCTTAGGTTCAATTCCCAAGTCGAGGAACAAAAATAAAAAGTGGTTTTCACAATTTTCTTACTAAAAAAATGTTTGTATATACCCGGTTGGCGATAGGCTTGCCACCTATCACATTGTGGGACTTAGTGTCTACGGCTAGTCGTGGGTGTCATGGTTGTGCCTATGCCTACGTTTTCCGGAATAAAGGCGTGAAGATACTTACTTACTTACTTACATTTATCCCTATAAATGGGGATTGTCTACCGACGGTGCTACAAACCTATCCTTCATCACAAGTACGACAATAAAGAGCATTGAATATGCATGTGTAGGTATGGTAGTGACCAGGTGATCTGCTGCATACCCTTCTATTGAAAAGCCTTCGAATTTAATAAGGAATTGGTAGAAGTTTCCAAACAAAAGCCTGTGTAATATTTTCCAAGTTTGGTAATAAATCTGATATTAAAAAGTTTCAGTCAACGGTAAACGTCGGTTGTGTTTTATGAAATCATAAATATACACATACTTTGCGTGTGTCTTACCTCTAATCTAATTTGCAAAGTCATAAATTTAATTTAGACACAAACTCTAGAAGATTTACGGGAGACTCAGTAATTTAGCTTCCGGCCCATTACGTAAATGATTACCCTATTACTGAAAGCACTTATCTCCTTGACTCGATTTAAAATTCGAATACAGATGAGATTGAAAGTGAACTTCAATCTTAATGAGTGAGTAAGGGTGATAATGGTCACTGGTTCTTAAGTGTTTTTGTAATGTGGTGAGACTGTGAACAAGTTCGCTGCTTTCCTGGTGGTGAGAAAAATCGTGGCCTATGAACACTATAGATATTATAGGTGCGTCACTGTCCTGTGGCTAGGATGTTAGACCTATTGTCCAAGTCTACCGGCCTACCCTCTGGACTGGAACATAACGATGTCGTTATGGCAGCAGGAATAGGTAAGGCGGTGGATCCCTACCCGGGCGAGAGCTGCACAGAACTCTACCACCAGTGATCTTGATGGTAGCGACCCATTAAACCTAATCTCGCCTCTTACGAGCTGCTTGGTGGGAAAGGCAGAGGATCTATTTTACACAGGGGACCCGAATCTCAGAACACGGTGGAAAACAAGTGTATGTGTAAAGGGACACAAATATAAATAAAGTGTACTAATATTTTATTCATAAACAGCTGACAAGTTGACCTGCCTTTACAATGATTTCATTTTTTTTTTATTTTTCTTTGACTCATTTTTAATCCTGACAATAACCAAAACAATAAAAGATAATTAGCATAATACTAAAATTCAAAAAGTTCAATAACTTCTGCAAAATATACACGCAATGCAACTTAAAATCATCCTGATTACGTCAGCTTTGAAACAAAAACATCGGCATTGAATTCAGTCCATCCGTTCTAAAGTTATGATGCAACAGAGAGTCACATACAAGCACTAGGACAAACACACACCCTTCTCTGAGTATATGTGATACACATATACACACACCCACAAACACATCGGGGATTAAAATTGCCCAAGACCAATGGATATAAAGATTCATTTTTGGTACCCAACGGATAACGAAGGATGTTAAAAGCTTGACATGTTTGCTGTGGCGTCATGAATCCTGGACGAGTGGACTGAATTCCATGACGTAATCAAAACTGTTCTTGGTGACAATAAAAATATAGTGATAAAATAAGTCGTGAGGCACATGATATTTTGTAATAAGTATACTGTTACCAATATTTGTTAATAGATTATTAAGAATGCTACCAGATCTATAAGTTCAGGGCATCTACGCATGGGTCTTCGAAAATTTTAACATCATTTTTTTCTAAACAGAATAGTTTGTGTTTAGATATTTCCAAAATGTTAAATGTGTGTCCTGCCCTCGTAAGTTCTAAACTAAGATAATGATAAAACAAAAAAAATATGTTTTATATGTTACCATGTAAACTTCCACCGATAATTGGTTGGAAACAGATCTAATAATTCATGTTTTTTGTAATATTTTTTTGTAATACACCACACCTGTAATACCAACATTTAAAATATTTGTACCTCACTGTGAAGATATTGCGTTGTCTTCTATCTATATCTTTGATATTTCATTGATCTTTCGTGTTAGCTTACATATTGCTAAGGGTGCAAATTCGCGAATTTAGCGATGTAATATAAACCGCAACCTCTATATATGAAATGAAAATGAATGAGTTGTAAAATATTTTTGCAAATTGCATTTCATTTCAATTAACCTGCTGTTCAACAATTTAACTTGTTAACCCGCGCCTTTTTCAGCTTAGAATGGATTTTGATATGAACTTTTAATTTCCACTAGCTGTTCCCGCGAACTTCGTTCCGCACGTTCAGTTTGTATGGGAAAACTTAAAAAATAGTTTTTCCCAGTTTCCTTACAATCGAACAGGAAAAAAGTAACCTATGTCCTTCTCCCGGTTCTAAGCTATCTCCCCACCAATTTTCAGCCTAATCTTATTAGCCGTTCTTGAGTTATAATGCAAAAAGGAGAAAAATAGGAGCTTTGTTTGAACTAGGGTCTTTGATTTTATGCATTATAAAGTTCATCAAAATCGGCCCAGTGATTAGTGTGTAAAAACGTAAAAGACGGATGCTTTATATATGTTTTTTTTTTGTTTTACATTTTTATTTACTTTTTACTTTATTTATTATGATTCAATAGCCATAAGTAACATAATTGTTCTCACGGCATTAAACTCTTAAAGAACAAACTTTCATCGACTTTTCTTTTGATATCTACATAAAAGTGCGTCAAAAAGGTTTCTGTTATTGGAAAACTGGAAAAGATTATAATGAATTTATTCGATATTAAGTTTTATTAAAGGCTCCTTTGAAGCTTTTGCCTTTAAGCTAACAGTGTGCTACAGAAAATATGTTGGTTTTATGAATGTTGCAAAAAGTAAAAAGTTGAAAATGTTATAAGTAAAAGTGGCTAAACCCGAGTCGGACTTACCCATTTAGGATCTGTGATTACAAGCATAAATTAGGGATACATTATGACCGCCTCGTTAGTCGAGAGGCTAGCGTACACGCCTAACTATACCGACTAACCGCGAGGCTCAGGTTCGATTCCCGATAGCCACAGGCATTTGTGTCATCAACATTTAGGTGTCTGCATTTCCGGGTCTGGGTGTTTATTAAATTTATTCTGGTATTTAAGTATTTCTATTTCTTATAATCGTTGACTAACACCCATGACACAAGCATGTAATTTGCTTGCTTTGGGGTTAGATTCAATTTGTGTTACTTATCCAGGGATATTCATTTATTTATTGTTATATTGAGATACTTACTGGTTCTTCCAAACCTCAAAACATTATTTTTACCACAAAATTACTTTGTTTAAGAGGTTACCAATATGACTGTATATTTTTCTACATTTTTTGCGACTGTGATTTGTGTGGCTCTTAAGAGACCGCCACCTAGCCTATGGGCACCATGATACAGGTGCATTGCTGTCCCGTGGCCGAAATTTTAGGCCAATTATTGTGCAAAATTATCAGCTACCCTAGCCTCCGTATCGGAACATGACATCATTATTATGATAGCAGGAACAGGTATCTTTTACGTGATAAGACAGTAAAAAAACCGCGGCCTTTAGACACCATAGATGCTGTAGGTGCGTCGCTGTCTTTTGGCTGAGATGTTAGGCCAACTATTGTGCAAGCTTTGCTGCTTATCACTTTGTCACGAGTGGCTCTGCTATGAGTAATGATACATATAACCTCTACCCGTGTTTGTCAGGGCTCCTTTGCAGAATAGACCATCAGCCTTCCTACCAGGCAGCTTGTAAAAGGCAAGCATAGGCTTACCATCACTAACACCGTGACATCTGACTAGGTGGTAGAGTTTCGTAGCGACTCGCAGTGATTTATACCACATCGTTAGCTATTCCTGCCGCCATAACGTCAGTGCTTGCCGTAGACGTGTTCTAGTTTAGAGGATAAGGTAGCCTATACACTTTTATATACATTGTACTTCTATATACTTTTGCTCGAGGCCTAACATTCCGGCCTCAGGTTGGCAACGCACCATTACAGCCCTTGGTGGCTCTAGATGGTGTGAATTTCTTACCATCAGGAAATCCGTCTGCTTGTTTGGAAGGAAGGCAGATGGTCTATTCTACACAGAGGACCTGGACCAACACGGGAGTTAGTGCCATTGGTCTAGGTAGCTCTAAAAACCTTATTACCCGAACATTGTATTAAACTTTACTTTGGCGAAGTGAAATACAAATAACTACATTGTATGTCAAACGAGACGAGTTTTACCACCTGGTATTTTATTACATATAATTTTATTTCATAGCAATACAAAGTAATGTTTAGGTAATGATTATTAGGTATATAAATAATTTGAACACAGTATCTGTGTAGTCTGAATCGCCTTTGTAGTCTAGCGGTTCAGTTGTTGGACTTTTACCCCTACATTAGTTGGTCGTAATCTTATAAGTCTGGTTTTGGGATTAATCCACTGGTGCAGTCATTCATAACTTAGTGATAGAGTTGCAATACACCAGATCGCTTGGATTGGTACAATTACCTAAGCGGACCATTACACGATAAGTTATCCGTCAGTCATTAAAATATTTATGATATTGGAAGGCAAAGAATGGCAGACAATTAAGAACAAGGGTGTTCCCTTGTACTTAATTGTCTGCCAAGAAATAAACTATATTGTTTGCTTTAAAAGCGTAAAATAAGGTGCAAAAACGGTAAAGTAATTAGCAGATGTTGCAACACTGGCTAAACTTGTGTTTTTTGTAAGACATAAAGACCAGGACTTCCCAAAACTTGGACCAAATTCCAAAACTTCCTCCTAATTTCCTACGAACTTTGTCAAAGTGATGTTGCATCTAAACTTAAGTTTGATTTAGATGCTTCAGATGCATAAAGTTACTTAGATGGTAATTTTCAAAATTATAAACTATCTTTGTAGGTAGTATGAAAATTAAACTTAACTTTTAACTTGAATTTAATTTATAAAATAAATTAATTACTTTATGTAGTTTCGACTTCTTCTTCTTTTATAAATATGGCTATCAATCGTTTTTCACGACTTATTTAGCCAATGTCAAGTACGAGACCAACACAAATTTAAATAAGTGCATTTAATAAACTATAATATTCGTAGTTTGCAAATTGCCGACTGAGCTACTCAAAAGACTGAATTGAATAAATTTAAATTATTTAAGTTTTGTAATAAATATTATGTTAGCAGAACTAGAAATTAAACCTTATTAATATTATGAATGCGAAACTTTGGATGTTTGTTTGTTTGCTACTTCTTCACGCAAAAACTGCTGAGCCGATTGTCATGATATTTGACATACATATAGAGGGTAACTTGGGTTAACACAATATGGTACATTTCGCGAAATTCTCGAAAAATGGTCCCGTGGGACTATTAACCAAACGGGCAACGCCGCGGGCAACAGCTAGTTGTCTATAAATTGACCAATTACAGTCACTTTTTGTGTTTTCTTCGTCTTTTATTTTCTTCATCTTTTCGCCAGTTCGTTTGTAACAAACACCGTGACAATGATTATATTGTAGAGTCCTACTACTGCATATTTAATTCTTACTAGTGGTCGCCCATTGGCCAAAATTCGACCATTTAATATTTTAATTTCTTTTTTTTATGTTATAGGGAGACAAAAAGCAAACGGATTTCCTGATGATAAGAAATGCCGTCGCCTATAGACACAAAATGTGGTACCTAATGGTGCGTTGTCAACCTGAGGCTAGGATGGTCAGCCTTCTGCGTAAGTAAGTAAACCGGCTACCCTACCCTCCAACCGAAACAAGACAATAACGAGCATTGTCATTTCATTTTTGTTGATAAGAACGCCATCTTTATTTCTTAAGACCAACTACTTTGTTTTCTGAATAGTTAGTGCGCCATCTGTGATCTTTTATCGCCAATTACAATATTTGTTTGTGTGTGACAAATGCATGGTAGTGTGGGTAATGTTTTATTTATTGATTTAATCTACTTTATTATTAAGCATTATTATTGAAAAATATTAGCGTTCTGCACTTCTCCTACACATAAACTATAAGTGTGTCAAATTTTATGCTCCTGCGTCCGCGCAATTTTCGTAAAAAGGGGTCCAAAGTTTTGGCATCACGTACTAATATATAGATTCTATTCAAAAGTCTCCGATACCAGCGTGTTTGTACTCGTATTTTAAGAAAGCTAGGTAAGTCCGTAGGAGTCGTTATACTTCACATTAGAAACTCTGCCTACCCTACCAAGGTATCTGCGCCGCATTAAAATATTCAAAAATGTAAGCATTATAAAAAAAAATCACGAGTTTAGTGCAATAGGAGTAATACTAAAATTGTTGTTTAAAACTTTAAAACTTTAACAAAATAATGAATAATTTCAGTAACAATATAATTTTTCCACCAGGCGAACATAGCACATTCGGCGAAAGGTTACGAATCAGAGGATGAAAACGCGGGCAGAAAGCGGCAGAGGGTCAGCGACGACCGGCCAACCAGTAAGACCACCATGTACTCCAAAGAGGTATACATTATATTTTCTTTAACGACTAATAAAACTATGAACGACACCATATTAGACTATAAAATATTGTTGCAAACTGCGAATCTATGTGCTCATATATTGCAACAGAATCAGCCCTGCTTTTGTATATTCTACGCTATGACACTCGTATGCGACGTACAACTTACTACACGTGTGTTAGAATGTGTAATAATTTGCGTTAAATAATATATATTCAAACTAATGTAACATATTTGTGTGCAGCGTATGACGTATGGTGTGCTAGAATAAAAATAACTACGTTAATTAAAACCAATTTCAAAACTAAAAAGTAGATATACAATGCGAATGTGGATGGATGTAGGTACCCGGGTAGACCAGGGCTGACATTTCACGACCAGATCAATCGGATATTATCCGAGTGTGATGTCAAGAGTCTCCGAAACCGGCGTGTTTGTAGGAAAAGGGTATTGAATGTGAAGGAAGCAAGACAGGTTGGTCAGGATCGTGAGGTCTGGCACTCGATACTCTCTGCCTACCCCGTAAGGGACTTGGCGTGAAGATATTTATGTGTATGTATGTATGTATGTATGTAATATATTTGTGTGCAGCGTATGACGTATGGTGTGCTAGAATAAAAATAACTACGTCAATTAAAACCCATTTCAAAACTAAAAAGTAAAAAATAATAAAGATTTAATATTACTTATACTATCTTTTACCTATAATATATGCTATTTACCAAAAGGTTTAAAATCGGTGCCAAGCCTTAAACTATTAAGTAAGTATTAAATTGAATTGGCATCGACTTCAAATCTATTAGTAAATAGCACATATAGGTAATAGGTAGTATATAATTAATATTAAATCTTTACTATTTTTATTTTTTAGTTTTGAAGTCGGTTTTAATTGACGTAGACATTTTTATTTAATACTTTTTAGTTTATTGCTGGTAGGTAAAAAATGCTCATAAAATAAGAACTAATAGGCCTATCTAAATCAATTCTTTTTGGGACCAATTCGAATCTATTACGGTATAAATCGGTGTACATACATTAAAAAAATATACCAGCCGAATTGAGAACCTCCTCGTTTTTTTGAACTCGGTTAGCAAGTTATAAATCGCAGTTAAAGTGACTCCGATGGAGTGTATACTCTACAGCAGATCCATTTTTAATTCGTATCTGAAACTGTAAAACTTACTTTTGGGTAATATTTCTGCAGAGGTGCTATCTACAATAGTATTTGTAAAGAAAAATATCAATATGACTACTATGTGGTCTAGCGGTTCAGTTGTTGGACTTGAGTGCATGAGGTTCCGGGTTCGAATCCCAGGTCGAGCAACAAAAATAAAAAAAGGAATGGGTTTCTCAAATTTTCTAATAAAAAAAACGTTGCTCGGGATTGGATATGTGCCCGGTTGGCGATGGGCTTGACACCTATCACATTGTGGGATTTAGTGTCGGCTAGTTGTGGGTGTCCTGGTTGTGCCTCTGCCTGCCTTTTCGGGGATATAGGCGTAAAGATACTTACTTGCTTACTTTTACAAAGATACTTTTATTCGACATTTGCATCAAACAGGAGCTTATAAACATACTGTATAGACAGAAACACAGGCTTATTTGGTAACACAAACGCAGACGTTATAATCTTAAAATATTGAATTATATAGAACCCTTATTCGCTTAACTATATTATCCTTGCTGGTCGAAGGATCATCATACACAAACCCCACTAAATATTTACGAGAAGACAAACGGGTTCAATTTTCGAGAATACCATTATGTGACAATAATAATTATCTATATATCTGGGTTTGTGTGCTTATTAAATTTGTATTTGTATCTATTTCTGTGTTGTATGTATTAGTATCATTTACTAGCACTCATATACTACACAAAAAATAAATATTTTGATTACCTTAGAGGTTCGTACGTTAATACTTTTGCTTTTTTTGTTATTTGTCTTTGCAAGAGATTTTTTTAGATGTGATTTTTAACAACATTTAAATATATAGGATTTTTTCAATTCATCAATATCTTGTTTATGTATCTTTGAAACGCGATTACAGTCAATAAGGAACGAATATTTAAGCTTGTTTTTGTAGTAAGATAAGCTGTTATTCCGAGGTGGTCCCATATTAATGCATAATGATCCGATATATAGTTTTTGAGATACATTCATAAAGCGAGGTATTTAATATAGTTTTAAAAGCTCGAAAATTACGAAATATGATGTGACTTATAGGATGTTGAGAAAATTTACTTGGGACAATCTCGGAATATGAGCTACGTTTCAAAACCCATTATTTAAACAATTGGTTCAACCCCCAGCCTGCAGCGTAGGTACACACCTATACCATCTATGGTATCCACAGACTGCGCTTGTCTCTTGCTGTTAGCAGAGTCGTGTGTTTATTTGTTATCTAATAACATAAAAAATCGCGATATTTAAAGTACCCATAAATATTGAGTATTTTTCTAAACTTCCATCCATCTCAATTCCGTCATACGATCATGACCATTTGGCAATGGTACCACCTCGGACGTACGTTCTTTCTAATATCAAATGATTTTTCAAATCGGTTCACAAATGACAGAAAAATAAATCTATTAACAAACATAAAACATACAGGAGTCAAACGTCCAGCACGTTTGACTCCTGTATGTTTTCCTCCTTTTTTTAAGTCGATAAAACATTCCTGTTCTAATTTTGATTATGTCATTATCAAGTCATTATTTTTATGAGATAAGACAGTAAACAATAACACTACTCTTTTGACAAGAGACAAATGTGGTTTACAGTCACGTCAGATGTTATTGATGCGGTGTTAACCTGTGGCCATGGTGTTTGGTCTTATTCCCAAGTCTGTGGACTACGCTACCCAAATGGACGGGAAAACGGCAAATATCTATCATTTTGGTAGCAGAAATAGTTAAGGCGGTGCATATCCATTCATATCCGAGAAATCTGTCGAACCACGCTCTACCACCAATGTTTTTATTTGTGTTTTGCTAGTTATGACACTTTCGATCTATTTTCCTCTTTCGAAATGTCAGGCCAAGATTTGGATGGTTTAATCTACACTGAAGACTTGAATTAACACAGAAAAAGTATCATCTTTGTTTATTGTTATCTGAAACACTACTTTAGCTCTATCACATGTTTTTTTACTACATCTTATACCTTAAGTCTAAAAAATCGTTCCGAAACTCTAAAGCCCGTATGAATATTATAATATTTTCACTTTGATAATGGAGCTTACTTGTTGGGTAGCTAAACCAGCGTTTAACAATCTTCCTTTAACAATGGTAAAAGGATGGGACAAAACACCTTTGATACTATCAGATTAGTTTATACGTAACATTTCTACAGACTAATTACCTATCCTCAGAAAACATTGATCAAAAACATAAAGAGTTGACAATATGTCCGACCTAATCTAACATTTCTCAAATTTTCCATATTCTTTCTTTATGTTTCTTTGGATAAAGACAGCATAACACTTGAAGTGAGTTTGGTTGGTGCTCGGCTAAGTTACCACTAATATCTAATGTTCTAGCTTATAGTTTATACAAAGTGTATTGATTCATTCATTCATAAAATTCAAAAGTTAAATATTCTGTATATTTTAACAGGAGTTCAGAGAGCACTATTGCATCAACAACAAACAACTGGATTTGCTGGAATTGGAAAAATCCAAAAAGGACAGACTCTTCGGATGCTTGTCCCACTACCACATCGAGAGCCCCTGTTCGAGATCCAACAGGTATTTGATTGGTTACAATCTTATAATTTATATTTTAATGTTATATTTCTCAGTAGTCTTCTTTTTTTATTTTATTTTTAAATTAAATTTGATCAGTCCACCTGTTATTCATTCATCAATCCTTTTAATTATTTTTATTTCTTCATTTACATTTATAAATGTTACTGGGTAACTTTGTTGGATATTTTATTTCAATAAATTAATTTGTACCTTATTTCATTGGAACGTTCGATGTTATATTACTCCAATATGAATAATAAAACTCCATAATTAGTCAATGATTAGAATACGTATTTAAAATTATCAATACCTACAAAAATAGTGTGGATTTTAAAGATTTGTTGGAGATTCGTCGTTAAGCGCCATCGGGACACATACCGAAAAAAATAATTAAAACGCTAGAAACGTTTTAGTGCCCTGTTTTAGTTACCTGCACCTATTTTTTTGAAATGTACCAAATTCACTCTTCTAATGATTTATTGTCATAATATTAATACATGAAGCAGAAACTTTGGACCCAGTTTTACGAATTTTGCGAGGACGGAGAAATATAATATATGACACACTTATAGTTTGTGTGTAGGAGAAGTGCAGAATGCTAATATTTTTCAATAATAATTCAACCATTATCGCGCATTAGATCAATAAATAAAACATTACATATACTATCGCGCAATTGACACATACAAACAAAAATATTGATAACGACAAAAGACAACAGTTGGCGCGCTAACTATATTATTCATAATGCTTAGAAATAAAGTAGTTGGTCTTGGTAAATGAAGATGGCGTTCTTATCAAAAATGTATTAGAATTTGTTATGGTCAAATGTCGAGGAATGGGAGTAATAGACGCAGAAAAGCATTAAATAAATTCTTTCCATAAATTGTTATTTACTTACCTGGTACCAGTCTGATGATCGAGGGAACATAGGTATTAGAACTTGAGTAAAAATATTACGAATACTATTAAAGCTAACCGTTTTTAGACAACAAATTATTAAGCGTAACATTAAAGTCGACAAATTTGTTTTCGAAATCTCCATCATACATCTGTTAAAGCGGTCTCTGTGGATTAATTTGTACAAAATATGCATATGTGTCAGCCATCAGCATTTCGTGTGCTCAAAGCTTGTCACCTTTACAGATTGAGGTTGCAGCACTTTGACAAATGTTGGTGGCTTTTGCCACATATTGCTATTTCTATGGCATTTGCACAGAAATGACTTTTGAATAACAACATACTTGACAACAATGTAGCCAGCCGTACGATGTCGTATATATAATACATTTTTGAATATAGTACGATTGTGTATTTGAAATCATACTTAAAAATAAATGAATCCATGAAATTCTTATTTTTGTTTAAGTAAAACATAAAAAGAAGAAAATCAAAATGTCAAAATAAATTAATTTTCCTTTCTATACGTATAAAAATCACTTTTCGTTGTAACTTAAGAACGGGCTCATCTGTTCAAACCAAATGTTTAGACTTTGTTCGGACTATTTAGTAAATAGTTTTTGTGAAGTTTGCATAAAAACGGTCAAGCGGTTCTTTAATTATCACATTTTTTGCAACAAATTAATTAAATAAATGACGGATCAGTTTGTTAATGGGTATTTTTTGAAACTTTTGTTCAGGTGGGGATTGTGCTGTCATATTAACACTTTTTTCAGTTGTTTTTTGTTTTTTTGTGTTATGTCATTCATGAGGTCATTTCTTTGTAGACGAGCTTCGATTAAAGCATTTTATATATTTTTTAATCTTTCAGTTTATACGTAGCGAAGTATGTACGGGACCGCTAGTACAACTATGAAAACTAATGAATAAGCCGATTTTAACGAAACATTCACCTCTTTTGAATATTTTTATTATTTAATTTGTGGTGTTCAAAAAAGGAGAGGCTCTCAAGTCATATGTATATTTTTTGTATGTTTCTTACTCGATTACTTGGCTCCAAACCAATTCTGATCTTCCAATCCAATTCCAAATTAGTTCCATAATAATTTTATCATGATCAGAATAGTGGTTTTTGGGTTATACTTATTCGGTAAGTATTTTCAGGCCCATATTCCTAAAGGATAGGCAGAGGCACAATCAGGCAGGGCACCCACGACTAGCCGAAGATACTAAGTGATAGAAGACACCATAATGTGATAGGTGGCAAGCCTATCTCCAACCGGGCACATATCCAATCCCGGGTGACGTTATTTTTTTAGAAAATTGAAAATTTACATTTTCTAATGTTTTTATAAATTAAACTAGTGGTCGCCCATTGGTCGAAATTCGACGATAATAAATTTTAATATCTTTTTGATAAGAACGCTATCTTCATTTCGCAAGACCAACTACTTTGTTTTTTTAATAGTTAGTGCGCGATCTGTGATATTTTATCGTTATCATCGATACATTCTAGCGTTCTGCACTTTTCCTACAAATGAACTGTAAATGTGTCAAAATTTTATGCTTCTGCGTCCACGCAGTTTCCGTAAAAAGGGCTCCAAAAATTTGGCACCACGTATTAATATGTACATAGTTGGAGTCTGTTTATGCATGCGACTAAATATTATTTATATATTGTTTATAGCATCTACTACCTACTATTTAAATTATGCGCTTCGGCTTTACACTTTTTCCTCCTTTTACACTTTATACTTTTATTTTTAAATTGGCTGACCTAATTGAAATTTAAGCGAAAGATTAATTATGTAATAAAAACTCTATTATAGATATTCTATTTAGATACTCTATTAAAATACATTCGGATTTCCGAAACTTGACGAATATAGCCGAAGCGCTTAATTTGAATAGTACTAATAGTCCAATTGTCCATTGGTGGAAGATTCAAAAAGTTTTAAAGAAACTCCATTTAATTACTCACCAGTCTTGACTGAGTTCTAAATTGCAAAACATTAATATTGTCCTCGATTTCTTTCTGAAACATTAATCCGAAATCGTTGATTTAATCTGTGAAGCTGTGATTAATCCTCTCTGGAAACAAATGATGGCTTATTCAAGAGATAATCACCGCGTAATTTATTCATGTCACTAACTCAATAGATATTAAGTTGTTAATTATGAATAATTTTTCACTTTTAAAGTGCCTTCGCGGATTTTAAATTAATTAACTAAAGGAAGCACTCAATTTTATGGTAGTTTTATATTATAGTATTTGTAAGCTATTTTAACAAAAGCAAATTGAGTAGGTAGGTAGGTGGTAGAGTTTCGCAGCGACTCACCCGGATTGGTACCACCGCTTTACCTATTCCTGCCGCCATAACGTCATGACGTGTTCCGGTTTGGGGTAAAGTAGCCGGTAAACTTACTTATGCTCGAGGCTTAACATCAAGCCTCAGGTTGGCAACACACCTTTACCACCTCAGATGTCTCTAAGCGTAGTTAATTTCTTACCATCACTAAATCCGTCTGTTTGTTTGCCATTCAATATCATAAAAAAAGTATCTGTAACTTAAGAACAGCTAAACCAATACAGCTTAAAATTGATCTGTATATATGTATGTAAAAACCAGGATAAGAATAAGTAACCTTTTATCTCGTTCGATTGCGATGAAATTTTGAAAAACAATTTTTTTCAAATGAATAATTTTACACATTTCCTTGTAATTTTCCCGAAATTTCTCTTCATAAAAACATCTCCTGGCAATAAAAAACCGCAAAAAGAATTAGCAAAAGTGGTCCACCCATTCGGGCGTGTTGCGATGACCATGCGAAATAGGGATTCATCTTATGTATAAACTTCTGTTGTCACTATGTTCGTTTCCGTACTCCTCCGAAACGGCTTGACCGATTCTCATGAAATTGAGTGATGAGGATAACTCACCCCAAGTTTTTTTACTAAAACCACATTAAGAATATACCCGACAGACGTTGCTCTGCCATATACTTTTATGCTCAGCTAGTTTTCATGTATATAGATAGATACATAGATTTAAAAGTTGTCACATCCAAGAATCCTATTGCATCGAAATAAAATTATTTCATTTGCAATTTCCCGGCCAAAAATGTATACGTATTATAACGTGACAAAACAGGCAACAAAAGTGCGCTTTGAATGAATTGGACTTCCCGGAAGCTAAAACTCCCAAATATATCCAGCTCCACACAACGTTAAATTGTTTTATCAGCACCAACAATACACACACTACTAAAAACTCAACCTTACGTAGCCGAATCATCATCAGGAGAATCATCATCGGGGATCTGGGCGTGAAGATACTTATTTACTCCACGAAGGTCGAGCAGAAGGATTTAAGTATTGATTTCCGCAAAGTAACGCCTTCTTCTATCAATTTTCCTATTACATCAACAATGCACAAAAAAATATTACGTCTCCAATTCCTTATAAAGTTCAAAGCTATTCACAGAACTTCTCTCAAAACATTTGATCTGATACGCTTAGTTGGATTGAGCCTTTGACTCTTAGAATGATAGAATCATTGAATGAAATGGATTTCATTCGCATTTTCGTCTTTGTACGTCGATTAATGTTGCCGTTTTAAACTTGGTGACGCTTATTTATCTTAAAGTTTGTGTTGGATTGTTTTTGATTTAGTTAATTTATATTTATGGTCTGATTTGATTTTAATTTGGCTAATTGAAATCCAATGATTGACAATTTTAATAACCCAACTACGGTAAAACATGGAGCCCCCATCTTCATTCATTCATTCTTTACATCAGTTACCAGGCAACCAGTGCTATTCAAATAAATACTAATGGCTAATATTAATAGCCTATCTACATATAGGGATAGGCAGTTCTGTGGCTAAAAATAATGACTGCCGTTACTCGGCAACTGATCTTAACAACACATCCTTTAATCTCAGATAGGTTATGAATATTAGCCGAATGTGAATATGATATAATTGTTAGTTTTCAAGTCAGTTTGTTTAATCACCATACTAAAATTATGTCTAAAAGTGGCCTTTTTAACCTCCATCAGAAATAAGGAAGTTATAATAACAATAGCTCCAGTAGTATTATCTTCACGCCAATATCCCCGAAGCGGTAGGCTGAAGTACAACCAAGGTAGCCACGACTAGCCGAAGACACCAAGTCCCACAATGCGATAGGTGGTAAGCAAGCAATTGAAAACATACATTTTCTACTTTTTTTTTTTTGTTACCCGACCCGAAAATCAACCCGAGACCTCAAAAAGTCGAGTCCGATGCAGGACCGCTAGATCACAGAGGCAATAATAATAATACTTTTATCTATTACTCTTTACAAAACCTGTTAAGATTTAATCTTTTCTAAATTTTTCAAACATAAGAGTTATCGCCTCTGTGGTCTAGCGGCTTAGCTGTCGGACTTGAAAAAGAAATTGGGTTCGTCCAATTTTCTAATAAAAAAAAACTTTGCTCGGGATTGGACATGTGTCCGGTTGGCGATAGGCTTGCCACCCATCACATTGTGGGACTTAGTGTTTTCGGCTAGTCGTGGGTGCCCTGGTTGTGCCTCTGCTTACCTCTTCGAGGATATGGGTGCGAAGATACCATAGTATTATAAACGAGGACGTCTCTTTTTATCTTTTTTGTTTATGGCCAAAAACAGCAAACAAACAAAAGTCTGCCTTGATGTTAAGATATAACCGCAGTCTGTAGACACCAGACCCCAACAAACCTATTGATA
>NJDD01000881.1:520573-535133 GCA_002245505.1 Calephelis nemesis
ATCGCCCCCGAAACCCTCTATATACTAAATTTCATGAAAATCGTTGGAGCCGATTCCGAGATTCCAATTATATATATACAAGAATTGCTCGTTTAAAGGTATAAGATTATAATTAATTAATTATAATTTACTGGCCCGCCACTAGATTTTTTTTAAATTTACCGGCCCGCAGTCAAAGGATTTGCCCACCCCTGCCATAGAGTAACTCTAACTATATAGCCCGGTGGAGTTGTAAAAACCTCGCGGCTAGCAACAAATTAGTCATTCAAAAATAAAGAAAAGAGTAACTCTAAAAACAGATTTAATTTTGAGTGATTGTGTTTGTATTTATTGTGTGTATATGTATGAATGCGAGTTTGCATGTGTGTATATAGCTGTCTTAATTAGCAGTTCACTACTTTAAATACTTAAAATATTTGCACACCACAAGTTGGTAGAGTATGTAGAAAAGCCTACATAATTTCGTAACATCTTTGTAACACTCGTATTCCGCAAACAAATATTTTTTTTTGCTTTTCTTTTATAATATGCATTACATGTATAAGCTTGACGTGTCTGTGTATACGTTAGTCTGTCTCAGTTACGCCTCATAGCTTTTATACGGAATGACCCATTTCGATACAGATTATTTGACCAAAAAGAAAAAAAATCACCTCGGACTGGATTTGTACCTGCACCCATTCGTCTCTCGCTAACAAGTGCTCTAGTCATTTGGGATACCTCATTTTATTATTATTTATTTTGGGATTTAACTACTGTGGTAAAATTTTAAACTTTTTGACAGGCAGCTCATAAAAGGCAAGCATAGACTTACCATCACTAACACCGTGATATCTGACTAGGCGACTCGCTCTGATTGGTACCACGGCATTAAGTTGGCACCATTAGCAGCTTTGGTGTCTTTAGGCGGCCTCGATCTGACCTGGGCTTTGGTGTCTTGCCATCAGGATATCTTATATTGTTTGCCTTGCAGTTACAATATCATAAAAATAAAGATTCGGGGCTGGGGCTATAGATCTATGGAAGTCTACCTTCCTACCTCACCTAAGTTATTTACCTAAGTTCTACTACTGTTTTGAATTTTTTAATTCCTTTCTAACCGATTACGAACCGTACTACGTTACTGTTTATTATATTTTTTTTATATTTGAAAGATGACGTGATCGAGATTGTTATTACTTATTTTATTAGGTTTGTCTCTGTGGTCTAGCGGTCTGGGTGTTGGACTTAACTGCATGAGGTCCCGGGTTCGAATTCCAGGTCAGCCAACAAAAACAAAATTGGATTTTTCCAATTTTCTTTTTTTATGGGATTGGAAAGCAAATAAGCAGACAGATTTCCTGCTGGTAAGAAATTCACGCCGCCTGGAGACACCAAAGGCGGAAATGGTGCTTTACCAACCTGAGGCCGGGATGTTAGGCCTCTAGCAAAAGTGAATTTGCCGTCTACTTTACGCTCCGGAACGGAACACGTCAACGGCAAGCACTGACGTTATGGCGGCAAAAATAGATAACGTTGTGATACCAATCCGAGCGAGTTGCTGCGAAACTCTTCCACCTAGTAGGATCTCACGGTGTTAGTGACGGTAAGCCTATGCTCACCTTTTACGAGCTGCCTAGCAGAAAGGCAAATGGTCTATTCTGCAAAGGAGCTTGGACCAACATGGTTTGTTTGTCAAAGGTTATTGAAAACTTTTAATTTTATAATTATTCCATTTTAAAAAAAGTATCTTCATGGAAGTGAAGATTATATTATCGCCTAATAGGTAGGCACAACCAGGGCACCCACGACTAGCCGAAGACACTAAGTCCCACAATGTGATAGGTGGCAAGCCTATCGCCAACCGGGCACATATCCAATCCCGAGCAACGTTTTTTTAATTAGAAAATTGGAAAAATCCAATTTTGTTTTTGTTGCCCGACCCGGGATTCGAACCCGGGACTTCAAGCTGTCAAGTCCAACAACTGAACCGCTCGACACACAGAGGCGATTCTATTACATTGTTTTATAATGTTCTATTCTAGATTAACTACTCTTTGTCTAAAAATATAGAAACTTGCGTTAGACAGTTCGACAACTAATTACTATAACAATAGCTTCGCTTTTATCTTTTGGGAATTCAGTGATCATATTTTCTTCTTTTCCTTTATCTTAGTTTAAAGTTGACGTTGGTTTTTGTTAAAATTATTTCACCTTATGGTCTAGTGGTGCAGTATTGGCGTTGACTACAAGAACGATTTATAATACAATTTTAATATTAAAAAATTTAATTCCTGGGATTAATTCTGAATTTTGGACAATTAAGAAATATGTTTTTCAATTTTCTAGTAAAACACTGTTGCCCCTAACTTAATATGTGCCTTGTTGGTGATAGGTTTAGCACGCATTGTATTGTGAAACTAAGTCACTTCGAATGATTGTGGGTGTACTGATTGTACTTCTGCCTACGAGGATAAGGGTGTGAAAAAACTTTGGAACAAAAAGTTTGGTTAGAGCATTCGTCGGCTTGAGACGAAAGGTTACAGGTTCAAATCCTGTCTGGGGCGAAATTTTTTCTTTCTTTAAAATTTATAGAATATTATCCCAAGCACAAGGCAAGTGCTGAAATAAAAATACGTTGCGAAAAAAATTAAAATACAGCCAAATTACAAAATACGTGTTGATTCGGCCTCCTTCGTAGAATAATCCATCTACCTTCCTGCCAGGCAGCTCGTAAAAGCATGGGCTTACCGTCACTAACACAGTCACATCTGACTATGTGGTAGAGTTTCGAAACGACTCGATCAGATTGGTACCTACCACAGCATAAAATTGGCAGTTGGTACCATTACCACCTTTGGTCTCTTTGGGCGGCCTGGATTTCTTACTATCGGGAAATCCGTCTTGATTGCCTTCCTATATTATAAAAAAGACTCGTGGCTTGGGCTATAGCTCTATAGAAGTCTAGCGTCTTCCCTACCCTTAATTCCATTAAAGGTTTTATGTATTTTTTTTAATTTTATTAACTTAATGTATAATGTTCCAGAGCATCATTTCTCTCCGTGTGTGTCCGTCGTCGGGTGCCCTCAGATGAGAATCTTAACACCGATTATGCACCCATACAACGATATCCCAGGTATTTTTATCCATGCTATAGTATTGTAAATGAGAACGTCTCTTTCTATTTTTATGGCAAAAAACAGTGAACAAACAAAATGTTGCCCTGATGGTAAGATATAACCACAGTCTATAAACACTATAGTTGTTGTAGGTTACAACGTCGTGTTATAATTGAGGTGTTAGGTGTTTACCAATTGAAAAACTTCCAACCAAATAAGTCCTGAACGTTAAATTAAAAGTCTTTTTTTATGACATTGGAAGGCAAACAAGCAGACGGATTTCCTGATGGTAAGAAATTCACGCCGCCTAGAGACACCAAAGATGGTAATGGTGCGTTGCCAACCTGAGGTCAAGATGTAAGGCCTCGGGCAAAAGTAAGTTTAGGTTTACGGTTCGGAGGGTAAGGTAGCTGACCTTACCCTCCGAACCGGAACACGCCATGACGTTATGGCGGCAGGAATAGGTAAGGCGGTGGTACCAATCCGGGTGAGTCGCTGCGAAACTCTAGCACCTAGTAAACCTAGTAGTAGTTTATCTTTAGTTTTGAAGCCCTGATGATGCTGTAAAAAGTGAAACAGGTTGGTTGTAGAGTAACAAAAAGTATTAAAAAGTGTATAGTGGATAAATACAAACGTTTCCTTCAAAAAAAGTATGTTTACCAATTGTGCGAGTCTACCGGCTACTATACCCCCCAAGCTGTCAGAAAGACACTGTCATGATGGTGACAGGAATAGGTAAGCCGTTGAATTCCTACCCGGACAAGTTATAGAACGGCATTTCACCACTTAAAGATTGCTGAGGAAGTACACCAGTTGGCCCTCCGAGGACATTATAAAAGTATGTTAGGATATTATATTCTAATATTAATGTGTGTGTCAGGTTTGGTCAACCTGCCCCCGTGCCGGCAGAGGTGTGTGCACACGACGCCGATTTGGAGTGCTCATACTTCAGACGTAGGCCACGCTCCGTTTGTAGCCAACCGGACCCCAAACGCTACACTTGGATGCCAGAGGATGAAGACTTCACCCGGATGGAGTGGCCACAGTACGTATTACCAGGGTTCAACTGGAAACATACGAGTCATATAAAAGCAAAGGCAGCAACATCCAGTGTAGGGTGAAACTGGATGTTGCTGCCTTTGCTTTTATACAACTCATATTATCAGGTGGAGCTTACGGATACGGCATAAAGCTACGACTGATAAAAGTGTGCATACCGTTCGCGGGCGCTTTAGACTGACATAAACATCCAGCGCGCCAGATATCTTTCGGACGTCTGAGTGCTCAGGGTCACATCAGCGACTTACGTCCGATAGTTTGCATGGCTCACTGTACTTTCATTATCTAAATACCCCGTAAGTTGCGACTTTCAACCGCGTCCGTCAGTCGCATCCGGTAGTATGTTCCTAGCTTTACCCTTTAACACTACCGGTCGGCGTTAAGAACACTCCTACGAAACTAAGTTTATATGAGTTTGTTTTTAAATCTTCATATAAAAAGTTTTTGCACACAGTGACGCAATGCCAACGCTGTGCTAGCGTGATTAGAAGTTCACCTAAGAAAAATCATAAAGCAGTTTGACTGCTTCCGATATGCTTTGAATTGAGCCTACATCATACATGTTAAAATATTTTTTTTAATTCTTCCCTTTCAACTTTGCTCCGACCATGTCTACAACAACTGATTTATGTATTACTAAATGTAACTTAAAAACCGTTTATCGGATAGTTACAAAATTAATAAGGGAATACCTTGCTATCGCGAGCTATCTTTCTAAAAACGAACCATCAAAATCATTTCATTAGATGACTCGCCATCTCGCGTGACATTTATACAAAAATAGAACATATGCCCCATGTTGGTCTGGGCTCCTTTGCAGAACAGAGACTCTGCCTTCCTGCCAGGCAGCTCGTGTTAGGCGAGTTTAGGCTTACCGTTATTATTACCATGACATCTGACTAGCTGGTAGAGTTCCGCAGCAATTCGCCTGGATTGGTACCACCGCCTTACCTATTTCTGTCGCTATAGGGTCGGTGCTTGCCGTTGCCATGTTCCAAGGCATTAGGTAGTCGGTAAGCTTGATTTTGCTCGAGGCCAAACACCCCGACCTCAGGTTGCCACTGGGCTTCTACCACCTTTGGTATCTTTGGGCGGCCTTTCTTAACATCAGGAAATCCGTGCACTTGTTTGTCCTTCAATATCATAAAATCCAAAAAATAAAAAAGTTGTACTAAAACTGATAACATGCTATTTTTAGAGTCGGTTAACAAAACGATAGTAACTAATCTAATTTAAATGAAAAACTTCTATCGTCATTGCCTTAAATGAAGTGAAACCTTTCCAAGTGAATGAATATTTGCAAATGAAACGGGGGACGAATTCCTTGTAAACACTTGACAAAGGTTGGAATTATTCGGTTCGGTCCGCACGTAGGTATCGGAGAGTCAGTGTATTGGAAATACCAGATAACGGGTATTGGACAAAACTTGCTGATGTAATAGTTTCCTACTAGTGGTGATTCTACTAACATTTGAAAACTCATTTTAGGTGTATGCTATCTTTTTTCAATTAAGGAAAAATAAAATAAAAATAAAACATTTTTACACCCGACGGAACAAAGGGGTGATATAACTTTGAAATGTCTGTAAGAATAATGTTACCCGTGATTGGTTATTTGCCCGGTTGGCGATAGGCTTGCCATCTATCACATTGTGAGACTTAGTGTCTTCGGCTAGTCGCGGGAGCCCTGGTTGTGCCTCTGCCTACTACTTTGGGGATATTAGCGTGAAGATACTTTACTTTTAGTTGATCTACAAAGTATTCCATCATCAAAGGTCTTGTTGGTAACGACGGTTCAACCCGTAGTTTCCTCTTTTAAGCTGCATGTCAGAAAAGCTGATAGTCTATTCTACTCACCATTGGGGTGTTTATTTTCTTGATAAAAAAGTGACAGATATGAAAAAAAGACTACTATAGTCCCAAAATATTTGGAAGACAAACATGCTTGGGACTAGAGCTTTCAATCTCGCAATGTAATTTGTAATTTAATTACACTTTTTCTTTAAATTAAAATTAGATTGTAATTTATATACTATTTTTTTATTGAAAAAAGACAAGCCCAGTGAGTTTCTTTCGCTGGATCCTTATGAAAATGTCGAGGCGCACAAATACCACTTCTTTTTTTCTTTCTTTAGGTTTTGGCATTCACGTTAGTATTTTGCCATTATTCAAGTAGAAAATTTGTATTAAAATTACCAAAATCGGGATTCAATTAAAATTAGTCATAGGTAAGTCGTCAATAAGTCATGTCAGGTTCCTGGGGAAAGCGATGACCTCATTACTTAAGCTCAAGTAGTGAGATTTGGCGTCAACGAGGAAATACACGATACGCTAATTTCTTCATGATTATTTCACTTTCACTGAATAACATTGTACAAAATTCCACCAAAATTGACTAATTTCACTCAATATAAACACGAAATTCAAAAATTATGAAAAATCTTTTCTCTCGATGGCGCCAAACTCCCAAATACCACTTGTACGTAGGTCACACTATAAGTTTTGCGTAACTTAAAAAAACAACATGTTATGACCAAAACACTGTGTTTATTGCTTTTTAAAATAATCTCCTGTATATTTTAAATATTTTTTCATGCGATCGAACCATTTTTTTAAACAGGAGGACCACAGATCTGAAGGCATGATTTCTACGTGCTGATTGAACGCTATCACCGCCTCTTCTGTGTTGGTAAAAGTAAAACCTCTCATCAAAAACTTTGATTTTGGGGAAAATACAGAAATCACAGGGCTTCGCTCCCAAAAGCATTATAAAGACAAGCGGTACAGTCTTGCGGAGAAAGAGATCTTTTTAAATCATAAAAAATCATCGCTCTAAAATCTTTTCGACTCAATTCCATTTTCGTTCAATCATTTTTTATTTTGATTCCGATTTCGAAAACCTAAGGAGGTTTTCATAGTGTAGACAATCAACTTTGTCTACACAGAAAACCCTTTAGTGAAAATAAATAAAGTTTAACATAGAAATTAAGTAAATATTACCTCCATACATGACTGGAAACTTTCAACGAATAGTCTTGATATTTCTAACTGTACTCAAATATGAAATGTAGTTTACTAGTTAAACAGAGTGCAGTATTGAAAATTTTCAACTTTATGTGATGTGAATTCTAAAAGAGTAGTTTTTTTAATTTCAATTGAGTATGAATGTATATTTATCAGGCTGGTTTAGCACAGGTTAAAGTAATTGAAAAAAATTACCAGTTTTGGCGCCATCGCGAAAGAATATGGTCGTTTTTTTGAATTATTGAATTTTGTGTATTGTGTTTTCCTCACAAATCTCACTAAATGAGTTTGAGTAAGGAAGCCACCGCTTTACTTAAGACCCTGACTGACTTTGGCTTATGACTTATGACAGTTAAAAAGAATCTATTAATACGGAAGACGTGGCAGCATGGCCACAAGGTCTTAGCCGGGCCCAGAAAGGGCAAATTAACTTAAAAAAAGACTTGTTCGACGTCTACACTTTTTTCATCAACCGACTATGGAAAATAAGGAGGTTCTATGTTTGGTTCCAATATTTTTTACGTATGTAAATTGGTTGCTCCTTCATTTCCGAACTGATTTTAAAATTTTTTTTTATTCGAAATTGCGTCCTTTCGAGAGTGTTCTTTTGCAGCCAAGTCTGGATCTGATGTTACTTTTTATTATTTAAAGATCTGTTTACATCCCGTATCGGTTTGGGTCTTCTGAGCAGATTAGACCGTCTATTTATCAACCCGGTAAATTCTAAGAGGCACTAACACAGCGATATGTGACTAGGTGGTAGAGTTTCACGACTCGCCCGGATTGGTACCACCGCCTTACCTATTTCCGCCATAACGTCAGTGCTTGCCGTTGACGTGTTCCGGTTTAGAAGGTAAGGTACCTTTTAAACTTACTTTTGTTTGAAGCCTACTATCCCGACCTCAGGTCAGCGCACCATTACCACCTTTGATTTCTCTAGGCGGTGTGAATTTCTTTTTATCAGAAAATCCATCTGCTTGTTTGCCCTCCAATATCGTAAAAATAAAATATTTTATTATCAGAAGAGAGCCTTGAGCTTCTTCTCTGTCCTGATTGGTCCTGAATGTCGTTAAGGATAAAAATAACTCGTATACTTTTTCAGATCGGTAATAGAAGATAACGCGGGGTGGCCGCAAAATTACAATGTCGACCAAATCGCGTCAGTAAGCCGAGGGGGTTCGTTACCTCGACCCCCTTCTATAATACCGTAAGTATCAAAAGCGTATTTTTTTAACATTACACTAACCCATGGCTAAAAGTTTTTTTGAAAATAAAAAACACTCTGGTAAAAATTATATAACTACACTCTAAGGCTTTTGCTGTCATTGGTATAATGTACAAAATAACAAAAACAGGATTTCACAAATCAATCGCAAAAGTTGCTGAATGCTACGAAGTATCCTATATTTTAACATTGCTTCATATTTTTTCCTTTGAATAACTACATTTTTCAAATATAATATTTTTTGCTGTAGTCTTTCGTATTTTATATATTCCTGATAATCTCAAATCACTTCCATTAAAAAGATTTCGAAGGAAGGTATTTGGTTTATTGTTAAAAAAAACATGTCATAGTGTCAAGGATTTTCTTGTAGAAATGAATTTATAGAAAAATAATTGTAATAATTATTAACCAACTGAATTAAAAAATCTTGGTTGCCGAGGATTTATTTCGCTAGGTTTGGAAACGCTGGTAGTACAAGGCAGGTAGGTTAAAGCTCTGGTTGCCAAGGAGTTTGTTTTGCCGTTTCTTCTCCTGACAGGCTAGATTTAGAAACGGTTATAGCTTACGGTATATAGGGCTAAATTTAATTATTGTTTTAAAATGTTTGGTAATAAATAATTAAATTGGTTATAAATATAACCAATTTGCTTAAAAGTTTTAATTTATGTAATTAAATAATATTGTTTTATAAATTTTAAAGTATTTGCACACTAAAAATAGTAGAACATGCTGAAATACTTAAATATTTTTGTAACATCCCATTAACACACATATTTCGCAAAAAAATAAATTTAACTTTTAATTCTTTTGTAATTTAATAAGTTAGGTGGTATTTATATTACAGGGACCCAGCATACAACCCATATTATTCGTAAGTCTCATATGAAATGCATCTTATATAAATGTACCAACAACCTAGCATTTAAAAAATCCAAAATAATAACCTGTCTCGTTTTCCATGTATGTCAACTAAAATAACACACATTTTTAGGAAGAACAAAAAAGTTGTATTTTTATTATACTTAATTGCGGCGTCAAGCACAGCAATAATTTTACTGTATACTAAAAACTTGAACTGTTTGTGTATTAAAAATTGCACCTATTCATGTACTACAAACTGTAACTCTTTGTGAACTACAAACTGTAACTCTTTGTGAACTACATACTGGAACTATTTGTGAACTACAAACTATAATTGTTAATGATCTACAAACTGTAACTCCTTGTGAACTACGAACTGTAACTGTTTGTGAACTACAAACTGTAACTCTTTATGAACTACATACTGGAACTGTTTGTGAACTACAAATTGTATTTTTTGTGAATTACCAACTGTAACTCTTTGTGTACTACAAATTGTAACTATTCGTGAACTATAAACTGTAACTATTTATGAACTATATAGTAACTGTGATTATTTGTAAATCACAAAGTATAACAGTTTGTGAATTACGAACTTTAACTGTTTGTAAACTACAAACTGTAATGATTCGTGGATAATAAACTGTAACTATTAATGTACTACAAACTAGTTATAACATGAGCGATAGTACAAATTCTTTGTCCTTGCACTAACCCTGGTTAAAATACTATTATATTTTGTTAATGCGACTGTAAGCATATATTCAGACACACACGCACACGCGCACTATCATGATATGTATCACCAATAATGTAGTACATGCTTGTGGTAATTGCAAATTGCAATGTCTAGTAGGGATTTTGTTTGAAGAAACATTACTTCTTACAACACAATTTACTCTTTTATAAGAGACAGATTGTATTTTTTTATAAATACAAACATTTTAGTACATACAATTTGAATTTCATCATGCACAATCCTTCATTCGTTTATCTATAAAAACTGATCATTTTTTTCTTTTTCCATTTAGTCCTTACATCAAGATATAATGAGTATTCATCGAAACTTTTTGTCTATACCCATTGTTTTTGTTAATTTCTTTCTTTAATTTTTATTGTGGACAATAAAGTCAAAATACATGTGAATAAGTAAAAATGTTCATAAGGCGTGCTTATCTTAAAAAGAAGTTTCTTCCAGCAAACCCTAAATAACGAGAATGCATAAAAGAAATGTGCACAATACATAAACTTAATTAAACTAATTATGACTTAAGTGCCAACATACTAATTAATTGCACACCAAAACGTTCCATTACTGCTTTCTTAAAATCTGTCAATCTTTTAATACTCGGAAATTCATGGCATGTTTCACTTTTAATGTCATGAGTTTCATGGCATTAAAAGTGAAAAAAAAATACTTTAAAAAAAATCAATTTTTTTTAAAAGTTTACGGATTCGTATCGCGGCTACTGTAGTTTTTTTTAGTTAATTGAATAAGTTCATTATTGTTAACACATTTTTATTGAATAAACTATCGAGTTTAGCTGAAGTTAATTAATTTGATGTAGATTGCATAGATGGTATTACAGCGGATGTGGAGCGTAATGACAATATCACCATTGAATGGGTGCTAATTACTAATTACGATGTAGTTATATTGTCATTAGTGTAATACTAATGTGTAGGGCGTGTTCATCGGATACAGAATCTTGTGGTATTATTAATGTGACCATACGTTTTATTTGAACGGGAATGTCCTGGTGTCCTCAACGAGATCAGAAACGTTCAAAAAGCAAAATAAACTCGCAAATTGTAATTGCCCAAACTCTACTGTTCAAATACCGTTCACTTGTTTGTCTTGTTAGGTCGTGTTAACAGTATAATGTAGGGTTTACCATTAATCGATGTTTACAGAGGTGTTGTTCAAAGTTTTCTTACAAATAATTGACAAAGAAGGCATCGAGTATAGTAAAATGGAAAAGCCGTAACCTCAAAGACAGTTTCGAAGTCGGTTATTAAGTAAAACAAGAATATATTATAGTAGTGCTATTTAAATTATGCGCTTCGGCTATATTCGTCAAGCTTGGGAAATCCGAATGTATTTTAAAGACAGCTGTATATAGATTTGTTATTACATAAATAATCATTTCGTTTAAATTTAGATTAGGTCAGCCATTTAAAAATAAAAGAATAAAGTGTGAAAAAGGTAAGAAGTGTAAAGCCGAAGCGCATAAATAGTAGTACTTTTCGAACTGGGAAAGTAAAATACATATTATAATTAATTATATGTCAGGGAATAAAGCTAGACTACCATATTGATGACTGACTGATCCCGAATTGATCTCCCGGTTGCCGTCGTGCTAGAGTCACGGTGTTGGTACCGTCAGATAGGGAATGCTCTCAAACCACCCAGAAAAATCCGAAACCTTGGAAATGTAGACCTGGTAAAAAGTCGGTCGACGGCCTGCCGAAACGGAGACACCTAGCGGGACCGTTTTGGCGCCATTTTTCCTCTTTCAGGTGGCGATTGCCAAAAGTTGTATGGAAAAATCCAAAATGGCGGAAACAAGATGGCCGCCATACAAAATTGATTCGCCTATTGCGGCTGAACCGTTATAGTTGGAAAGTTGCTATCTTAGAAGTTATTGATCGATTTCACAAAATTTCTTTGGATTTTGGAAAAAAATCCAAAATGGCGGAAAAAATATGGCCGCCATACAAATTTGAAAACGCTATAGATTTTAAACGGTTAGAGATGGAGATTTGCTTCCATAGTGAATATTGCTCGGTGTTGCCAGGGCTTTTCGGATTTTTTAATTTTTTCAAGATGGCGGTCATTTTTTTTTATTTTTTAAAATTTTTAAAAGTTTCGGGTCAAGTCGCCAAACACGACTTCTAAGGGGTAATCGGGGGCGGGAATTTCGAATTTTTTATTAATTTTCAAATCCAAGATGGCGACCGGAAGTTATAATTGAAAAACCGCTACGGCGGTCGTAGCGTAAAAATTTTTTTGCCAGGGGATAGCATAAATTTTAAAAGTTAAAATAAAATTGTCAAAGTTGGTCTACCTGGATCTGGTAAAAATTTAGCTGACGGCCTGCCAAAACGATAGGACTTGAAGGGAAGGTCACAACGCCAGTTTGTAGAGTCCATGTGGCAATTACAAGAACTTTTGAAAAAAAATTCAAAATGCCGAAAAACAAGATGGCCGCCATACAACAAACGATATTTTTACATTTTTTAACATTCTAAACCGTTATAGATATACTCGATATGGGTGTCGTTTGAGACATAAACGAGGGCGCTGATTCTGAATTTGGCGACCATTTTGAAATCCAAGATGGCTACCGGAAGTAATTAATGAAAAACCGCTATGTTCGACCTAGACTAAATCTTTTTTAACTTTTAAATAAAGCCTAATTAAAAAGCAAGCAACATAAAATTTTTGCTTAGCTACCTGTACCTGGTAAAAAATTGACCAGAGGTCTGTTTAAACGGAAAGGCTTAGCGAGTCTGATATACCGTCATTTCTTAGAACTTATTAGGCAATTACTAGAAATTAAAAAAAAAAAGTTGAAAATTTGAAAAACAAAATGGCTGACATCCAAAACAAACTTTTCTGAAAAATTGCTATTTTCAAAACCTATTCATTAAATGACCATATTGGTGTCATTTGAGACTGAAAAGAGGATGCCAATTTCAAATTTAGCAACCGTTTTAAAATCCAAGATAGCGACCGGAAGTTATTGTTGAAAATCTGTTACAACTATGATGCAATCAAAAATCTTATGCCTTTTGATAGCGTTTACTGTAAAATAACGTTATGCATAATTTCCCTTGAACTACCTTTAGTTGGACAAAAGTTTGGCAACGGCCTGCCAAAACTAAAACAAGTAGTGAGATCGAGATAATGCTATTTTATAGTTGGCAATTACCAGAGACTCAAGAAAAATTTTCTAATTTTGAAAAACAAAATGGCTGCTGTTGAAAAACCCATTTCTGCTGAATTTTCAATTTTCAAGATTAAAGCACCGCGAGCTCACAGTGAGGCCGCAGGCCGAACTGTGAGCACAAGGTGCTAATCGCGAGCTGCTAGCAGCTCGCGTAACACGCGATATGAGTAGTTCAAATGAGTTTGAACTCCTAAACACACTTGAATAAGTCCTGCACTCATTTGGAAACATCGATTTTAGTATGGACTTTGATGTATGGAGGCCGCAGGCCGAACTGTGAGCACAAGGTGCTACTCGCGAGCTGCCTGCAGCTCGCGCAGCACGCGATATGAGTAGTTTGAATGAGTTTGAACTCTAAACACACTTGAATAAGTCCCACACTCATTTGGAAACATCGACTTTAGTATGGACTTTGATGTCTGGAGATGTAGACTGAAGCACCGCGAGCTCACAGTAAGGCCGTAGGCCGAACTGTGAGCACAAGGTGCCAATCGCGAGCTGCTTGCAGCTCGCGCAGCACGCGATATGTGTAGTTTGAATGAGTTTTAACTCTAAATACACTTGAATAAGTACCTTCAAGCGAGAAAAAACTTCACCATCCCTTACTTAAATTGGTGGCATTTTGCGAAATTATACATGGAGAATGGACCTGTGGGAAATATAGATTTGAGTGTCGACTTCAATGTCTACAAGGTGTTGCCTGAAGCAGCGCGAGCTCACAGTGAGGCCGCAGGCCGAACTGTGAGCGCAAGGTGCTACTCGCGAGCTGCTCGCAGCTCGCGCAGCACGCGATATATGTAATTTGATAGAGGTTGAGCCCAAACCACTACTACTAACCTCCTTTCAAGCAAACACAACTCTTCACCATTCTTTACTCAAATAAAATAAAACGAAAGTGTAAGGACAACTAGCCACACTGGACAACAGTCTACATGGGCGGCGGATCACACGCGGGCTGCTCGCAACCCGCGCCGCGCGAAATACTAGTTAATTATATGTCAGGGATAAATATGATTAGGATACATATATACCTATATAAATATTTAATGAACTAGTTTTTTCGATTTTTTAAACAATAATAGATTATAGCAAATAAACAATTTTAGCCTAATAATCCCACCCTGGTGCGTTCCTTGTAAAAGCCTGGGAAGTTTGAAAGGTTAAGAGGCTTCTGCTCATGGTTACCATCATAAAACTTGTCTACTTGTTTGCCTCCTAGGTGAGATAAACTTACCATACAAAGTGATGAACTGGTTTTGTACTAGTTGTAGTGAAAACGTAAGCACAAATAGATTTAAACCATATATTTTATTTTTTAGCTGTCCCGCCCACACACCGAT
>NJDD01000881.1:535138-563751 GCA_002245505.1 Calephelis nemesis
GCCACCACCTCTCACGATACCACCACACAGGTAATGTTCACTAAACATCAGCACGGTAGCATGAAAAGACTTTTGTACCATTATTTTTGAAGTGAAAACTTATTTAGCGGCGTTGCGCACTTTTTTGGAATGGGTGAAAACTTCTAAATTCGCGTCAGATCGTCAGAACGTAAGACGACGCACTGTGCATAAACAAATAAGACGGCGCGAGATCTAAAATAAAACGTAGATTCATTGCTGTTTTTGTATTGCTTATATATTTCCGAAGAGTAAAGGATGCGCAATGGATAATACGCCGCAATATACCTACCATTATATTCTCACAGATAGCAGATACGTATAATATCAACAGACATTGCTCCATTTGTACCATCTTGAAAATAAGCTTTATGTGTAGACGAGCAATGTTCGTTGTACTGATAATGTGACGACGTTCCTAGCCATCACGTGGTCTTACTTTAGCGAGTTTTTGTCAAGCCGAACGCAGGTTATTGATATGAAAATAATATTTGTGTATAAATGATAGTACTTTCATACTGATAGTTAAAGCAATTCGTGCAAAATGATCCCCTAACCATTCCTAAATATCAAAAATGCACAACGTTAATATTCAAGTTTTTACTTCTGCCGGCACTCCCGGAGTACAACCCGTCTTTTTTATTTATTTATGTGCATAGTTATTAATTCCTAGGGTGCTCTTTCCTTATGTATCATCAATTATTTATTAATAATAAATATTCTAAATAAAGGAATTTAAAAATATTTATATTTGAAATTTAATTTTCACGTGCATAAACTTTATTTGAAAATCTCATTTTAATGCAACTTAATGAAAAATATCACGATAATAACCAAATCACTTGGTTTTAAATCGAAAATAGTACCTTTTGTTATTTATTTGTATAGCGAATGTTCATATTATGTTACCTTGCCACGTACGCATGTTTTCACTGTTTTATTTTTTAACTAAATACAGACAAGGCAAATATTAGCATCAATTTTTTTAGGATCAGGAAAGTTAAAGAAAACTGAGTAGAAATAGCAAACGTTTTTTTTTGCTTGGTCTGCACTCATTTTCAGTATTTTTTTCTATTTCTCAATAAAGCAGTTGAAAAAACAACCCATTTCCGTACTTCCCCTTTGTATTTTAACTCCGTCATACCTACTCGAAATAGCCTACTATTAATTTTAAATACATTTATGACAGTATCAAAAGTCGTACTTTGTTGTCTTTGCGCGATATCGTCTAAGTGCGAATATAATACAAAAACTAAAGTGCTCCTATTTTCAGAACAAAACACGTTTCCTTCGCTCGTTCTCACACACTAACAACGTTTGACGATTCAGTGATGCCACCGACCAATCGATTTCGACGTGACTACGAACGACTAATTGACGGACGAATTGCAAAGGTACAAACTTTTGTTTACATAACCGGTTGAGCTCGCTCGAACGCTATGAATTGATCTGATTGTGTGAATACATAGAGTGAGTGCTATTTTGAAAAGAATTAAAAGAGCTTTTAACCAGAGGTGTTACTAGCACTCTACTACCGTATATCATCCTAAGCCACCTGTGCAAGTCTATTGGTCATCCTACCGTACAATCTACAAGTATAGCTTGCTTGCCAAAAACGCATGCTTTTCCAGACGCAGATGACCATCTGAAACTAGCTTAGCATTCTTGAACTTAACGTTAACATCTTTGGTAAAATCATTGCGTTCACAATATGTATCGTATAGCATTAAGAAATATTGTCATTTTATTGAATTCAAACAACATTTAAAAAATAGACCAATTCATCAATAAATTCCTTTCGGAAATCAAACATAAGTCTATATTCCAGCTATAATATTTTTACTTATCATTTTTCTCCCAATTTTTATATTTTCTGCTTAGCATTATTGTTTATAAGATTCAACTATATCACAAAAATAATATGTGTTAGGTTTAGATCAATTCGTCTTATCAGGCACAAGACTTAATCATTTCTCTTTTAACAGGAAAACAAACCGTATGCAACACTACCAATAATGTTCCAGCCATTTCCTCCATACCCTCCATATTTAGCAGGTCAAACAGTACCAGCTCCAATGCATTACCCACCACCTGTAACGCCTCTACCTACGCATTCCAATCAACCACAAAGACCGACATCTTCGGACGCGCCTAAAGTCGTTGTATTAGGTAAGTTGTACATTTTATATTTTGACCTACAAAACTAAGTAAGTATTTTCACGCCCATATCGCTGAAACGTAGGCAGAGGTACATCCAGGACATCCGCAATTAGGCGACAAACCGATTAATTAGGAATTAGGCGATTAGTTGCAAACCTGTAGGCACTGGACACTTATCACGGGCAACGTGGGTTTTTATTAAGCATCATGCTCATTATCATGATGCGTGGCAATCTACAACTATGCGATTCCGAAGACATTTCTTACCCCGCATAACGCCTTTGTGGAATCAGTAACCGAGGGCGGTATTCCAAAACGATTATGACTTAAGAACTTTCAAGAAAAAAGCCTACTCATTCCTTAAAGGTCGGCTACTCATTTGTGATACTCCTGGTGTTGCGGGTGTCCGTGGGCGGAGGTGATCATTTTCCATCTGCTGACCGACTTGCTTCTCTTATATGAAAAAAATATTGAAAACGCACACTTATAACTGCCCGATCCGAGAATCGAATCCAAGACCTCATTTAGTCAATACCAACACTAGATCATGGGAACACAGTGACAATAATATAAATATCTAATAAGACTTCAAAGAAACCCACCTGTACGACATAATTGAAAGTTTAAAGCAAAATTTAAAGCTAACTCAGAGTTTAATACTTTACCCAGGAACATGTAAGTGACCCTAAGAGTTATAGGCGATAAAAATTAAAACAAAACTCCATCCAAACCAACTACAAATAATTATAGTGGAAGTAATTATTACTAAAACAACTAAAATAAAATATATAAATCAGGTTAACAAGTGCTGATGGCAAAAAATTTATCCTATGTAAATACTAAAAAAATATTCTAAGGTGACTAATCAGTTCTCATTTATATATGTTTAATTCAGGGCCTATATACCTAAATATATCTAGAAATATGCCATGCGTAGCTGTTAGCCATCGCCAACATATCCAAATTTACCTGTAAGTGGATCAAGTGTAGTTATTATCTACCTACCGTCTATACATCAAAACATGCGATTATCATTCAGATAAACACACGTGTATTATTCAAAAGTTTTACGAGTGAAATCGTTTTAAAATGTGTATCAGAAACTCGTTAAAATCTCTGCTACGATTATCTTGATACAACATATTTAACTTTGTTACAAAGTTAAACAGTGATACTTTGGTTTATTCTCTGAAAATTCGTGATTTATTAAAATTAAACTTTATTTCTGAATACCAGACTCCAAATTTAAATTTAATAAAATTAATGAAACCGTGTATAGAAATTAGCCTTATACGAGTACATTAATAGAAATAAATAAAAAAACTTATCAAATACAAGAGGTATTTGATAGGGGGGGGGGNNTTAATAAGAAAAATAAATAGCTTATATTTTAAACCGGATCTTTAGTTCTGTGGATTTAAAATTTCACCAAAACCGGTTCAACGGTTTAGCCGACAAAAAGTAACAGACAGTCAGATAGACGAACAGACAGACAGAGTTTAGCATTTACAATAGTAGTAAACGTGACCAAATTCATCGTTAGCCAAAAAACGACTATAGTTTTCAAAATTACATACGAGCAGGTTATTCATTCGTTCAATCACGTACCTACAGAATATTTACCGAGGTTGGTAAAGATTACGTCATTCGGTAAGTCACGTGTCGAAATGTATAACGCTTTTGGTCTAAAAATGTGTTTCTCTTAGTTGCCAATAGAGGTGCTATTCAAACTTTTCAAACAAATAAAATTTATAGAGACGTTAGCTACTAAATTTGACAAGACGTAAACATAAGGGCTCTGATTATACACACTATGGAGTTATCTTACGTGTTTTGGCGCCACCGATAGATAATAAGATCGCAGTTTTTTCATAATTATTGAATTTCTTGTTTATATTAAGAAAAATACGTCTATTTTGATGGCATTTCATACAATTTTGTTCAGTAAAAGTGCACAAATGAAATAATCATGAAGAAATTAGCGTATTGTGTATTTTCTCGTTTCCACAAAATCTTACTACATGAGCTTGAGTAATAAGGCACCGCTTTACCTAATACCCTGACATGACTTATTGACGTCTTATGACAAAATATTATATTTGAATCCCGATTTTGGTAGATTTGATGCAAATTTCTACTTGACTAATGGCAAAATGTTTACGTGAATGCCAAAACCTAAGGAAAGAAAGCAAGAAAGAAATAGTTATCTTACGTTTAGTACAATCTACAAACAATGCTCCTAAGATGTAGCGTTAGGTTTTATACGGTGATACTGTGTAGATAATATTGTATTGACTATTAATGTTTATCTCTCCCACATCATCAAAAATCTGATAAAAGAATAACGTATTTGTCTATAAGGCCGTGAAGATACTACCTTTTCAACTTAGTTAAAACATATAGAACATAAGTAACATATTTATCATCTTACAGATTCAATTAAAAAAGGAGTAATGAGGACACAAGCTACACAGACTGAAGTATGTTTAGGAAGAAAACCTTTACCGCCCAATTATTTATCACTTAGCCCTCGGACTATTAAAAGGGTAAATTTTGTAGTATATATCTATAATATTTTCAAGTAACAATTTTATGAGGCATTGCCGTGATCATTTTTGACTTTACCAAATTTGATTTAACATAGCATACTATGTTAAGTATGGATAATATTATTTTCAAAGAACTTTCAGTTGCATAAAAAGTTGATAATCGCAACAATCATTAAAAATGTTATTATTTTATGGCAAATGGCATTAATTTCATAACCTCATTTTTAAAGTAGTAAATGTAATTATAAAACGTGCCTTATTTTATTAAGTAAGTATATAAAATTTTAGTATAGTTTAACAACTTCCTGGTGTAAACATTTCGCAAATAAATTTATAAAAAATAACTATATACCGGTAATAATTAAAAATATTTAAAAAACTTAATAAAATTTACTGTAAGCAGTAGCTATCAGAATTGTTTCATTGACAGCGAAAAACGCAGGAACGTAAGACAGATAATATGTAACATGTCTTTTCCCCATGATGGTCAGGGTCCAGTGAATAGAATTAACTATCTCCCTCTACCAGCAGTAAGAGGCGAGCACTGGTTAAAATAAATGTCATTACTAAAAAGATCACTGAGGGTAGAGTGCTGCGTAGCAACTTGCCCGGATAGAAATCCATCGCCTTACACCAGTAAACATTTATGATGCCTACAGGCCATGCTTGTCTCTTACAGCCAGGAGAGCCATATGCTTGTGCACTGTATTCTCATATAAAAATATAGAGAACACGTTCCGCCTTTCAGTTAAATTTTCAGCCGTATACGTTATCGAATATTCGGCGCATGTTTGGTGATATTGCTTTACGCCATTCGTTGTTGAATTTACTTAAACATATATACATAACATATATAATAACATAATAACATATAAATAACATATATAATGATTAACTTACCTCTTCATTTTAAACATTTTTAGGTAAAAATGGTAGCTGCTGGTGTTCAAACAAATGGTTACACAGTTGGTGTTCGTAGGTTAACTAAATCATTTTCAGAAGTTGGAGGTGATCGTTTAATAAGTAACAATACAGAAAGTGATGTAACGGCAGCGATAGAAAGGTATTTTTTGTTTTTATTTAGATGTTGACTATTCTTTATGTTTACTAGGTATATTAAAGAACGTTATTCATTTTACAGCATACTAAGTAGCGACCACGAGAAACTACACAGAACACAATCAGAAGAACCTCCCCGTTCTCCACGTTCCCCAACTTCAATAAGGCCTACATCTCCCGTAATGCAAAGAGGTGACTCAGATGAAGTCACTTCTTCATCAGTAAAATCGGTAGCTTCTTCCTCTCAATTTGACAAGTCATCAGAACTAAGTGCTTTTCAAAGACAAGCTCAGGAATATTTTCAGCAAAACTTCCAGTTTATTCATGAAAGCGACAGAGATGATACGATCGATGACGATATTGAAAATATAGAAAAGAGTATGGCATTAAATCGTAGGAATTTAGAATATTTACAACAAGAAATAGCAAAACAAGCGAAAGGTGAAAGATCGCTACGATCAATTTTATCAAAAAGTACAAGTGACGCATCACAAAAAACTATTAATTCTTCGCATCCTCTTTCAAAAACTTCTACATTTCAATCAGAACCTTCAACAGAAAATTCTGCAACTACTACTGATGACAGCGAAAAGAATGAAAAAGAAATAATTATTGATTTTGAACCTAGACCAGATGAAGAAGCTATACCTTTTACAACGTTACGTAGAAAAAATAAAAGAACTTTACAGAAAACCTTGTCCGAAGGTGAAATCCTATTAGATGTGTAAGTATTTACTATTTACGTAATTATTAATGACTATTGTTTAACAAATTTACATAATACTTATTCCTAATTTTTTTCCAAAATTATGTGTTGTAGAAGGAAAACTGAATTAAATTCTAGTAGTGATGTTGTCAAAGATGCACCTTTAATTATGTCCACAAGTCAAGAAAACATGACGCGAGAAGACCGTGAACAAGAAGCCGTTTATAGGCAATATATTGCCCAGAATTATAATCAAACTCCCATAAAAGATGAAGGAATTTATGGCACTTTTGAACCAGATGGGTCATTCAGGTATAAACTATAATTCACTTGCATTATATCAAATTATATTTATCTAAAAAGAAAAGAATACATAAACGTATTTCACAGAATATGGATTGAATTACACTTTCATTTCTACTTTTGCTCACCGACTGATATGCTATTTTATATCTTTCATAGTTGAGCGTAGCTCAAACTTTCTGCTTAAGCATTTACCACATTTTCAAGTGCCTGCTATGTTCATGCTTATTCACAAATTTCTCTTCTTAGTTCTTCAGAGGGAAATGTACCTTACGAAGATTTTCATGAGAAATACATTAGTTACAAGCATGAACCATTTAGAATTCGAAGTGTAAGTTTTGAAGAAAAAGAATGCGATGGTAAAGCTGACCTTCTGATGGGCTGGTAGGTATTGCTTTACAGCGTAACATTAAAACTACTTACGTTTTTCAATACATTATCTTAATATCGTTACAGTTGCAATACAATACTGTGGAAGAATTACTCCTTTTATTTTCAACATTATTTATTTCTAAGAATCGTTATTTTATTTACAAAACCTCTTTATTTTATTAAAGTGTTTTTGTTGTCAGTCAAAACATTACATGAATGAAACTTTGTATGATGTGTATTTTTTAAAGCAAGTTAATACTTACACATTTTGTAGCGATCATTAGTTTGTAGTTTTTAGATACTAAATTTTAAAGAAATTATATTTAGAACTAAACTCTAAATCACAAACAATCTTTTTTGTTCTGACATTTCGTGAATTTCTTTTATCAACGAGTCTCTTTTTATCTGTGAAAGTACTATTATCAAAATTTCAGTACTGCCCAATCAAGTCCAGCTTCACCTGACCCAGTTAATCGTGAAAATGAGGACCAAAAATCAAAACGCAGAGTTATTTCAAACACCGTAACAACTATTCTTCCACCTTTAGAAAAGACATCGCCATGTGCGTCCAGTGAGTCTTTGACTGTCGATCATAGCAGGTGAGTCCAGTTTCACTAATGACGTTAATTTAAGCAAAACTTAAGTTTTATTTCAATGCTAAAAATTTTTTTAGGGATCATTCTGATGGAATGTGGAATGAATCACAGGCAACTGTTTTACAGGTAGATTCTGGTACAGAAAATGGAACAGTGATAAGGTAAATAGAAATCTGTTTTTAAAATTACTTTGGTTAATATCGATATTTTTTTATGTGCATTAGACGTTAAACTGCCGTGCTTAATTTATTAAGTTTTTCATTCAAGGAAAAATGGCAAAAATATGGCATTTGAACAGTATACATTGTTTTATAACAAATTATAGGAAATAATTGTGTAACACGTAAATAAAGATAATAATAAAGATAACTGTGACCTTGATGTTGATTTGAAAATATTACTCTGTTATTTATTTAGTAACTATTTAATTTATTTTTTTAATAAAGTTCCCTCGTTATTCTGTATTACTTTATTAGTAATTTTACTCTAATGAATTTTTAAGTACTGCATTTCATTTGTTAAAACAAATTCATTTCAGTTCATCTGACTTAAGTTCATTAGCTGCATCTCCTGGGGCGTTAGCACTATTAACCCCTACTTCAAGAAGAAAACAATTGCTATTATTACAACATCAACAAAGATCTTCATTAGATACAGATGCCTTAGACGAAGAATTTGATGCTTCACAAGTAAGTTTTTAAAAAAAATCGTAATAATTTATAATATTTTTATTTGCTTTCGTGCTTATTTTGAAAATGAAACAACTATTTTTATTTACAGAGTCAATCTCCCACTTCTCCAAGAAATAAATTAGATACATCTTGTTCAAGTTCATTTCAACAAACCAGAGCCTCCCTGTCCCCGCCGGCTGTTGTGCCCAACATTCAGCTGCCAATAACTAAGCAACCTACTATGTCAAAGGTGCTGTCACCAAAAGGACCTTTAAAATCAAACCATACACCTGCTATCGCAATCACCCATCCAAGTTTAGATTTATCAGATGTACCTTTTAAGAGAACTCCAAGTTTTATTAATAAAAAACGAGAAAGAGCATTAAGTCCATCAAGGAGGCAAGAGTTACAGAAAAAAACACAACAAAAAGAACCTAATGGAACAATACCCAATCAAATAGTAGAATCTCCTTCCGATCCAGCTCTAGCTAAAACTGCTAGCAGTGAAACAAGCTTAGCTAGAACTGACTCTGGTAAATTAAATACGACGGATGTGTCAGAAAGTACAACCACTACAGAAGATTATGTGACGGCTAATTCAGATAGTTCTAAAAAAAGTAACAAGAACCAAAACCACAGTAAGTTTCAATCTTTACCATTCATACATAATACATAGTACGCCCCGCTACCATTATGGTAAGAAAAGAAAAGAAACAAAATAACGTGACTTGTGCCTATAGCTGTAGTACCTGTAAGTCCGAATCTCTGTTTTTCTAGTTCTGATAAAATATTTGAATCTTACAATTCAGCTTATAATCGTATCCATTATGGCTTCATCAAATGTAATTTTGTTTAGTTAATTTTAGAATTAAAATTACTTACATTAAGAAATTGTATAGCAGTCACATTCTAAAAATAAAAGTAATTTTCAGATTCAGAAAACAATAATAAAGCTCAAGAAGGCTCTTCTTTTGAAAGTGCTTCAAGCTTATACTCATCTACCAAAACGGACAACATACCTGAGGAAGTCTTACCGAGTCTTTCACCGCCACTAGAAATAAGAGATGATTTTATAGTACCAACTTTATCTTCACCACCCTTACCCTTACCAGAGAGAATTATAAAGCCATCCGTAGAAAGATTTGAAGTAAAAGCAGACGTTACTCCACTTATAGAACAAATGCAAAAAAGTAAGACTGAATCTATAAGACAAAAAGTGGAGCTTCCAACAAAAACGGTAAGTTTACCTACCTATGCTAAATTCTGCATTGGTCAATTTAATACTTTTAACGAGATTTTACTTTTAATTTTAACAGAAAACCACACGAGATTTAGTAAGTGGTAAAAGTAGTTCCAGTGGTAGTTATAGCATAAGTGGTTCAAACCCAAACGTAACTGAGTCTAATGATAAAGAAAATATTATAATGGAAAAGGAAGAAATGCCCAAAAACATTGTCGAAAAACAGGACCTCAAAAAGCCAAAAGAGAAAGGAATAATGAAAAAAAATAATAAAGAACAGTTAGTCCCCAAAATGAAGGTAATGTCACACTACTCTATTACATCTAATTTTAAAAATATATGTCTATATACTCAGTGACTTATTATTTTAGGGATCATTATCAGACGATGAAAGAAGTGTTCATTATTCTTCATCTGGTTATTACGAAAGTCCAGTTGAAGACGATGATGACGGCGGTTTAAGTAAGTATAAAATGTCATCGAAATATTAATAAACTCTTGGAATAAAAACATAACGTGATACCTTAATTATTTTTTTAGCATATAAGCATTCACAAAAATACAGAACAAGTAATAGACCCAAAAACTGGCTTTCTGAAGAAAGAAGGAAAAAGAAAAAATCTTTTACTCTTGAATTTTCGAAGTCGTATGATGACTCAGTATCAACATCGCAAGACGATTGGCGTAAACAAGAAAAAGAGTTAGACTCTCTTCATCAATCTGAACGTACTACTACCAAACCTTATACTATGAAGTCACCACTGGATGATAGAGGAACAGAGCATAGAAAAAAGAAAACTCATTTTATGGATAAAACTAAAAGTGTACAATCCTCTCCTAAAGAACCAATAAGTATAGAAAAATCGATCAAAGAAAGAACGTTAAAAGAAAAAGAAGTTGATAATAAACGACCAAGCGAAAGAGAAAGGCACGTTAAAAGAACAAAATTAAAAGCTAAAAGTCCTACACAGTATAAAAGTTTCGACAGTAACTATAGACAAACACAATATGAAAGAAGAGATATAGGATCCAATGTGAAATTGCACCTGAATATACCTACTTCGGATGACTCAAGCGAACAATACAGAAAAGAAGGTAAGAAATTTTAAATTGAGTTCAAGTTGATTGCAAAAAGTACCTTTTTTAATTTGACGATTAAACAATGATTCGTCAACCTTTTTTTAATTAGAAATACTTACTAGAAATTTATCTTATAATGTGTGTTTTAAGGTGTTGGTAATGGTAACATCTCGCCAAGAAAACACAGACGCTTAAGAGAAAGTCCAAGAAGAAAAACTGGAAATAATTCAAATAATGCGAAATCGCCAACATCAAATAATCATTCTTGTTACCGGTGGGTGAATAAACTTACTAGTACTATCATATTATAATTATTTAAATTTAACGCTAATATTTTTAATTATACTAAAATATAGGCCTAGACGAAAAAGTGGTTCGAATGAAAGCATCTCTTTACCTGGTAGTCTTCCTCGAAGAAAACAATCTATACCGACATTGCCTTGCATGAGTTCTTTAGAAGCAGAAGATATTGAAGCGGCAAGAAACTTATCTAATGATTCTAAATTGACTCCTCTAAGATATATAAAAAATCCTATGTCAACAACACTTAACTGCAAGTTCGATAAACGTAAGTAATGAATATATTTTTGTTCTTTGTAGTTATCATTGTGAAAGTTGCTTTTACCGGACAATTAATATCAAAGATTATTTTGGTAAAAATCCCACAAATTCTAACAAAATATTTTTGATCGCATTAGATTTATGCAAGTCGCAGTGATCCTCTGTGTATTTTTACAAGAACTTAGATTCAACATAATCGTGGCTGAAAGATCCTTTACTTGTTCATTTTACAGCTACTTTAAAAAGAACTGATGAAGCTTTAGCAAACAAATCCCACGTGTAATCAATGTTAAGTATGTTAAATCTGTACACGTTTTGGGTGACAATGCACAATACTGTTTCAAAAAATTAAATAAAACATCGCATGCACATAGATGTATTATCAAAAAGCAAATGACCAAAATAACGTCCTATCAGTGGTTGTTTAATATTTCATTTTTACTTAGCTATCAAAATAAGGCCTGAAATCTGAGCAATTCATCCGAGTGATTTCTAAAAAAAATCACAGTAAGATGAAGTGTAGCCAATCTTCCACTAGTGCATTTCAATAAAAATGACGTGACATTTAATAACAAAAGCAAACAACAAATTTTTCTAATGTAATAAATGCAGATTGCTTACTTGCTGGCTCAGCGACCCAAAGAGGATATTATTGGCTTTTGAAAAGACACCTTTCTTTAAAAATGTTGATATTGCTAAAGACGCCTATTATTTCTATTTAATTTTATAGTATATGAAGATACAGATAAGACGACGAAATTAACTTTTATATAAACCTTTTTGGGTCACATTGATCATATAAGTCTTGTGCTATATGCTTCTCAAAATTTATCATCAAAATTTCGCTTTATTTAAAAATATTAAATGAATGTGAATTGTTTCATTACTTCTATTCATTGATTTAAAAAAATAATCGTGTTTGATCATTTCATCTCATCAAGGTTATGGTCATTTCAATTATATCCACAGTTCACACTAGAATGACCTCATTTTTTGTTTTAATTTAATCGGAATGCTAAATGTTCAATATCCAAAATTTTAACGAAAGCATAAGTTTTTGTGAACAACAGACGGGAAATTTGCTAAGGCGGCTTCAGCAGAATCCCTTCGTTCAGTTTCTCCTGGATCAGATTCTGTGTTCTATTCAGTACAAACTGAACATAGTTCGACTGGAGGAGATTGTGAAGCAAAGGCGCATTGCTTACACTGCGGGAAAGAAGTCCATATTGTAACAGCATCACATGAGCATGACAGCGTTGCGTCCAGGACTTCTCACACAGATGTAAGTATAATTACTTTTATTTCAAACTTTAAACAACTTACCTCAAATTTTTGGTGGTTTTGTAAACACACGTATAGTACCATATACATATTTACAGACATACATATATTACACCATATACATATATGGTGTAAGTTAGTAGTCAATTAAAAAAAAAACAATAACTAAACTATATATTATACAAACTATGATCTGCTATGCTATGCAGATGACACCGCCATTTTATTCCACGGAAACAATTGGGTTGAAGCTCTGAAATTTTGCGAAAAGGGACTGGTTACTATACATGAATGGCTAAATTATAATTTACTTACCCTTAATACTAACAAATCCAAATATATAACTTTCAGTAAAACAAAAAGATCGATTCCCCCAAGCAAAACAATAATAGCTCATTCCTGTTCCCCAAACACACTTTGTAATTGCAATACGTTACAAAGAGTACAATCCATAAAATATCTCGGGGTCACACTGGACCAGACCTTAACATTCAAATCACATGTAACAACCACATCTAGCCGTGCAAGGAAAACCGCCTACATAATGAGGAAATTACGTGAGGTTGCCGATGTTGAACTTTTAAAAGTGGTTTATAACGCGATAGTTAGGTCCTTGATTCAGTACTGTATTCTCGCATGAGGTGGCTCAGCTAAAACTGCACTCATTGCTCTAGAAAGAGCTCATAGAGCTGTAATCAAGATAATGCTCAAGAAACCCTGCAGATACCCAACTGATACCTTATACAAAGAAATTAAACTATTAAACTTCCGCCAGATCTATGTCCTAAAATCAACCACAAAAACTCACCAGGCTCTTTTACAACACAGAGATTTCGATAGCATTATACGTAAAATAATTTACAAAATATGCCCTCTACCCCAAGTATTCTCTTCTTTTGCTAAGTGTAGCTCTTTCTTTTTACTTCCTTATGTGTATAATAGCATTTGCCGAGTCCATACGCTCAAGAACTTAAGAACAACAGAAGCAACAAGACTCACAAAACAGCTACTTTTAATAATGGATTTTGAAAAAACAGAAGCTCTTATAAAATGACGTCTAACGCGCTCACATAAACGTACGTACACACACACACAAACACACACACATACACACACAAACACACACAGATACACACTTACACACACACACACACACACACACACACACACACAAAACCAACTTTAACTTTTCATTGTATTTGTTTTTTTTTTAATGTAGTGTGAATTTCCTTAACGTAGTTACTAATGCTAATTTTTATTATTTTGTAGATTAAAATTAAAACGTCATTACTTATGTACGTTAAAGTTAATTTCTCGTAAATAATCAATATTAAGTGTAACTCAAAAATCATTTGTAAAATTTAAATGGAAGCACTGTTTCAAAGTATTGAAAGCATCATTAAAGTTTATTTATTTAACTAAACGTTCTGAGCATACATAAAATAATTTATAGTCGACTTAAGAAAATTTTTAACCCCATACGAAAAAAGAGTGTTATTAGAATTCTGAATTGTCTATTTGTGTGTGTCTGTGGCATCAAAACTTTTAAACGGATGAACCGATTTCGATGCGAATATATATGTTTGAATTCTAATGCGATCGAGATAGTTCCTAGCTACATTTGCATTGTGGTTTACATATGTCAGAATTAGAATCAGAATCATTTATTGCACAAATAGGGTTACAAAATAATGACGCTTTAGACTTATATCTACCTTCTTCTCTATTTTGCCTTGCAGTTGGCATTCATATTACAATGTGAGTTTTGTCAGTTGTAAATTTCTAATTTTAGTGTTCTTTTTTAATTAAAAATGTGACATTTTAGGAATCATTTGCCGATGCTACACCAGATATTGTTCCTGCACCAGCGGGGTTTGCTGATGTACCGCAATGTGCAGGAGCTAAGAAATATACAAGTGGTGCAAGACTCTATAAAAAACTAGACAAAAGATATCGATCTGAGGACAAAACGAGACATCATTATCGGCATAGACAAGATGTTAGGGCTAAGGTGAGGACATTTTGATGCAAAGTTTAAAGGCTTTTTCACTTTTGTCTCTGTATTTACTAAAAACTTAAAGAGTCTTATTAATAAACAGAGATTAAATTACTCTAAGGTTCAACCTTGTGTGATAGTCTTTATTATTTAAAATTGTAGAAGTGTTTATTAGTGAAGACATTTAAAAATAGGCGACCTAGAAGGGGCTTCAGAACAAAGTTTTAATTTTTTGTCTGTTTGTCTGTATACGATTTATGCCTAATCTTTTGAACCGCTAATACCGAGATTCGGTTGATGAAAAATACCTTAAAAGCGTCTGAAAGTTTTAATCTCGCTTACTAAAAAGGATTCCCGTGGGTGACGGCTTAAATTTCAAAAAAAATTAATTAGGCTATAACGCGTATTTACGCGTAGACAGTTTGAAATTATTCGGTTTTTGATTTAAATTGTTGTGTATAGAATGTCCTGTATTTTTTTTTCAAGTCATAAGTTTTGTCAAAAGAAATCTATATATGTATCTAAAAGAAAGTGGTGTTAGTTACACTATTAATAACTCAAGAACGGCTGAACCGATTACGCTGAAAATTGATGAGGAGGTAGCTTAGAACCGGGAGAAGGACATAGGATATTTTTTATCGTGTTCGATTGTGAGGAAACTGGGAAAAACATTTTCATTTTTCCCATACAAACTGAACGGGCGGAACGAAGTTCGCGAGAACAGCTAGTTACAGATAAAACAACACTACCATTCTCAGGTGACTAAATAATTTCAAATTCGAAATGTAGAGAAATATTTGGACATACCTAACATGTCATGTCATGATTAGGTATATTCTTTTTTTCTCATATAGTTCCAGAACTGCTTGTGGAATATAGTCCAACTGCTATCACGCAGCAGCGTTACTCTGTCTTTCAGAGACAGAATAATTCTCTCTAGGCGATAAAGTTTTGCGGCAACTTGTATAGATTGGTACAACCATACGTATTCCTGTCACGATAGAATAGATATAATTTTAATACTCGCCGCTGTAGTGTTCTAATTTAAATTTATACCAAATGCTTAACAATCCAGCTCGAGGTGGAAACCGCACCTATGGTATCACTAAGATAGCATTGTTTTGGTGTCAGTTTTTTCCCAATCACTGAAATGACTCACACATAAACTAGCGTGTAAGGAGATAACTGATATTTGAATGAAGCTTTTTGATTTAAAATTCGTTAATAATCATTCAAACCTAAGTCAATGATTGTGGAAAAACTAAAATAAAAATATACGTGTAATAAACGACCAAACAAAGCGTGGTTCTTAGAAGGGGGAAATCCGTTTGCTTGTTTTCACTCTGAACTTAAAAAGAAGAATAAAAGCAAACTAATATTTTTGTTATCACATTTGCTTAAATTAACATTTTATAACAATTTCAGTCAGAGGAAAGGGGTAAAGATGAATACACAGACATTGAAAAACCTCAGGATTCAAGAATCGCTCGATCTGCCGGCAACAGTTTAGACAAGCTTGGTGGATCCAGCGCAAGTGTTGATCCCGACGGTAAGTATAGCAATTATAGCAAATGATCGTTCGCCTTCCTTACTCTATCGCTATCTCGTTTGCACACGCCACTTGTGGGTGAAAAAAAAACGCAAATACTGCGACCTTTAAAGTAAACCCGTCTAAAAAGAAAAAAGTACCCTAAACATTATCAACGTGATTTTAAATAACAGATGATTTGATTTTTTTGAAAGTACTAGCCATTGACCGCGACTTTATCTGCCTATTAAATTGAATTAGTTTGCTCGTTGAAAATTAGAATATGTCCTTCTCCAAGGTCTTTATCCGTTAAATCGATTTAACATAGTTAAATCAATAATCGATTTAACATAGAGGGGTTTTTATAATTCCTTAAAGTAAATGATACACAAAGGCGCGCGTCTCGCCAAAACAACGATCTCTTCCAGGCAACCTGAAATATTTACCATATTTTGAAGACAATAAATACTTATGTAGGTCTTTCTTAATTTTTACAAGGAGAGAGTCCTAAAGATTTACTTACAGTGAGGTAAAAGATCGACTATAATAGTTAATGTTATGAGAGGGTACTTGAAGGTTTACTATTTATTGAATCCATTTAAAGAGATTTAGTAACCTCATTTTTGCTTTGCTTTCTGACCGTGAAAAATAAACATTAGCAAAAAACATGATCTAAAAATTTGTATAAAAATAAAAATCAGGCGCTAACAAAATTGAAATTTTTGTAGAACAATATAAAAGAAAATATTAATTCATTTCGAAAATACATTATATAACAAGGATCATTCTAGAGATTTAGTTTTAGTTAGTCCCACACCATTAACATCTTTAATATACTTATTTAGGCGACTTGCTAAACTAAAGCTAAACACGCATCGACATACCGCCGAGAAACCGAATCTTTCGTGATAGTGACAAAATTACCTTTTTTCTGCAAACAGAACACGAACAATACTCCGGCAGTTCAGAAGGAGCAGAAGATACGAGGGAAGAAAAAGGAGTGTACGCTACGCCATGGTGGTGTGGGAATTGGATAATGCTGTCCGAAAATGATGACCACTGGACACGGATACCTCCTGGTACAAAATTAAACTCAAAGATTTATTTGACATTAGGTTTATTAGACAAATATTAATTTGACGCTGCTACCCGCGGCTTCCTTTTTGTTAACTCATTTGGCTATAGTTTCTATACTTCAGTGTCAGTGCTTGATAGGATTCCATTCTAGACATAATTTATTAATTTCATTTGTATTTTCCGCAATGTGTTATTATTATTATTACTAGCCGACCCGGCGAACTTCGCATCGCTTGACGTTATGAAACGACGGTATGAAAAATGATGAAATGATGAATATGGTGAACAACCCTAATCACTTAGGTGTGTGAAAAATAGATAACAGCCGATTCTAAGACCTACTGAATATGCAAAATTTGATGAAAATCGATAAAGCCGTTTCTGGGGAATACGGTAACTAACAGTGTTACACGAGAATTTTTAATTTAAGATCATTATATTTTGGCTTACCGGATTCGCTATTTAAGCATCATCATATATTGTGGAGAGTACAAGTGAAATTAATAAATTGTGTCATTTGGCTATCCCGCAGGAGCATTTGAGATATCGGGCTAGAAATTATTGCTTCAAGGTCTCACCTATTTCTCTTCTACTATTCATTTAAATCAGTTCAGTTATATAAAAATCGTGCAAACACATTCCTAATCTTCCTATTAGTCACATTTATAATCTTATGGAGTATTTCTTCTGACAAGTCTAGAGAATTACAAAATCTACCGAGCGATCAGAACAGGTCCACTCAAAGAGAAGATCTAGCATAATAATATCCCTTTATGGTAAGAGATAACTGTGGTAAGAGCTACCAGAAATGTTACAGGTGCGTCGCTATTCTATGGTAACTATCAACACTAGTATCTAGTATCGTCACAAACACTATCATAAAGGCGGCAGGAATAGATAGGGCGTTGGATCACTCCCCGGGCAAGTTACTGCACAACATTCTGCCACCAGTCGTTGTGTTGATGACATGTTTGCCTCTTACGAGTAGCTAGGTGGGACGGAAAAGATCCGAACCAACAGGGACCATCAGGAATTTGTTTATTTGATCACCTTTTAAAGTTGTAGTTGTCCGTTGGCGGAGGTGACCTTTCATCTGGTGAAATATGTAATATATTTCAATTTTTTATAGATGTTATAGATATCAATAGTCATAGCCAAGATGATCCTACGGAGTCGGAAACGGAGTTCAACAGGAGGTACGTCGCTTTAACACACCGGCTGGTCCACCGACGAGCCTGCGTCGAACTTCATAAAAGACAAGCAAACGACACATTTGGTAAGTTTTCTTGTATTTCCTTTTGTTAAAGAACTCAAAGAAAGAGAGAGTTATCAGATTTGATGTTTTCTTTTCGTATATTTGTTACGCGATTATTCGGCCAGTAACCAATCAAATTTTGATGGTGCTTTTTTTAATGGTAGGTCATGTTTTCAAGGTGGTCCGATATTAATTTTGTCATGATCCGGCTAGTAGTTTTTGATTTATGCTTAACTAGCTTTTTTCGGTAAAAAAAAAACTATCCTATGTGCTAATCCAAGTGTACAATCTTTGTGTGAGCAAAATCAGTTCCGCAGCAATCACTTGCATGAAGGAGTAACAAACAAATATACAAACTTTCGCATTAATAGTATTAGTAGAATAATTCAAACATTTTTCTTTTTTTTATGATAATGGAAAGCAAACAGGCAGACGGATTTCCTGATGGTAAGAAATTCACACCGCCTAGAGACACCAATTGTGGTAATGGTGAATTGCCAACCTGAGGCAGGGATGTCAAGCCTCGAGCAAAATTAAGTTTACCGCCAACCTTACCCTCCTAACCGAAACACGTCAACGGCAAACATTGGACTTTATGGCGGAATAGGTAATGCGGCGGCACCAATCCAGGCGAGTCGCTGCGAAAATCTACCATCTAATAGAATGTCACGGTGTTGTTGACGGAAAGCCTATGCTCGCCTTATTTCGACGACCTCATCAATGCTCATCATTTATGACATCGCCTTCATAGAGAAAAATCTATGTAAAAAGAATTTACAAATCGCGCTGTGGTAGGCATGAAATAGTTGGAGTTGGTTTTTCTAGTTTACTGCTCTTAATTTAGTTATATTTTAGCAAATTTACAACCTCAATACTGATGGTAAGAAACCACCGTTGCCTATAGTTACTATATTGGTACGAAGCGTTTTGTGGTACAGATGGTTCCCTTACATTCCATTAGTGACAACAAACATGGCTATGCCAACAGAAATAGGCCACAACACTAGTAAGGTAGTAAGGTATGACGAATGCACTTGGGAAAATCCAGTAACCACCCAGCGATGGATTCGTCACATCCTGATGCCGTAACAGTTAGTAAAGGTTAAGTGATTTCTTACCTCGTACACCTATATGGAACTAGATGCCGTTGGTCGAGTAGCTAGAGTACACGCCTAACAACAACCGCGAGACTCGAGAGTTAAATTCCCGACAGGGGGCAAGCATTTATGTGATTAACATTTAGATATCTGCATTTCCGGGTCTGGCTGTTAATTAAATTTATTATGGTACATATCTATTTTAGTATTTCTATGTATTAGAATCGTTGACTAACACCCATAACACAAGCATATAATTAGCTAACTTTGTGTTTAGATTCAATTCGTGCAATTTGTCCAGGAATATGTGTCTATTTGTATATTTATTGGCGGTATTTTCAAATGGAAACAATTTTCAGAAAAAAGTGTTCTTGATTCCGTAAGGGCGGCAATGAATTGGTGGGTCTCAGTAAGTAGGTAACGACAACTACTAATCGCTTACCGTCAGGTAATTCTTTTTTTTCAATGGTTTTTTCTTCAATGTAAAGATTGAAATTTTCAAAACTAGTAAGGATTTTATTTAAAAAATAACCATATATCTAATAGAAAAATATTTCTTGCAATAAGGCAGCGAACCTTCTCTGTGTTGGTCCGGGCTCCTTTGCAGAATAGACCATCTCCCTTCATACCAGGCCGCTCGTAAAAGGCGAGAATAGGCTTTCATAGCATAGGCACTATCATTATATCGTGACATCCTACTGGCGTCTTTAGGAGTCGGGAATTTCTTACCATCAAGAAAACCGTTTGCTTGTTTGCCTAACAATATCTAAAAGTAATAAACACATGGCTCTATGACGGTAAGAGACAACCGTGGTCCAAACCCACCATAGGTGGTATAGGTACGTCGCTACCTTGCCGCCGAGTCCATCCAGTAATCTACCGACTGTCCTATCTTCCTTACCGGAATATGACATTATTAATATGTTGACCAGTATAGGAAAGGCGGTAGATCTCTAACCTGGTATGTTGCTACACAGCACTCTGCCACTAGTGGTCTTGTTGGTAATTGACTAAAGACTCATTTAACCTATTCTCGTCGATTACAAGTTACCAGGTAAGAAGGTAGGTGGTCTAATCGACATAGAGGACCTGGACCAACATGGTGAAAGTTAGTTATTTTATTTTATTTTTTTCTTGAAAATTTAAGGATTCATTTAAAAATTAGACCTGGGCCCTTGCCATGAGTTCAAAGAGCCTTTACCATGAGTTGGTATAGATTAGCTTCGGTAAGTAGCGTGTCGAAATCTATGACATTTTTTATAGAGACGGTAGCGAGTATAGTAAACTTGACAAACTGGGCCCTTACCATGAGTTTACGGCTTGTAAAGTTTACTATACTCGCTACCGTCGCTGTAGATTATTTGTTTGAAAACTTTGAACATCGCCTATAATGGTAACTAAGAGAAACACATTTTAGACCAAAAGTGCCATAGATTTTGACACGTAAATTACCTAAAGTAATATATAAACCAACCTATGATAAACTCTATGATAGTGAGAAAATAATTTACTTGTACGTAGATATTATCTCTCCATACGACGTATATTCAGCTGTTAACTGTAACAAATTTAAACTGTGACGTTTGGTCTATTTCGGCCATATTGTAAAAATAGTTTGGCCCATTTATTTATAAGTAACCTTTGAATTGTTTAACTTTTGAATTTTTCTTCAGAATTAACCTGAATACCAATGGCTTTTTGATGTTATTTTTAAACAGTCGTTGTTAATAACGTCAAAATCACTTGCGGCCTATGTATGTCTAATAGTACGTATGTCTGTAAAACAAAGTCGCGTTCGTTACAATATTTATAATGCGAGAATTGCTGGGCCGAATTAAATGACATTTGGTTTTTAAAAAGTATTTAACTCCGAGTAAAACTTGAAAAATAAGATCACAAATATACAAAAAGGGGTGGGGGACAATTAATGGCGATCTTGTTAGCTTAATTTGTACCCAAAATCGTAATTTAAAAAAAAGTAGACTTTTCTCCTGATGGTGAGAAATACCCATTGCCTATATCAGGTACCTACCAAAGATGTTACTAATACTTTATACCGTATCTGCTATGATGACAGGAAAAGGTAAGGCGGTGCTACCAAACTAGATGATGATGATTGCACAACCATTTACTATATCTAGCGAAAATTCTGATAGACAGAAATAAAATCTGTAATACAACTAACATGCTATTTAATTTACCATAATAAGAAAAAAGAAATAAATTTTAATAATTACGAAAACCGAGAAATCCTGGTCGAGAATTCTCGAACCTGGAGAAATAAAAAAGACAGCGAATTAAAAACCCTAGTGCCATTTCACTCTACAAACTTTACAGCAAAACATGAGACCCGTATTGACAAAGAATCTAAATGATAGATATTGAATGTTTGTTCATAATATGTAAAGCAAAAAACAAGCAATAGAGCGCACTGATTTTTGACTAACGAACAAACTGCAGAGGTTCTGAATTTCATATACATTTTTGTTTTTCTTTATACCAGACTACGCATAACTAGCCACAGATTAGTATAATTATAATTCCTTTTTTGAATGGAATATACCCCAAAGAAGTCCAATATAATTTCTATGATTATTCGATCAACGCTTTTGGATAATTATTAACAAAATATTTATTTAATTCTTAAGTTACGACCATTTTGAATAAGCTACCTGAGATAAGACATATGACTACTTTAAATTAGTTACTATACAACTACTTTAATTTTTCATAAATAGAAGCATATTAGCAACAAATCTCTAATAGGCCTGTCTTTATCTGTAGACAGGATACTGAAACTGGCCGTTATATACCGTGATATTAAAATTTAATTCCGTTTTAAAATTCGTTCGTAAAAAACAATAAACAATCTATCTCTTGACTCACGAAAGTTTTATTTAATATATCGCCGAAAGTGTTACTCAATAAATGTAAGAATATATGCGAACTATATTTAATTTGGTACTAGCTCTCCGCCTACGTCACTATTACTCAGTAGTAACAAGCACGCGAGTGTGGTGAGACGATTATGTCATACTGAAAGTTCGAAATATATCGATTTGACGTCAAGAATTCAGTTTAGAAATGTGCTATCACGGAACGAATCATTATTAGAAAACCGGATATAACGTTTAAAAATAGAATAATAAAATAGTTTTGATCTAGAACAGTTAATAAAAATGGGACACTGTGAGTACTTTGTATTAAAAATTAATTAACATACAGGTTGTGTAAAAATATTGCATTCATTTAATAATTTTGACAATAATAAAAATAAATTATTTTATATATTTTATAAATGAAATGGGTTAAAATAGTTTTAAGTGTAGTTTGTTGAGTTAAAAATAAATAAAATGCAATGTTATTAAAATTCGAACGATGACAGAAAATTAGTTAGTTTGTTGAAAATGTTGAAAACGAAGATCTTTTCTTAATTTAGTTCAATCCAGTTGTTTTGATTCAACGATTCCTTTTTTTCAAATGTAACTCAAGGAATTTGTGTTTATGTTAAACTTTTATGGTGTATATTTTCTAATTTATATCTACCTACCTATCTATTGTTTATTTTTTTTTATGTAAATGAAATGTTTTATAAAGGGTTTTTCCAGTGATTGTACATTGAATTGATTTATGCCAGTAATAAGTGACTAAATTATCTAATTTACATAAATTAGATAATTTAGTCACTTATTACTTTGGAAATGTAAATTATATTCTTGAAATACACTTTTGTAGTACAGGATACCTAAACTTATTCTATACAAATAAAATGAAATTTTTAATGTAGTAAATAATGATACAATTAAGTAACTTGAAAAGATTGGTTTCACTGAGTTAGAACAATTCAACTTTAGACTTAATTATAAGCTGGACAGTTTAAGTACGATAACAAACTAAGTTACTAATAAAATCAGTCCTAAAAATGTAAAAAGTAAAAATGTATAAATCCATTTCTGTAATTCTATTCTTAGTTTGAGAATCAAAATGTTGAAAGATAAATATTATTCAACGATCTCAGTTTTCTTTAAACATAGAAATGGTTTTGTGATTTTAATATAAAAGCTATGCTAACCCATGTTTTTATGGCCAATTTTAAAATGTATATTTTTAGATAACATTTTCTTACCTTTATGTAACGTTCGTAAGGAACACGTCAATTTTTTTTCTTTCATTTACTTACTGAATTGGGCTGCCACGTAAAAGCCTTTTCATTTTCTGGATATAATACAGCGTCGGTGAGAGGGTAAACTTGCAATCAGGTGTATTAGGAAAATCTTCTGGAGAAACGAGAAAAATGTTTATATATTCTTAACCTTTCGAATTGTAGCTCTAAGCTAAATGAATGAAGCTGATTATGAACATTACTCTGAGATAACATAAAATAATATGATATTTTTTATTTGTTAGTTGTTTAAAATTTTTTTTAGATGATCTAAACTGTAGTTTTGGCACCATCATGAAAGAAGATGGTCGAATTTTTTTCGCAATTATTAAATTTTGTTTAAATTGTGAAGAAATTAGTGTGTCGCGAAATCGCACTATATCAGCTTGAGTAACCAAGCTACCGCTTTACTCAAGACCTTGACATGACTCCGGCTTATGACTTATGACCTAAAATGACTTATGTCTGTTCAAAATAATTTATTAGTAGGGAAGACGTGGTAGCATGGTCTAAAGGTCTTAGCCGGCCAACAAATTAAACAACAAACTATTGGTTTTGGCGCCACCGTGAACGAAGGCGGTCGTAATTTTTTCATAATTATTAAATTTCGTGTAATATATTGAGTGAAATTGGTTTTTCACCTAAATTACATTAATTTTGTTTAGTGAAAGTGTACAGATGAATTAATCATAATAAAATTAGTGTATTTCCTCGCTGCCGCCAAATCTCAATGGACGAGCTTGAGTAACGAAGCCACCGTTTTACTCAATACTCAGACATGACTTTGTAAATAGTGACTAATTACTGTATAAGAATTAACTAATACGGAAGACGTGAAAAGTATGGCCTAACGGTCTTAACCGGCCCTAGAAAGGGGCACATTACCAAATAATAAAAAAGAGCTTTGGCTATTAAAAATTCCCGCGTTATTTTAATAGAAAAACTGACGATATGGTAAAATAGTGTTCCAAAATAAGACTACAAGTCAGGTTTATTCTGGATAAATCGAAAATAATTAAATAAATAAATACTTAAATACATTTTCATAAAAAATCGTAACTTACTTAGATTTTCGTTCAAGCTGTTGAAACTTGTGGTCATTCACCTTTTGTAAACTGTCAAACTTTGTTATTTGTTACAAAGAGAATATAATCACTACATTTTAAGAGACGGGACTTAGTACTTTAAAAAAACAAGCAGTTTACATCGCACTATGTTACCAACAAAACGTCACGTAAATGTCAGTTTTGACGAAAGTACGAATCTCACAGATAAAATACAGCTGCTGGGCAATATATTCATTTTTATCGATATCGATAAAATATAGGCCATAGGTACCGGTGGTATATATAAATTAAACCAATACAAATTTATTTTATCCCTATTAGATCAGATCAGTATTCACATTTAAATCCAACGTACACTGGATAGTAATTAAATGAAAATAAATCAAAAAATTAGAAATAGTAAACAAATGCCACGTTGGGCAAACATGAACACAAAAGGACAAAAGGAAACTAAAAGACTTTTTACCGTGCATATTTTTTTATTAACAAAGAAATAAATATATACTGATTATTGTAATGTATTTGTTGGTTCAATTGTGTACATTTGATAAAAATATCAATAGCAATTGTAATAAATTGTAAAGTGTAAAGATTTTTAATTTAAATTTCTTAATATATATACAAACTTGTCTCGTGTTGGTCTGGGATATTTAAATATAATAGGTTGTCATTCTGCTAAGCATATTAAGCTCATAAAAGATAAGCATAACCTTAAAATCTCAAAGTTTAAAAAATCTCTAGCCCTCTTATTAAATAATGTGAACTAACGTATTCCAAGCTTGAAACTTAAATTATCATCTTTATTATACTGTTATACAGACTATAACATAAACTTCATTTACCCTGTTATTAATTTGCTTGAGTGAGGATTTAACACCTTACCGGTTTTGCAGTTTTTCTATGGGAACGTATAATAAATCATTATTTCCCACTGCCTTAATCCACTGTTGGCATCTGAAAACATGTTAGTGCGTATTTCACGATAAATTGCTTCAACCAAATAAACGAAGTTGAATAATTATTCACGGAAAAGAAATAAATCAGCAATTATTCGTCACTACAATCCTTTTCGTTCAATTCTGTTTAGACATAATTTTTTTAACTCTTTTTTAAGAGATCAAAAGCATAATTTTCAATTGCTTAAAAAGTCTCAGTCTCGAAGAAGAAAAGTTCGTAAAGATAAATTATAATGAACTGATGCATGTGTTCACACAAAACATACTTTATCACGTTTATTAGTTAATTGTAATTATCTAAAGTGAAAATAATTTAAAATTATTAAATGGAAGATGAAGCGCTGCCAACAACACTAGTCAACACTTAGTGTAGGTCTGTGTAGTGTACTGCGTTGCAAAAATGGAAAAAATTACTTTATTACGTATGTGTTATGAATAAATAAAAAAAAAAACTTGTAACGAGTATAATATTGTTTATCGATAATGGACGTACATCACTATTACTCAATACAAATAATGTTTTGAACAAAAAGAAACAAGAAAATTCATTCGTAATGGCGTGTTTTGCATTACATTATAGTTATAACATAAAAATTTAATGCAATTTATTGCTTACCGGGATCCATTTAATGGAAATTTTGCCATAAATCTTCTTTTTCTTTTTTCAGTCGACACGTTCGATATTTACATATTTCGCACGAAATAAACAAATTTATTGAAAGTTATTTAAAACATACAATCACGAGAAGCTCAACACTCTGGTATTTTATGAATATTACTAAATTTCTAATTAAAACACACTGTTATGACATTCTAACTTTCCCACCAAATGACCATAGACCAAAAAGTAAAGTAACTGTCCATAAAGGAACCACAGACTAGCAAGAGAACTACATATTCAAAGGACAAAAATATCTTTAAGGAAAAGAGAAACCGCAAAGAGGGAGTGAGATAACAATATCCTCCATTATTTACGACGCAAAGTTTTTTTTTTTGTTTTTAATTTCGCTAGACTGATTTGTTATTGTATATTACTATATTTTATAACTCATCGAGATTTTTACTATATTTAAACTGTCCTGCATTAAATAATTTATCAAAATATTACACCACATTATTTGATTTTGTTTTTTTTTTTAATTTTTAGTTAAAAGAATATTTAGCCTTCATGGTAACATAAGACAGAAGTTGGAAGAAATTTTTAAGTTAATGTTGGTGTTATGGTGCCGACAAAATCAGGCAAATAAATTAGTGGCTTCAGAACCTTGTGGTTTGTATTTTTTTAATTTAATTTAAACTACCTATTTATTAACACTTTCTTGTCCGCTTTGTAAACATGCTACGTTCGAGTGTTGAGGAAATTATCTAATGAGTAAATCATAATATGTGTACAACGAGTTTTTCCTACCAATATTATATACATATATATAACTATATACATATATAACTATACATATTTTTGTAACTTGTCCAGGAATATTTATTTATTATTTATTACACAAATTAACAAGAAAATCTTAAAACCTCAAATTCCATTCCTTATGTAGTACATAAGTATTTTTGAAGTGAAAACTTCTTTAGCGACGTTTCGCACTTTTTTTGGAATGGGTAAAAACTTCTAAACTCGCTTCAGTTCATAAAACGGCAAAGAGCGTATACGCGAATAAGACGGCGCAGGGCAGGCTGGCTCGCTAACCAATTTTGTTATAGTGAGATCCGAGGAAGAGTGAGATTGAAAGAAAGTGTTGTTGTTGAAATGAAAAAGAATTGCTCCGCTGGTTTGGTCATGTGGAAATAATGATCGATGAAAGATTGATAAAACAGATATACAATGCGAATGTGGATGGATGTAGGTACCAGTGGAGACCAAGGTTGACATTTCAAGATCGGATCGCTCGGATACTCTCTGAGGGTTGTGTCAAGAGTCTCTGTCATAGGCGTGTTTGTATGAAAAGGGCATCGAAAAAGGGTAATGAATGTTAAGGAAGCCAGACAGTTTTTCCAGGATCGAGAGGTTTGGCACTCGATACTCTCTCCCTACCACGTAAGGAACTTGGCATAAAGATATGTATGTATGTAAAAATTTTAGGATGATAATTTACGGGGTTCTAAAAATAAATTTATTTTTACACAGCTGATCAATATATTTAACACTAGGTATTAACGTTATTGTCGCCTTTTGTTGGAATTTCATCGTACTTGTACGCACTTAAATGAATAAATAATTAAATAAAATAAATGACTTAAATAAATATACCTGGACAAGTTACAAAAATTGAATCTAACCCGAAAGTAAGCAAATTATATGCTTGTGTCATGGGTGTTAGTCAACGATTCTAATACATAGACATACTTAAACAGATACCAGAATAAATTTAATAAACACCCAGACCCGGAAATGCAGACATCTGAATGTTCTTCACACTAATGCCTGCCCCCATCGGGAATCGAACCCGAGCCTCGCGGTTGGTGGTAGAAGGCGTGTACCGTAGCCACTCGACCAACGAGGCGGTTAAATAAAACTTGCCTTTAAGTATTTCCCACAACACCGTAATAAGCTGTAAAAAAGTATGTGTTATAAAAATGTGTATACAAAATCTCCGTTTATTTTAAACATTGTCATGTACGGTACATTTGTGCGAGAATAAAGTAATGATTCGGAAGTAACTGTCTTAGAGGCACTTAATCTTCTTTTTATGGAGACCGTGTCAAGGGCGATATCCCATAAACGTTTATACCTTTTAAATGCAAATACTTGTTTTCATCTTAGATTTTTTATGATATTAGAAGGCAAAATAAACAGGCGGATTACCAGGTGGTAAATTTACGCCGCCTAGGGACACTAAAAATGTAATTGTGTGTAGACAACCTGAGGCCGG
>NJDD01000881.1:564084-577065 GCA_002245505.1 Calephelis nemesis
ATTTGCACACCACAATGTGGTAGAATATGTTGGAAAGCTTAAATAATTTTGTAACAACCTTAACACACATATTCCGCAAATAAATATATTTTCTTTTCTTTTCTTTTCTTTTTTTCAAGTAAGTTTACCGGCTACCTTACCCTCCGAACCGGAACATGTCAATGGCAAGCACGTTATGGCGGCAGGAATAGGTAATTGGTGGTACCAATTCGGGCGAGCCGCTGCGAAACTCTACCACGTGCTCAGTTGTGTTAACGGTGTTAGTGACGGTAAGCCTATGCTCGCCCTTTACGAACTGCCTTAAGGCAAAGGAGCCCAGACTAACACGGGAACAGCAGCAGGCTTTAGCAAGCCGGGTAGCCTTCTACGTAATGCAAAACCATTACATACTATATAACAAGACAAAATGGGGTCATCACATCCCGACGCTGAAGATGAATATGTAGGTGAAAGTAGTTCATATAATAAAACCCAAGAATACACACGACCCTGACACATTTCCTCAAGTAATGCGAAGATTCCATTACCTTTTAGCTTTCGTCTGCCTAAACAAGAAATCTGGCTGATTTCCAAGAATTCCATTCATATGTTTTTTATGACTATATTAATAGTAATGGAAATGTAACTGAAACAATCATTTACAGCCTCATTGGTCGAGAGGCTAGCGTACACGCCTAACTTCACCGACCACCTGCAAGGCTCGGGTTCGATTCCCGACGGGGGCAGGCGTTTGTGTGATGAACATTTAGATGTCTGGATTTCCGGGTCTGGGTGCTTATTAAATTTATTCCGGCATCTATTTAAGTATTTATATGTATTAGTATCGTTATCTTACACCCACAACACAAGCATATAATTTGCTTACTTTGGAGTTAGATTCAATTTGTGTAACTTGTCCTAGGATATTTATTTATTTATATTATTTTATAATAAGTACAAATCTTCATGCCTGTTTCAATAAAGAGCAAGGCAGAGGTATAGCCAGGATACGAAAGTACTAAGTCCCAATATCAGAATATTGGCAAACCTTTCGCCAAACTGGCACTTATCCAATCTCGGACAACATTGTTTTTATCAAAAAAAAAAAAAATAACTCAAGCCCTGCCCGGTAATTGAACCCATACCCTATGGAATCTCATGTTTAAGAACTAATAAATTGTGCATAATTCTTCCTCAATAATCTTTATCACTTTGTGAATAGCGCAAGAAAATCCGTTCAGTAGTTTTTGAGTTTTATAGCAAACAAACGGAGAGACGCAGCCAGGAGACTTTGTTTTATAATATGAATAATGCTCTTATTTCGAGCAGCCTGTAATAAGCAAACTTCGCTTACTCTACCACTAACACCGTGACTGTGACTAGGTTGTAGAGTTTTGCGATGGCTCGTTCAAATCAGTACAACCTTCTTCCCTGTCAACCTCTCTACTAAGGAAACGGTGGTTGTAAAAAGAGATAACAGCTTTTGCGAAAGCTTCAAACTACCATAAATATAAAACTTTATGGACTATAAAAAGGTTTATAAAATCCGGCTATAAATAAGTACATTCAGTTTACCTAGGATATCTATGATACGCCATTGTTAATAAAACATGAGGTTCCTTATTTCAATTTGTATTGCCTACATATTGTGTGTGTTTATAAACTTCTTTTTTGTATTAACTCGTTGTTAGTTTAGAATTATCGACTAACTTGTTATAGTTATTCGATTTTAATCTAAACGATATTTTCTTTTTTTTTTTCAAAAAAATAAATTACGTTTTTATAGCGATTTGAAAACGCGATTTTCAACTTCATCTTGTTGGTTGGTTAGGGGTTAACGTGTATGCTTAAAGCCGGCGATAAATCACGAGGCTTGGGTTTGATTTACGAACATGGACATTTTTGTAATGAATATATAACTGTTGAAATTAACCCAGTATCTATTTAAGTATTTCCATATATTGTTTATAATCGACAAACACATAATATAACAAAAGCATATTATTTGCTTAAACCGAGGCCAGATTCAAAACCTAGCAATCTTTATATATATTTAATCTCGCTTATGACATTGAAAAAAAAGCGGTGGACACCAAAAATGATTACGGTGCGGCCATTATCTTAATATTCTACAGTTACCAGTAGGTAGGTTTGGCTAGGGAAACTTAAGAAATAACATAATTAAAAAAAAAAGTGAAATTTCTCGATATTATCTAGTAAATTAAACCAATATAGACTAAAACCGCATACTATAACTACTCAAACTAAAAACTAAAAAAAAATGTTTGTTGACAAATTATACAAATTTATCTAACCTTAACATCAAAAGTAATAAGTATCTTCACGCCCGTATCTTCTGAGAATTAGAACATCCCCGTGTTAGTCCGGGTCCTCTGCGTACAATAGACCCTCTGCCGTTCTACCTCGCAGCTTGTAAGAGGCGAGCAGCAAAGGTGAACCATTACTAATAAGACCGCTGGTAGTAAAGTGCATGTAGCAACTTTTCCGGGTATGGATCCACCGCCTTACCTATTCCTATCGCCATAATGACAATGGCATGTTTCGGTTCGGAGGGTACCTGGTAGACACGTACAGCGGGTCTAACATGCTGGTCATAAGACAGCGACGTGCCTGCAACATCTTTGTTGTCTATAGGCTGTTATCTCTTTCCATCGTGGAAGCCGCGTATAGTAATGTTTATAAATTATTTTTAATTTAATAAACATCATTCCGGAAATATAGACATCTGTGTTCATCACATAAATGCTTTCATCGGTAATGAAGCCTGAGCCGGACGATTGGTCAGTGTATTTAACCCCTCGGCCAACATAGCTGTCATATTATGATAAACTTTTAGACCCAAATACAGATATCACATGCAATGACAATGTTTTTTTAAAATATGTGAAGAAGGGCACGTTTTTGTATTTACTGGTACCTACTTGAAAAATAAATTTAAATTGTTTTTTTTTTAATTCGCAGAAAGTGACAAAACTGTGGTAGTGAGGCGAGGAAATGAAGAGTTCGGCTTCAGAATCCATGGAAGTAAACCAGTAGTTATATCCGCCATTGAGCCAGATACGCCAGCGGAAACTTCTGGATTAGAAGTTGGAGATATTATTATAGCTGTTAACGGTAATAATATGATTATTATGAATCAAATTGGCTATTCAACCGAAGTAGAGATTATTTTATATAGAGTAGTTAGCGTATACGCCTAACTACACTGACTAGCCGCAAAGTTTGGGTTCGATTCCCGAAGGGGGCAGGCCTTTTTGTGATGAACATTTAGATGTCTGCATTTCCGGGCCTGGGTCTTTATTAAATTTATTTCGGTACCTATCTATTTAAGTATTTCTGTGTATTACAATCGTTGACTAACACCCATAACACAAGCATATGATTTGCTTACTTTGGTGTTAGATTCAATTTGTGTAACTTGTCCAAGAAAATTATTATTGTTCAAATATAGCCAATGTTATGGAAACTCAAACGCGCGGAAACCTATGAATTTCCCCGAGGTGGTCTTGGTACATAGACCATTTTCAATTTTGTCTGACAAGTCGTGGGAAGCGAGCATAAGTTACATGGTCGTTAAAAACATGACTGATGGTGGTAGAGTGCTGTGTAGTAACTAGTCCGAGTAAAGGTTCGCCGCATTACCTATTGCTGCTGCCGCGATTATGATAGTATATATTTCGATCCAGAGGGTAAGGTAGCAGGTAGACTAGAACATTTGGCCTAAAACTTTGACCATAGGACAGTGACGCACTTATAACCTCAATGGACCACGGTGGTCTCTTTCCATCAGGAGTATCGTGTGCTTGTTCGATGTCATGTCAAAAAAGAAAAAGATAGATTAGAATAGAATAACTCTTTATTGTGCACCAAAATACAGAAAAAATAAATACATTAATAAAACTTAAAAACTAAGTGATACACAAAGACGGCATTATCGCCAAAACAGCGATCTTTTCCAGGCAACCTTATGTTATGGAGACATAATATAATAAATTTTGCACGATGATACTTAGATACTTAGATTTATGAAAAAAAACACGTTTGAAATAACATTTGTACTCTTTGATTTATTTTAATCGTGGAAAAGTACAATTATTGAACATTTAGAACTGTGTTTTATCAATTTTTGCTATTAATTTGCTCAAAAAAGGGATTTTAACAACAACATATTTTTTTATAAGTGTATTTGTAAATAAAACAGAATTAGTCAAGATGCTAAATAAAATAGTAAACTACACTAAATAGTAACTATATAGTTACGCTAGGGCTTGACAAAACGATGACGTCCTTAATATCGATTGTCAATATTGGCTGTTTAGCCAAATTAAGTTATAAAAATACCTAGAATAGAAAAGATTTTTTTTATGTTAAAGGAAGGCAAATAAGCAGACGGATTTCCTGATGGTAAAAAATTCACGCCGCCTAGAGACCCCAAAGGTGGTAATAGTGCGTTTAGCAACCTGGGGCCGGGATGTTAGGCATTGAGCAAAAGTAAGTTTACCAGCTATCTTACCCTTCGAACCGGAACACATCAACGGCAAGCATTGGACGTCAAGGAATAGGTTAGGCGGTGGTACCAATCCGGGCGAGTCGCTGCGAAACTCTACCACCTAGGAGAATGTCAAGGTATTAGTGACGATAAGCCTCTGCTCGCCTTTTACGAGCTACCTGGCAGGAAGGCAAATGGTCTATTCTGCAAAGGAGCCCGGACCAACACGGCGAACACGTTCAGTTTGTGATGAGTATAAATTGGTTCTAATTTTCATAGTTATGCAAAGTATTAATTAAATTAGTAAAAATTCAATTTCAAATTGCAGGTATCAACGTGTTAGACAAAACACATTCAGAAGTTGTAAAGATTGCTCATTCAGGCTCGGAGATATTGGAAGTGGATGTGAGTCTCTATTTTTACTTTACCGCGTTTTATTTTAACTCTTTTGGTCTGTTAGATGATGAAACGAAATCGTAAGGCCCGGCGTACACTATCGGCTTCGCCACGACTAAGGATTTTAGCTGGTAAATAGAAATAATTATAATATACCTTAATCTTATTAAAGTCAACTAATCATTATCACTTATGTCGATATTTCGGTCTACAACTCCATTAACCATAAAAGAAGAATTAGACGGAGACTTGTCAGGCTCATCTGTCAGTAGATCCTTCTGTCAAAAGTTACAGCTCGCTGCCGCAGTCCCGTCTGGTCTCGTCGTGAACACGGTATAATATGCAACTAGACCGAAATATGGACAAATAAAATAAAATACATCGTGAAAGGATAAAAATAATTAAAAAATGTTAAATTGAGATAAATATTAAGATTGTAGCAACACCGTAAACAATACCAAAAGATACGGTCATAGTAACAAAACTAACACTTTCCTTGCCGACGGACGTTGCTAATGTGCGCTAGGCCTAATAATGCATTTTATCATCAGCGAGTCAGATTAATTAACAAAAGGAAATTTCTGTTACCCGAGTATATTAACTTTTTGTTTTTATTTAAGACATGTTTAATTAGGTGGTGTTATTAGTCTTTTGAGAAAAAATATACTTATAATCTAATAATTATAATTACCATTACTAATACATATTCTTTGGTACGAGATGAGCTAGGATTTATAAAACTATTACTTCAAAAGGCTCTGAAGAACAGCACCCCTTTCCTTTTTTTGTCAACTCATAGAAAAACAGCAGAATATTTTTATTACGCCAGAACTTGTACTGGAGATACGAATCAAAGTCGACCTTTACCGCGCTCGTAATAAAATAAAACTTGTGAATTTGTTCTTTTTGTTTGCGTGTGTATGTCACTGAACTCCTCCTAAACGACTGAAGCGATTTAAATGAAACTTTTTGTGTATGTTCAAAAGAACTCCAGAACGTTTTAGATTTACAATTTGGTCAACTGAAAAATGTTTTTTTAATATTTTTTTTTATATTTGTGAGTAAAAACTAATTTTGGAATGTTTTGTAATGGATCCGGCAGACTGAGCTACTATTGTATATGTATATTACTATACATTTACATTATTTGTAATCTCACTTTCCAACAAAGGTAATCCTGTAGAAAACTTTGTTTCCATCTTCCAATTCTTCTTAAATTTAGATCTACGGTCCAGATGGATGCAAGTCAATGCTTATAACCCTTTAGAACCCTGCCAGTGTCTATCCTGCTGTCTTGATACCTGATAACCTAACCTAACTCATTTCTTTAAAGTAACGTTGATGATAAAATGGTCAAAAATTGTCCCAGGTCGCCAGAACGTGTGAGGTGGTTGCGTCTCTCGCTCACGAAGGTGGCCCAGTGGCTCTGTATTCAGGGTACCTTTGGAGAGCAGCACCGGTCAGACCTCACCACCCTCTACGGTGGACAAGACGTTGGTTCGTGTTGAAGAAGGACAACTGCCTATATTATTATAAAACAGATTCGGTAAGTTTGTATGCCTTTTATGTTTCATTTAACACTTTTGTGTATTTTTGCGTGTCTATCACTATTGGATTTTTTATTAGTAGTATCTATATATTAATACGTGATGCCAAAACTTTGGATCCCTTTTTACGAAAATTGCGCGGACGCAAAAGTATAAAATTTGGCACACCTATAGTTTATGTGAAGGAGAAGTGCAGAACGCTAATGTTTTTCAATAATAAAGCTTTTTTTATGATATTGGAAGGCAAAAAAGCAGACGGATTACCTGATGGTAAGAAATTCTCGAAGCCTAGAGACACCAAAGGTGGTAATGGTGCGTTGCCAACCTGAGGCCAGGATGTTAGGCCTCGAGCAAACGTAAGTTTACCGGTTACCTTACCCTCCAAACCGGAACACGTCATGACGTTATGACGGCAGGAATAGGTAAGGCGGTGGTACCAATCCGGGTGAGTAGCTGCGAAACTCTACCACCTAGTAAGATGTCACGGTGTTAGAGACAGTAAGCCTATGCTCGCCTTTACGAGCTGCCTGGCAGGAAGGCAGATGGTCTATTCTGCAACGGAGCCCGGACCAACACGGGGATGCTTAAAAAGTACATTAAATCAATAAATAAAACATTACCCACAGTATCAAATGCATTTTGACACACACAAAACAAATATATTATGATAACTATAAAAAAAATCACAGATAGCGCACTAAAAAGTTTGGAAACAAAGTAGTTGGTCTTGAGAAATGAAGATGACGTTCTTACCAACAAGATATTAAAATTTGTTGTAGTCGAATTTCGACCAACGGGCGACCACTAGTATACTTAGATTGAAAGTCGTTTTCATTCATTCATTAAGAAAATAGTGACATTAATCAATCATCTTTCATTATTATAACCATGATGCCCTAGATTTAAACTATATTGCAAAAAATTTGAAATTTTGTGATTTAGTTATAAACGTTATAGTTATTTGTAAACTTACCTTACAATAAAGGTTACCTTGTAGGGACCTTTGTTTCCATCTTCCGATTATTATTGAATTTAGATTAAATATACGGTCCAGACTGATACCAATCAATGTTTACAACCGTCTAGAATTCTCATGAATTCATACAAAACATCCATCTTCTTTTGTCTTGAAATGCACGATATCGAGAGTTGAAATTGTATGAAAATCGTAACTATTCAACTCTGATGAAGAATGTAACAATTTTTAAGTAAACTAGGTGACGCAGGTTATAATGTGGTTACAGAGTATCCACCCAGTGGGTGCGCTGATGCTGGTGAACTACCAGCTGGTGGAGGAGGAGGCGGGGCGGGCGCACGGGTTCCGGCTGCAGCGGGGCGGCGGCACCCGGCTGTCGCTGGCCGCCGACTGCGCGGAGGCGGCCGCGCGCTGGCGGGCCGTGCTCGCACACGCCATCGACGCCAGCAATCAGGTACGTCGCAGACTATCCTCACGGAGTTTGCTGGGGAACTACCAGGTGCCGCTGTGTGTGATGCCTTAAAAGAGGATGGAACAAGAACATAATATAAAAAGCCCGGACCAACACGGGGGTAGATTGGGAAGTGAATACGTATGAGTGAGAAAATGCTCTCACTCTTACAGTGCATTGCGTGTTTTGCTGGGATATGATTCGCATGATCCACAATTTAAGAAAGATATAAGTTATAAGCCATGTACAAGATCGCGTGCATGACAACGTATTCCGCTGAAGCACCAAACTATATCCCTGATTTTTTTAGAGTTTTCTGAATTACCTTTCACTGAATGATGACAAAACAATATACCTGATACTACCTGACTCGGCAGACGTTGTTCTGCTATATTTTTAATGTGATTTTAGTAAAGGGGTGAGTCACCCTCTTCACTTAGGGGTATGAAAAATAGATGTTAGCCGATTCTCAGACCTACTCAATATGCTCACAAAATTTCATGAGAATCTTTCAAGCCTTTTTGGAGGAGTTTATTCTCGCACTCTGTAACACGCGAATTTTATATATTCGATAATGTTTAATTTTTTATTTTTATTTTATTTTATTTTTCTATTTTTCATTAATTATGATGCTAGCTCAGGCTGCCAATCCTCAATATCTAATCAGTGCAGTAGGTGGACTATGCAGTCCAAGTTGAGGTTATCTCTTTAAAAAAAATTGGATTCACGGATAACATGACATAGATGACGCGTGTTCCCTACATATTTTGATGCAAACAAACAGAAGGATTTCCTAAAATCTAAACTGTCGCATAAACCAAAGATAGGAATTGTGATTGTTATGTAAATTCACAGGATAACTCTTGTATCCGGAACATGACAAAGATTAACTTAAATACGTTTCACTTTCAGCGCGACGGTTGGCTAGATGTGACAATGAGGAATATGAAACTACCTCCATCCTCAATACCTCGGCCAGATTGCTTTGGATACCTGATGAAACTTGGATCAAAATGGAAGTCTTGGGCCAAGCGGTACTGCGTGTTAAAAGATGCTTGCCTTTACTTTTATAATGATGGCAATAGCAAAAGTGCTTTTGGTGAGTGTTGCTGATTTATTAAGTACTAGCCGATTCGGCGAACTTTGTGTCTCTTGACATTAACAGTAGGGTAACTCTTGAATATCGATTTCATGCAAATTGGAAATGTGAATCGGATTTGTCTTTTTAGGTACTCTGAAACACAGTAATAATTATTGATTAACATTTAGTTACAACAAAATTCAATGAAGCGGATGAAATCATCTATTGTTTATTATGAATAAAATTTTAATAATTCGCTAGTATTGTGATCAGGAGTACCTTAAGTGACAGATCCGATTCCAATTTCTAATATTGCATTAATTGAGATTCAAGAGTAACCCTACAGATTGTATTGACAAAATTGAAGTGTGGTTTTACCCACTTTACCTGCAGTTGTCTCGATTTTTCTCTTCATTTAATCCTTCCTTCTCCTGAAAATAACCAATACAACAAAAAAAAAGGCAAAATCGGTCCATCTGTTCTAACGTGATGCGATGAACACGCTAGATAGTGATTATTTTTTTTACATATAGCTTAGCTGATGGTTTTGTTCGCAATTTAATTTTTCTGTTTTTCGGAGAGTACCATATGGTATTTTCCCAGATCATATACAGGCCTATCGCTGCACCCATTTTCTTCAACCAAATCCATCCTAGATTCGAAAACAAAAGGCAGAGGGGATTTGGGCTCTCTTAGTCTATGATCCTCCTAAGTAGGCCTGTTCCAAGAATGAATTTACCCCAAATTACCTTTTACCAATTAATTAGGGTATGGTAATACCCTATTTATACATGTCAGTTTCACTGCCGTTGTGATAGAATGTAAAAGAAAGATGGTGTTTAGTACTATGAAAACAAGGTAGTTGATTAATGGTTCAAACGAATGTGTTTTGTTCAGTCGAAGCATTTATCTTATTTTTTTTATAAACTAACTACCTACTACTAGTAACTAACGCACATTTTTTCTAGGGCGGCTTTAGTACATTTAAGCAAAAACTTTTATCGTTCGTAACGTTCTCCATACAAAAAGTTCAGAATCCTCTGACAAAATTTTGATATTTTTTTTTCTAGGTATGGCGTGTCTTCAAGGATACCGAGTACAAGCTTGTGCTCCTGGTGGCAAAAAGTACGCCTTTGAAGCAATGCCTACGGAACCCAAACAGAGACATTTTTATTTCCACACGGAATCCGAAATGGATAGAAAACGGTAACTACGAGTTTTTTTTAATGTAAAGTGTATTTGTGTACTATTTTTTCTCCATCTTCTACGATTAACTTTGTACCATTACAATCTATCGTTTTTATCGATGACTTGTTAGTATTGTTTGTATCCTTCTAATGCTAAAAAAAATAAGTAAACGCTTTTTGAAATTCTCAGGATATCTGATGGATAGATTGAGGTTTTAGGTAAATAATTAGACATACCTACTTACTCGACGTTGAAAAAATTAATGAAAAATATGATGACTGATAATGTTAGTTGTATTTAGTATGAAACTCAGCAACTGCAGCAGTTCAACTTGTTATTATTCTAATGTGTATAATATGTATACCTATGTCTCTTAATAAAATCAAACTTTTGTTTTATAAAATACTAGCGGCCCGCCCCTGCTTCGCACGTTTATGAAATATAGATATAAACCTTCCTGTTCTATCACTTTATCTATTAAAAAAACCGCATCAAAATTTAAGCATACAAAGGGACAGAGGAAGAGACTGGTATTGATTTCATGAGAACATTGTTATATTAGCGCCATCTAGTTCTTTAATGTGAACATAATTTGTGATCGCAGTTCCTACTCGTACATAACTACTGATTTTCAGAGTAAAATAAAGATGGCGTTGTACTTTAAATCTAAACGAAAACTTGGTGAATAAATACAATGAGGATAATTTAAATGTTGACTTCGTTATTCAAATCTTCTTCCTTAGAAAAAAAGTAATCAGAGAAATTTATGATTTGCTAACAGGCAAGCAATGTACAACGCCAATATTAACAACGAATCTACAGATAGAGATAGACCGACTGAAATTTGTTTGCTAAGATATTTTTAAGAATTATTGTAAAGTAACAGACGTTACCTGGTCACTAATCTAAAATAGTGCTATTTCTTATTTTAGATAAGTTGTTATTATTATTGGCCGAAAAATTATGACTTTAGCGACAGCTGAAGCGATTTCAAGTCTTCTGACATATTTGTTGCCTTTTTACCAAAGATTCTCAATAGATGGCACTGCCGCAAGTTTTTTATATATTCCATTATCACGTTTAAACAGAGGCGAAGGGTTTAGATTATTTCTATTTTAGTCTATAAATTTATTAGTTTAGCTGGTTAACAAAACTATTACTAAGATTCTTACTAATATCGAAAAATTTTGTATAACACATGAGATACGTCTCAATACAATACCTGTGCTATCTATTGTCATGTTCCAGTTTTGGGGATTTTTCCAACAGAGAAATAATTGTGTTATTGGTAACAAAATTGATGATATAGATACCTTTTTAATATATACCTAGCTCATCAAATAGCCAATAGCCCCGGCAGCTCCCTTTGAAATGAGGGACAACCATAGGCTTCATGCACTAGTTATGTTAGTTATGATGTATCGCAAATGCCTGTTTTAAGGCATATGTGTGCAGACTACAACTTTCCTTGCAACTGTGGTGTGTGTGCAACTTTCCCAGAACAGAATACGATAACAACAGTACTGATATCACGGTGGCAGGGAGAGGTACCAGTTGCTATAAAGCACTCTACCACGCAGTAGGTATTTGTATTTCTTACTACAAGGCAATTCGCTTGCATCGTTTGCTATAGCATATTGAAGGTGACCATTTTTTAAGGCTCAAAAGAAGACACCTATAATAACTGTGCCCTCGACTTCATCTGTTTGAAATTCAACAAAAAAATTGGATTATTTAGCTTTTTCTAGATTTTTTCTAAAATAAAAATCTTAATTAACCCTCATGGCACTCCTTACGTTGTATCGGTACTCGGTAACACTAACACCCTTGGTGGTAGCAAAAAAAACGACGGGTTGCACTCCAGGAGTGCCGCCAGAAGTGAAAACTGGAATATTAACGTTGTGCACTTTTGATATTTTGTAATGGTTATGGAATAATTTTGCACGAATTGCTTTAATTATCAGTATGAAAGTACGATCATTTACGTTGTAGAATACAAAATTCATTTATTGCGCTATCGTACACAAACATGACAACACGAACATTCGCGCAAGCGCATTGCGCCGTCATACGAATTTTCGTCTTACGTTTTCTCAGGTCACGTGTTCTGACGCGAGTTTAGAAGTTTTTACCCATTCCAAAAAAAGTACGCAACGCTGCTGAAGAAGTTTTCACTTAAAAAATGAAGGTACTAAATGAAACTCATGACAACTTTTTTCTTTCAGATGGATGGCAGCTTTGGAATACTCCATAGACCGGTGGATGAAAGCTGGTTGACGAAAGTATTTCGCCTCGGACTCTTTCGAATTTATTTAACAACATAAATATTATATATCTTACTTTTGGTTCTCTTTTATTTTTTCCTTTTGTTATAAATAAATATTATTATTTTTTGATTAACGATGATGACCAATTTTTTGTAAAAAGTTTGTAGGTTATAACAAATTGATTCTTCTTTCTGTTGCAAACCTTCCAAGCTTAGCTAGAAAAATGTTTATCTCAAACTCAATGACGCTTGTGGAATAGAAGGTAAAATTTTGGGAGCTCATTTTCATAACACGTTGATTTAAATTTTATTACCTATCGTATTATATGATTTTCATAACTTTTTGAGAATTCCAAATTCAAAATGTTTCTTCTTCAAATTTGTTTTCAAAATTCTTTTTTTTTCATTAGTAAAAAAAATATAAAATTCGTAGGCATTACTGATGTTTTCAATTATTTAAACATAAATAAATATTCTAAACTACTTAACTACCTAGTCTTGCCATAAATATTGTAATAAAGAAAAAAAATATTTTTTTAACTGCAAATAACATATATTACTTTTACAGTGTGTTAGTTTAATACATA
>NJDD01000881.1:577267-612340 GCA_002245505.1 Calephelis nemesis
AACACAATGAACAATCGTATAAAAATGACAGATTCGAAATTCAAATGTAATATTTTTTTATTTTTAAGTGTAACAGTATTTATGGCCAGACTAAGTATTTACAATTTCTGTTATATGTTTTATTTCCTGACTCACAATTTCTGTTTAGATGTAAAACACGTCAAGCTCTCTGTTTTTTATATAACTGTATCTTAAAAGAAAATTATTCGGAAATCATTAAGCGACACATCATACTCTTAAGATACAATTTGAAATTCTTTATCTGCTCATGCCATGTCCTTAGATCGTTATCCCCAAACAGTGAAGGTAACCCTTTCATGGACCTAATTATCTAGTGGTTCCAGTCATTTAGCAGTATTCGACCCAGCTAGCTGTAATTTTCTTGCAGTTATGTCCACTTTTCCCAAAAAAATTATATTTTCATGTCAAAATTTCTTCGTGTAAACAGTACATATACGTGTACATGTTTATACGTCCTGTAAAAAAATATTAACTAATCTATTTTCTCTAAAAAAAAGAATCAACCTATTAAAGTAGAACAATACAACCTACACATAAATTTTAGGACTACTGAAATTAAGAAAATCCAGAATAAGAACAAAAGAGTTCCGAACACATCAAAATAAAGCTTAAAATCTAAAACCCATTAAAATATAAAAAATCAAATGTTATAAGCTTCTCTCTTTTACATGAAACCTCTACATAATCGTGAGCTATCATTTAAAAAAAACATCAAAAATGGTTCGTTATTGGCAAATAATCGCTTAATAAAACAAAAAGTATCCCCAAAGACGTAGACAGAGGTACAACCAGGGCATAAACGAGTAGCCGAAGATACTAATTCCACATTGTCATATGTGCCGATCACATATAGAATCTCGGGCAACACCATTTTTAACAGGTAACATACATACAAAAAATACACAGTTGAATTGAGACCTTCCTATTTTTTGAAGTCAGTCAAAAACAACAGTCAATTTTGCATGACATATTACAATAAATAACTTTGATAAAACATTTTTTATGAATCATCGATATAAAAATATCATTACTAGAAAATAACACATACAAGCTAAATTCAGATGTAAAGAAAAAGCACTCAAACTTCTTGACCTATGAAGAGTACTTGACATCGACTATTTATGGTTGCATAATTAGCACTTCACACAAAGTTAGCACTAAGATGATAGTGGATAAAATATTCGTCTTAACATTACAGGTGGAGAAGTTAACCTTAAATTACTTTAGACGTCATAATACTGATGCAGTTTTTCTTGGTCTAGCGGTCCTGGTATTGGACTTGACTTCTTGAGGTCCTGGGTTCGATTTTCAGGTCGAGCAACAAAAATAAGTTGGGGTTTTTCCAATTTTCTAATAAAAAAATGTCGGGATTGAATGTGTATCCGGTTGTCGATAGGCTTGCCACATATCACATTGTCGGACTTAGTGTCTTCGGGTAGTCGTGGGTGCCCTGGTTGTTCCTCTACCTATCTCTTCGGGGATATGGGCGTGAAGGTAACTTTGTCAAAGGTATCCCAGAAAATAACTAAAGCAAATTGTATGCAAGCGTTATTGCTGTTAGTCAACTATACAAGAATACGTAAATAGAAACAAATAAAACTTTCAGACCAGAACAGATAGATACAAATAAAAATAAACTTCCAGACCCAGTAAAGCAATCAAACATCACACAAATTGCTACGGAGGCAGTCAGGAATGGAGCCTGATCCTTGCAATTGGATAACAATTACCTTAATTAAACATAATTTGGCCAACGATTGCTATTTGTTAAACTAAATTAGAGTGAATAGAAATATATGTGCTGAAATGGGAAACAAAGTAAAAGTTCTATTTAGCGCACAAATATACACAGAAAAAATTTGAGCCATAGATATTAATATGTATATAGATACTAAAACAGTACATGAAATTAAAAAATAGAATAATATTCCATATATCTTCGGAGTTATTACAATCTGTTGCTCCTATGTTTCTTAAAAGCATACATTTACATATTTCACTAATGTAAAGAAAAATAGGAATTCATTCATTCTCTCATATTCGAAACACTTTTCCCATTTTTTTGTGTATGCGTCTTTTCAAAACTGCTAATGCCAGATCTGCATGTTTCAATATCGATCTTGAAGTAAATATTTCATTTGAAAAAATGGAGTAGTCGTTATTGTTTTGTAGTTAAAGCAATGTAATATAACTTAATTCAACATACTGAATTTAGATCCGGATAAACGAAATAACAAGAAACCTTTTCCAAATAAAATTGCTTATGAATTTGTATATATGGTCCTTTTAAAATAGATGTTTAAATTTTCAGATATGAAGCACACCGAATAAAGGATATTCACACAAAAATTAACGTGATTAAAATGATTTTAGTTTTCATTATTAATGTAGATACATTTTGTTGTTTGAGTGACTTAGTGACAAACTCTTCCTTAATCAAAATTTACTTTAATCACGGAAATATTTATATGGATACCTTTCGTTTAATCTACTGAACATTGTCTTATCTTAAAATTTGTATACCTATTTTGGAAGGACCCTAAAAATATATAAACCAGTTACTCTTCCTAGCCATTCACTTCTTACTTCTAAGGGTCAAAAATACGTCATATCATCTTCCAAAAATTGACTTGAAAATACATTGTCATTGCTAGCGTGCATCATTTCTGTCACATCACACTATGTCTGTACTTCAAAAGCCTTGAAATAATTATATTAAGCTAAAAGTATCAGACTTCTTTAAAAAAATTCTCAAGATTCTGATTTCTGATTCTGTGAATTTAGATGTATTTAATGTCCTGTTCACATACTTTAGTATGATTTAATTTTTTATACTTATCAATTCCAATTACAAAATCATAAAAATTTGTTTCTCTTAAAATTGTAATTTTGGTTAAAAACTTAATTGAAGTTTTTGAGAATGCTAACCACAAAATAATAAGAGCCAAACCCATATTTTCAGATAAAATTAGCTTTCATTGTGGTTGCTGAATAATAAATCTCCATTTTCTACAATTTATCTATAATTTTAATTTTGTATTTTCATGAAGCTTCTAATCTCTAAAATGATGGAAACTTAGATAAAATTAATCTCGTCTAATTATATTTTAAATTACATAAATCAATGTTTCATACTATTGTCTTAAAGAAATTTTGGAAATTTCAATAAGTAGACTAAAACAAAAAATGAATTTACCAAGAAGCAACTTATAATAAATGAATGTTTCAATGTTGATGAAATCTTAACTAAAGAATATGAAGAAAATATGCTTAAAATGTATATTGATATCATCAAGAACGATTATTATCTTAACTGAAAGTTTACTTAAAAAGTAATTATACATGTGTATAATTATAACTACTAGTTTAACCTGCCATTAGAAAGTATAATTATAAAAATAAATACGATTATAAAGATAAACAACATTTCCTAATGAGTAGATACAGTAAACATTTTATAATAGACAAAAATAACGACGCATCGAAGTTGAATATTATTTATTAAAATATAGCTTTAATTAATATTATTCTAAAATAGATTATTAATGCAAATGATTTAACAAAAATCGAAATAAAATGTCGTTTTATAAAACCTGACTGAGGAAGAGACTAAAATGTAAGAGATTTGAATGTTCACAATGAAGAGGTATTTAGGATTTTTTAAGTATTTAAGAAGTTATTAGAGGTGAATATAGAAATTTATCAGACGAAAGACACTTTTGAATAAACTTAGAATTATCAGTGGGAATATTAGATAATATTAGATATAGGTATATGTTAGTTTATGCAATATAAATGTATTGTAATAAATTCAGCTAAATATTTATATGTGTATTAAAATTAACGTCGATGTTCCAAAGCCAGATTATATTGGTAATAAGTATAAAACATATAAGTGTAATTTGTATGTTGTCATTAAACTTAAGAAAAAGATTACGTTTTACGTTATAAAGCTATCTATTTTATAATAAATTTATATGTTACGTCAGAAATTTATTTAGATGCTTTTATTTTAATTAAGGTTTCAAAGTGCTATATTTTAATAAATTAAAATAATAAAAAGTTCTTTCCAATCTTACTTAAGTATGCAAATTTGTACTGTAAGCCTTTTTTATAAAAAGATTCACAATATTAATTTAGATGTATTTAAATAGTTTTTTCGTGTGTAATTGCACTGCATTAAAATCCGCTTCATGTTTTCGTTTCGGTATGTTTCTTTTTTGTAATTAAAATAAGTTATAAATGACTTGATGTATGATATACGTATGCGCCACATAAAATTAATCTCATACTACATCACCCATTTTGTGATACATTATAATGTATTTAAAAATATTATGAGAAGTCTACTCCTGTATTTTGGATTTGGTTTAATCAGCTGTTTTTCGTTGTTTAAAAATAAACTTTACTATTTACTGCATTGGAACAAATATGAACCAGCATGAACACTACTTGTAAACGTTCGAAATGGTATATTTACACAAATATGCATGCATGTCTATCAGCAGACAAGGCCCTTTATTAATTTTTGCGGTGCTTCATTTCTTAGCGAGTGCTACGTGAAAAGGAGTGTCATTTTGTTATTTATTTTTGCAACCTTTTTATCTTTTTGCTGGGATTAACTGACGCCTTAATATTTGTACTCATACTTTTTGTAAAATATTTAGTTATCGCAATTCGATTAAAAACATTGCATTATACTATCCCATTGGGTTTAAATTTAATGGAGTGTTAATTTTTACACTGTTTCATATTTGGTAGTATTTTTAAACAAATTTCCATATCATAAAAAATCTCGTACAAATATGTATTATTTATTTAAACTAGTAATGGTATGTTCCAATTCAACATTACATTGATAGTCAAAAGTAGTCTTTAATTGAATTTGTATAATTTGTCCAACGATCACATATATTATGTACTCGTTTTATCTTTGTCATTATTTTTATTGATGTTCCTAGTATCAATTTGAGAGATCATTAAATGGATATTACAGCAACTGATCTATTAAACCAATGATATTATATTCATTATAAGATCATTGTGTTAAGCACAAACTCTTAGACTCAGTTCTTCCGACATGATTGCTTTGATAATTAAGGATTCCATGTTTGGGACCAGTAAAAGTAATCAACGCGCAAAATTCCCAAAAATTTTACACATTTCAAAATTTAAATTTGGAATATTTTTGTCGTTTTTTCTTTTAATAATGGAACGTGTAGGTAATAAGTTTTCGGTGCAGTAATTTCTACATGACTTGAAGCAAGCATTACGAATTTTGGTGAGAATCGATGTTTATGCGCTAGTTTTTCTTTTTTGTGAGTTTTCTGTTGATTTAGGGTTTTTTCCAGTGTATAGGGTAAGACAATCAATAAACTTTCATTTTAGAACACTAACAGTAAAGCTTCTGTAAGAAAACGCGCCAGTAATATAATTGGTGTTCATAGGCAACATTTATTTCCTACTGATTGCTTCATAACTCCAAAGAAAATATTTTCGATTTCTACTGCTCTGGTGTAACCCTCTTTTCCACAACTTATATGTTTATTTGAATCAAAAAGTTTAATTTAAAAATATGATTTGGTTTAGAAACTTATGTTCAAAACTTAATTCATTTATTTTCGAAATTGTTTTGCTGAGCGTTTGTATGAATGTATAACAAATTATCTAATTTTTCACTTTTGTATAAACATTGTGTTTAAATTGTAATTTATCAACACATTTTTTTAACTATTTTCATTATTACTTTTGTATTTATAGATAGCGTTGAAGTTTTGATTTAATGTTTTAAACCTCTATTTTTCTTGTGATTAATGTTTAAGTTATTTTCTAATAATAGCTCTTGATCACATATTTTCAATATCCAAATTTAATATCTTATCCTATTTGTCATACATTGTTAATATATTATCATTTCGTTATTTTACTGTCATTGAAATCTTCGGAGTATTCATTACAATCAGGAAATCCGTCTGTTTTTTTTTTGTATACATGGGTAACAACAAAATGATCACTCATAAGAATATTATAACTTACTACGACTATGAGAAGATTTTACATGATTAATTGAGTCTTGCGAACTCAAGCTGTGAAGTGTTCAATCAATCAAAATCTCGTACTATAAGTAAGAAACTCTCTATAGTATAAGATCCGAACCTATATCGACCTACACCTAACTAGTATTTGAATGAAACACATTTTGTTATGAATATAGTATACAGTACCTATATATACCTAGTATACAGTATAACTCTGTAAGAAAATATATTAAAAATGGGTTGCCTAAACAATCCTGGATATAATATTTTGTAATTGTTTTCTTGCCATTCCGATTTTTTTCAGAAAACCTTATATGAACGTGTTCGCAATAAAACAGCGCGTGCGTTGATATGTTTTTTTATGCTATCCAGTCCCGTGAAAGTAATTGGCAGTGATATATAACTACTTATACTTGGCAACCCAACTCAATAGGCAACTCAAATTCTGGGCGTTTTATACATCTTATACTTTTAGTCAGGTTAAAATGTTTTTTATTATCTTAATGCTACAACATTCAATGAAAAAACATTAAAAAAAATAAAAAAAACTAGGATTCTTATAGACAACACATATTAAAATATTTTCTGATATCCTAAAGTTATTATAAAATTTGTGTATTATCAGCTCAGGGACGGTCGATTCAGATTTGGGTCTTAGACTATTAGTAATCTACTGAGCAAGTATACACGAAACATGCTATGGAACAAATTAGTAGAAACAAGGATAAATTATTCACTCACCCAAACAATTTCAATAGGTAATTTAATATAAAATGTGAGTGTAAGATATTACGTGAAATATCTTTTTCAATACAGATAAAATTATTAATATTACAAGTTATAAATAACTAATATGATTTTGATAACTTCGATGTACTATCGGTAAAATAATGTAGCAAAGTTTGCACATGAAAAAAATCGCAGAAAAAAGGGAAAGTTATTCTTTTATGTTTATTTTCGAGAGAAGTGACGTTACCCGAAACTTGAACATGGTAGTCCGTGTTTTAGTTTTTGAGGATAAAAGGAAAAAAAACTCTTTTTTAGGAACATTACCATGAAACCATTGATAATAAAGTTTCAAGCAGCATATTTACTACGAGTATTACACAGCAATCAAATAGCTAATAACGTTTTGTGTTAGCTACGACAAAAAATATTTTGACTTATTCTCTGTCAAATTGATATCAATTTGTTTGTAGAAATGTATTTATTTTTATAATCTAGGGTTGGATTTAGTGCCACAGGGACAGTACGAACGAATAACATTAGAACCATCCTCAGCAAAGCATTCGGCCGTTCAACTGCTTACTCCATGAGCAACGTATGATTCGACTAAGTACAGTCGCAAAGAAATATCTTTACACGAACAGATCGTCTTCTTTCGATCGAACTGTACTGGGGTTATAATTAATGCAATAATTGGTTTCCACTTGATAGTTCCAAACAAATGTCTTGCATAAGGATCGTCCTTGTGATAGTGAATCCACCCTTAAACGTTATCATTTTCGCTTGATTTGAAAAGTATTGAAAAATGAAGAAGTGTTGAAAGTATGCTAAGTTAGAAAAAAGTTTTCTCGCTAGAGATTTATCAGTCCATAATAAATGTAATCCCTTAGAATGTGGTCCATAATAGTGACTTAAACTGTGCATTAAATGTAATAATAGTGAAGAATAAATTCTAATATGTACATAGATAATTATTGTGTAAAAGCTCAAATATATATGATTAAAAGAGAAGACTTGAATGTAAAAAACTTAAAGCTTATAGACGTAGTCATATATTAGTGACATTAAATAATCAAAATATATAAGTGCACGTTATGTAATAACATATGTTTTATTCATAGATATATATAAATTTTTGAATATATTGTGTTCAAATTTTAATAAAATTGTAAAATATTAATTTAAATTTATATTTACGCATATAAATCTTTGTTTATAAGCACAGTTGCCAAATGAGATCCAAATAATTTTGAATATTTATTAGATAAGTTAAATATTTCATTTATTTTAAAAGTTAGAAGTAATATTAAAATGTTTTTTTAATATATGTGACTGTATAGAATTCGTTGTAATAAAGTATAAAAATGTATTTTGTGTTTTATTGTACTTGTTCTCGCCTATGCCTTGGTTTTAAAGTTTTTAATCTATCAAAGGTTTATCAATTAATCAATTCTATTAATCAATCGGGTGAAATACCACGCCTTTTTCTAAATTGAAAAGTCGTGTCAATTATCAATTTAGCATATATGTATAGTCTACGGATTGAGAAAGCTTTAAGCCATAGACTACTCATATGCCCAATGTTATCCCAATCGATTAAGCATTGAGACGTTATGACTAACAATATAAAATAATCAAAAATAACCTTATTGTTCATCATCAGAAATCAACAAATGTTGGAAACGCGAAAGTTTGTGAAAATGGATAGATATTCACTACACTTTCACGCAAAAACTCTTCAAAAAATTTAGATGTTTTTTAGAGGAATGTGTTTTAAACTGAATAATATACTAACTAAATTTATTTAAGTGTATGCTATGTTTTTAATGAAAAGAAAAGAAATGTGCCATTTGAGACATGTCTCATTAGTCCGGACAAGTCAACTCGTTACACTTTTAATCAACGTTTTCCGATGAAAATATTAAAATTCTGTACAAAGTAATCTGACATCACTAACCGTGGTTTTGTCTCTATCTGTTACCATCGTTAAAAGAAGATAGCTATAACTTATAACTAACAAAATTACCAAATTTATAAATATTTTACTAACTAACTTAAAAAGCGGTATTATCGCTTCAATATTCTTATCAGTAAGATTGGACAGGCATACTTACTTGTAAATCTTTAGCTAAAAGTGACAATTTAATTTATATAATTACACGAAATAAAGTAAAGGACTCACTAAATTCACGAATAATAATTGTAAATAGAACGTCATAATTCAAAAAGTAACAAATAAAATTATGTACCTCTAAATATGAACAAAACACGAAAATATAAAATTAACAAACTAATAAAACTTCTTCAAAGTATGTTTTAAATGTTAGTAAACAATAGAAATATTCATAGTAAATACAAGGAATAAACTTTACATAAACTTAGTAAGGTTTTATAATAAAACAGTATTTATTCGTAAAGAACATAGAAATCATCACATCCTGATTCCGTTACAAAAACAAGAGATTTTTCTGACACAAAAGAGATTAACCTGTGGTCATAATAAGATCTATTATGATCTTCTGGGGATGATAGTGTCCAAAGCCACACGCAGGGAAGCTATTGTCGCAAGCCTTTCAACAATTTTCTATTCAACCATGACCAAAATGCGGTTTAACTGTGAAATGTGACAAAAAAGCTAACAATTGTAGACCGATTACAGATACATTGCGGTCTACTACCTGACTTTAATGTTTTCAAAAGTTACTGTTAAAATATATCCTTGAAAATTTATTCTGAACTAGCTGGTACCTGTGGCTTTGCGTGGCAGTTAACATATTTATTGAACTGGAGTTGAAGTAAAAACTAAATGAATAATTTATTTCTTTTTTAATCTAATTCTTACTTCTCTTTCCGTGTTGGTCCGGGATTCTTTGCAGAATAGATCATCTGCCTTCTTGCCAGGCATAAAAAATGTTTAATTTCAAACAATAGCTAACTAAATTACATGCAAACTTTCAAACCCCTATTTCACCGCCTAAGGGGAAGAATTTTCAGAAATGCTTAAATACGTATCTACTCATTTTTAATAAGTAGCCCAAAATTTCACGTTGTTCAATTCATGATTCTAACATAAAAAATGTCGGTCTTCCACTCAAACTTTCACATCCCTATTTCACACTTTTAGGGGTAGAATTTCCAAACTTCTGTCCTCAGTGGGTGTCTACTCAATAAAACATCCCCTACTCACCATATTTCATGGCTGTAGTTTTAACAGTTTTTGCTGGGCGATCGTGAATCACTCAGTCAAGACATGTTATTTTATAGGTATAGATGATAATAGTGTAGAATACTTAACAGTATTTAGTAGAATGTAATACACTTAAAAAAACTACAAGTGTTTAAAAAATCTGATGCTTACTTGTTTTCCAAAATCAAGTTTAATTTTAACATTGTAAAACTGCTTAAAACCGGTTTAAATTTAAGAGCCTTGGCGTGAATATATGCATAGTACTTTAATACAATGAGAATACCTTGGAAGTGTACTGCATGCAATAACTTTTTTATCAAAATGTATGTGAAATCATGGATGTAGAGTAAAATACAAACTGCACGTCCATGGTAAAAGGATATGTATGGTGAAGTATATGAAATTGAAAACTTGAAAACTTCCTCTTTTGTAAGTATATAAGTTAGTATCTTTACGCCCATAGCCCTGAAAGGATAGGCAGAGGCACAACCAGGGCACCCACGATTAGACGAAGACACTAAGTTCCACAATGTGATAAGTGGCAAGCCTATTGCCAATCAGGCACACATCCAATAGCGAAGAACATTTTTTTTGCTAGAAAATTGGAAATCCACAATTTCTTTTCTGGTGCCCGACCCGGGGGTCGAACCCAGGCCCTCATGAAGTCAAATCCAACACCTGGACTACAGAGGCGATTATTGGGATCTGAAGAAAACGAGGAGGTTCTTACAGCCGTACGCATAGAGGTCAATTAACATTTAATCTATCATTAAGTCACAATTTCGTATTGAAAATGCCTGATTAAAAGATACTTAACATCATAAGTGCGGTCGTTAGTCTCAGCTTCTATTTGTGTATCAAAACTTTTCTAGATAAAACAATTTTATTTCTTTTTATATTAACAATGTAATTATTGTGTTATCTGAGTAAGATCTGAGTAATTTTTGAGTTATATTTAACAACTTATATCGTATTTGACTGCATTTTATAGAAACTAATAACAAAGTAAACAAAGCAATATAACTTTATTAAAAAAATCAGGAATCTGTATAGGAATATCGCATTCTAAAAATAGCCCAGAAATACACCCAGATGTCTACTGTCAAAATGTATGCTATAGAAGAACTTTAAATGTAATGTTTTCTCATGTTGATCCAAGTCGTTTTTGAAGAATAGACTATCTGTCTCCTTACCTAGTTCATACGAGGCGCGTCCAGATTAAATAGATCCTTAAACATTACCCTGAAGATCATCACAAGAAGTAGCTGTGCACCAACTTACCAGGAGAACAATCTACAGCATTTCCAATTCCTACCACCATAATGACATTATGTCATATTCCGGCCCGGATGTTAAGATAGTTTTTAGACTTGCATATTAGGCCTAGCACTTTGAATGAATGAATGAATGAATGAATGAATGAATACACTTTATTATGCACCAAAATTTACAAAACGATACACACTTTTTCACTCATAATAATATTTAACTTAGGTGCACAAAGGCGATCTTATCTCTTCACGGCGGAAAACCTGCGAAAAAGCTCTGTCAGAAAACCTTAGTGTAGAGGAAACAATTTATGTACCTTATAAACTAAACTCTGACCATAGACGGGATAGATGGGTCATTTAACATATTCGTATATCGGTATCAGGCTTAGAAACTCCTAGGCTAGCGTGACAGTAATAAATATTAGTTCTTTTTCGTCTCCAACATTGAGACACAGAAAATTTCTGAAGTTATACATATAAAATTCAACTTTCTCTTACTATCAGGAAAACTATGTGTCTATTCGCTGTCCTTTCTTATAAAAATGCGATCCGGTACAAGAGAAGCCTAGTAAAACCAATGATGACTTCGCATGCGTATCTATTGTATGAATTTCAAACAATCACCTGTCTCAATGCGGTTGGGGACAAAAAATAGCGAATATCTGTTACTGTCACGCTGGCCTTCGAGTTTGTAAACTTTGTGGACTACCTGACCTTTTTTGGGCTTTTACAATTGGACCAAGTTATGCCATAATGTACCAACTGCATAGAGTTGATCTCGAGAAAACGGTGTCTAAAGCTGTTATATTTGTTACACGTGATTCTCCTATCTCCATTAATTTGTTATCTTTATTTTATAATTTGTTATTATAAGTTCTGAGCCGTTGAACGGTTAAAAATATCTAATTAAATTCATTGACCCAAAGTCATTTAGTATTTATTTAAATTACCAAGGGTTCACCACATATTTTTGGATCATTATAGCAGAATTATTTAATACTTAGTCCTTATGTGTGGCTTAGTTCATAGATATTTTTTGTGTCAAATGTAAAATATGTAGGATGAGTTGTTTTTACTGAGTAGTAATATAGCCCATTTTGTTCAGTTTGGTGTTAACAACTCATTTTTTGGTAATTTGTGGGTTGGTATATTTTGTTTTTTTTACAATTATGTCTTTGCAGGCTGCAAAGTTTTGTACAGTTTTGTAAATGTGGTCTTTAAGTAGATAGCTAATTATTTCTAAGAGTTGTCTCATTCATTTCTGTTCTCTTAACATGTCAGTCCTCACTTTAATGTTTCTCCCACTTTTATTCTTTCTCTTATGAAAGAGAAAGAATTAGATTGGGATGGATTCTGGGTTATTTTTATTAACATTATGACTTTTTTTTTAATTTTGTGGGTTGGTAGATTTTGGCATAACTCGTTTCAATTGAAGGGTATCCCTTGAAGGGCTTTTTTGATAGAAACTTAATATGGCGGATGTGGTGTGAATTAGGAAGGCTGCGCTTTGTGATGCTACCTGTTTTAATATGAGCATGTGCGTCACGTATGTCTCTTGGTTTGTTATTGGCTACATATGGCCTCTAGAGTCCCGAAGTACAGGGCTTATCCTAGTATAAGATCCAGTTAGCCATTTACTTTAACTATTTAGTAACTGCAAAGACGAGGTAACCATATTTTTCTTTGTTTTTTTTTTTCATTTGGATTCTTTGTTATGCGATTACTCTGCCAGTTACGAAAAAAAATCGTTGAGTTGGTTCAGAATTGGTCCCTTAATTTGACTAAGATCTGAATTGTAGTTTTGAAGTAATACCTACGGTAGTTAATCAAGTAAAAAAATTTGCATTGTTTACAAAACATTTACCTTGAAAATAACAAAATATTTATTAAACAAATTTGCTTATCGCCCATATCCTGAAAGTGGCAGGCAGAGGCACAACCAGGGCACCCACGACAAGCCGAAGACACTAACTGATAGGCTTGTTATAACACCAATCGGGGACATATCCAACCCCGGGCAAAGTTATTTTTATTAGAAAATTGAAAATACACATTTTATGTTTTTTGTTACCAGATACGGGGTTCAAACCCGGCACCTCAAGAAGTCAAGTCCGATAACATATTAATCTTAGAATTAGTAAAAAAGTAGTGAGTTATTTGCGTTTTACTGATTTTACGTTAGACGTATTTGACGTGATGGAGATATTTGAACACAGTAAGCAAAGGGTTAGGGATGAGAATCAAAGTAAAGAGAATGGATGAAAAGATAGGTATTTTTAAAAATGGTCTTCGAATTTTTTTTATGTACATTATCTACTATAAACAAATATAATTGTTTTACGATTTTATAACGTCATTATCGAGACGTTGATAGAAGTACTCAAGCAGGTACCTCGATAAAAAAATCCGCTAGACATGTTTATGTACCGATACCGCTAGTTAAAAAGTATTCATATATTAATGATACTTTATACAACTAAAATGATATCTATACAAACTATTACTTTATCAAACCATAATTAACATGCGAGCGCTCAACCCTGACCATGAATAAATAACCCTTTGTTCTAGCAGTAGCCTTCCTGTCTATACGGTTCTTGGTTTTGAGTTATTGTTCAAAGTTTTTCATTGCTACTGTTTTTAAAAAGTATGTTTTTATATCCTCAAACAACACGAAAAACGCTAAGATTTTTTTTATACAAGAGGAGGCAAACGAGCAAGAGGATGAATAACCCTTGTTTCTTATTAAGTCACAGGGAGTTGAATACCTTGTTATAGCCACATCTACATATTCGAAAACCAAATGGATACACGTAAAAGGTTGGAAAGTGCTATAAAAATTAACACTATTTTAGTTTGTGTGACTCTTTGAGAGATTTACTTAACTTATCTAAAAGTGTTTTTACATTAAATATTGTCAATAAGTTACTTGAATCGGGATTTTGATTAAATTTATCCTTTTTAATAACATTTTAGTCATCGTGATTTTTTTTCATATTTTCATATACGCATATACTTACTACTAGAGTAAGACTGATTGATAATTTATTACAAGAAAGCGGTATAGTGAGAAAATAATAATGAGAGGAATGGCGGGAGGAAAAAACTAATTAGATATTAGTAAAAACAAGGAAACATGAAATGAAATGAAAAAGCATATATATAAGTATATATATATATTTGAATGACTAAATTGTTGCTAATCTCGCGATTTTATGCAATTTCACCGAGCTTTGTGGGCCGAGCAGAGTGCTCAGCCCGAGACATCATTGTTTAAATGCATGCGTCTGTTACCTACAACGCCAGCACCAAGGGCTGTCTCCCGGGAGACCGTACCTCGACTTAACTTCTGGTTGCTGGGTGGATTGGAAGGAGGAATATTGGCGGCTCGTTGCCCGGCGTTAGGCGCCGGGCGCAAGAGAGGTCTTCGTCGCCGAGACCGGAGGCGACGGTATCGTGTGATGATGTTGTGATGTGAGTTTGTCGTGTTCCGGTTTGGAGGTGGAGGAAGTAGGGCGTTCGCCGCGGTTATTGGGTCCGGAGGATCCGATAACACGTGGCGGGGTCTTCTACGATTAGGGGGTGCGTTCGCGACCGGTGTGTAATCACACGCGGATACTAATAACGGAGAAAAGCCTAAACGCATTGGATCCATCTAAGAGAAACAACACAACATTATAAAACAAACTTACTACTAACATTGAAGAAAGTGCTTTTGTGTTTTATTGTAGTATTAAGGTTAAAAAAATCATAATACATATACAAATAAACAAAACTTGGATATAATTTAGCTAAGTACCATTTTGAACACGTCAGCTTTCAATTGTAAGAAATCCGCATCGAAATCGGTCCATCTGTTCAATAGACACAACCACCAAAGACACAGCAACGTCAAAATTATCATACCCTCTTTTCTAAAAATGCAAAATAATAATAATATTATAGAATAAAATAAAAATAAAATAACCACAAAAGACTGGAAAAAAAACGTGTCGTGATTAGATATATTTTTTCCATTTTTTTCGAGGTGATCACAACTGTATGACAAATTACAATCCAGTGGTTTTTGAAATATACCTAAACAGAACCATCAAAATCTGTTTGTTATTGGCCAAGTAATAGCGTAACAAATACAAAGAAAACACACAACTGTGTTGATTGAAAAACAATAGAAAATTATTTTACGATTAATATTTATTATTCCGAAATAAGGACACTTATCATAGAAAAGCTATTTCGACTGTATCTTATCATTAGATTTTATCTGCTTAATATTATTATCATAATATTTTTATTACGAAAACAAACACGTGGATTGTCTAATGGTAATAAATAAAGCGTCATTCAAAGACACCAATGAAGTTAATGATGCCTTGGCCATATGTGGCTAGGTTAGTGTCTTGTTAAATCTAGTTATTAGTGTTTTGTACTTTCGTGTTCCCGTCCGGAGAGCTTATAAACTTGCACATTAAATTTGACAGCAACCCACCAGTAACATCTATAACGTCCTTAAATCAGGATATTCTTTTGCAGTTAAGAGGGCTGTCTGTTCCTATAATGTAAGAAGTAAATATAAAAATTGTCCTTACATTTTGAAAAGTAAGAAAATTAGTTAATATATTTCTGCGACGATTACAATACAAATAGAAAAACTATAACTTCTAGTTATTTTTCTGAAATGGATATTTAAAACACCTTACATAAAATGCCAAGATGAGTAAATATGGCTCGTACTGACAAAAAGTTATTTCATGTGATGTAGAGCCAAGCTTCTAACTCTACACGCTCTAACTCTGCAAAACTTTACAACAAACTTTACTTTTAAATCAAAATATGATACGGCTTAGCTGTTTCGCTACAGCCATATAAGTGATAGATTTCTTTATTTTTCTGCTAATGTAGTAAAGAAACAGCCAGTGCATGCAATATTTTGAAATATACTTTAAAACTTTAAATATTTGTGTTATATACTTATATTATAACACAAATATTATAAGACACAAATATTTTATTACAAGAATCACTACATAGTATAAAACAAAGTCGCGTTATCTGTCCTTATGTCCCTTTGTATGCTTAAATCTTGCAAACAACGCAACGGATTTTGATGCGGCTTTTTTAAATAGATAAAGTGTTTAAAGAGGAAGGTTTATATGTATATTTTGTAAACGTGCGAAGCCGGGGCGGGTCGCTAGGATTATATGATTACAACCTATAAAGAATCTATAAAGATTGAAATGAACAACGAAGTTTCATTCCAACTTTTAGCCCCTATTTTCAAAGAGGCCTCCTTAGGTTAAAAATATTAGAGACCTCTTGTTGACTGAATACTAATACTAATCTTCATACTAAATTTCGGCTTTCTAAGATTTCAGGGAATATCTTACAAATTTTGATGATCATAGTATCTTCTTCACGCCCATATCCCCGAAAGGGTAGGCAGAGACACAACCAGGGAACTTACGACTAGCCGAAGATACTAAGTCCCACAATGTGATAGGTGGCAAGCCTATCGCCAACCGGGCACATATCCTATCCCGGGCAACAGTTTTTTTATTAGAAAATCGGAAAAACCGAATTTTCTTTATGTTGCCCGACCCGGGATTCGAAAATGGGACCTCATGCAGTCAAGTCCAACAACAGAACCGCTAGACCAAAGAGGCGATCATCAGTCAAGAAAGAGGCGGTATTTAGATATCAATGAAATGTCAAGTGTATACGAGCTGTGTGAATGAAGGTGTATATTTTTAATTAGTTGACTACAAAAATATAATCTGAAAAGAAAAAAAATCCTAGTTTCATCTAAATAAAATTTTTGAGGGTTAAAAAATATTAGGTACATAATGCTTCAAGAAAAAATAGGTTGCATCCGAACGCTTTGCTTTGCTCGTCCTAGCAAAAGGATTGTGCTTCTAGATAAGAATATAAAATTAACCAAATATCATTTATTTCTACAATGAATACTTAGTATTGTAATGATTATTAAAGTTATACTTATTGCCCAAAAAAATACAAAGTTATTTTCTTAACTGTGTCTTAATGTCAAAATTTAATGATTTATTTAATGATGTATATACATTTTTCCAACTTCTATAACTTTGTTTTATAATACCAACATGTCAAAATTCATGTTTCAAAATCGAAGGCAATTCACAAAGCGTAAACATGAAAAATAAACAAACCCTTGATATTGTGGCGTTTTTATTGTTTTAAATGTAAAACGCTAAGGCTTTGGGGGGTGCGGGGGGCGCCACGGGAGCGCTACTGCCTCCATGAAATGACAGTAGTACGCGTTCTCTACTACCATTCGCGCGCTTGCGTCTGCGCATGTGATATGTAAAATATTCCACCAATAAACGGATTTCAGTGAAACAAACTAGGACTGTGTGTTTTTGTCTGTATGTGTGATTTGTGAACTATAACATTAACTATAGTGAAGTGTATACTGTTCACCTGTTCAAAAACATGCGATATAACAAAATAGACCCTTAGTTCGTCAACTTGTTTGTGGATTATACGTAAGTCAACGTTATATTGCTGAAGAATTTGCTCTTTAAAGCGCTATTTATTTTATTTATTGCATGTATAAATGATGTACGAGTGGTAGTATAAAATAAACCCTTAATTTGTTTGTAGAGCTGCGCATTATACGTAAGTCAACTTTATATTAATGAAGATTTTGCCCTTTAAGGCGCTACTTATTTTATTTATTGCGTGTATGAATGATAAAAAAGTGGTAATACAAAATATTCCCTGGGTTAATATGTTTGTAGAGCTGCGGATAACACGTAAAATTATAATGAAGATTTTGCTCTTTAAAATGCTATTTATTTCGTTTATGATTGAGCAGTAACATAAAAAGTAGTGTTAAGTAAGTATCTTCGAGCTCATATACCCGAAGAGCTAGGCAAAGTTACAACCAGGGCACCCACGACTAGCAGTAGACACTAAGTCCCACAATGTGATAGGAGGCAAGCCTATCGCCTACCGGGCACATACTCGTATCTAATGCCGAGCAAAGTTTATTTTTATTAGAAAATTAGAAAAACCCACTTTTCTTTTTTTTGCTTCCTCAGGCACTCAAGTTCAACAACTGAACCGCTAGACCACAGAGGTGAAAATTATAATGAAGAATTTGCTCTTAAAAATTTTATTTATTTTATTTATTACATATTTTATGAATAAGTGGTAATATAAAAAAGAAGTGTTGTTCCAAATAAGCCCTTAGTTTATAAACTTGTTTGTGGTTTATCTGTAAATCAAACTATATTTTGATGAAGAACTTGTTTTTTACAACGCTACCTATTTATTTATTGCATGTAGGTACATATTTGAATGATAAATGAGTAGTAGCTTAAACAACTAGTGTAATAGGTATAAATGGTATTATAAGCTCTTAGTTGCAACAAAAAGAAAATGTGTTTTTTAATCTTCTAATACAAAGAACGTTGCCCGGGATTGGCACATAGCCAGGTTGGCGATAGGCTTGCCACCTACCATACTGTGTGACATTGTATATTCGGCTACTAGTGGATGCCCTGTTTGTACCTCTACCTATTTAATTAGTAATATAAGCGTAAAGATACTTTTTTAAACCCTTAGTTCACTATGCGGTTGAAAATTTAGTCAAAATTTATTTATAAAAACTTACATTTTTACTTACTGAATGAAATTTATGCTTGAATAATAAATTAGTAGTAGCATAAAAAGTAGTGTAAAAGAATACCCCTTCAGAGCCCACAGCCACACAGCCATACTCTTGGTAGTAAAAAAAAAGTATCTTCACGCCCATGTCCCCGAAGAGGTAGGCAGAGGCACAACCAGGGCACCTGCAGCTAGCCGAAGACACTAAGTCCCACAATGTGATAGGTGCCAAACCTATCGCCAACTGGGCATATTTCCAATCCCGAGCAACATTTTTTTAAATTAGAAAATGGGAAAAACCCAATTTTCCCGACCCAATTTTGTTGCCCGACCCGGGATTCGATCCCGGGACCTCATTCAGTCAAGTCCAACAACTGAACCGATAGACCACAGAGGCTCTTGGTAGTATGGTGGATTTTTTACAGTTCGATGGTACCAATAAATACTAGTGATGTGACGTCGACATCTATTGCTGAAAGTAATAAAAACTTTAAGGTTACGGGCAGCCAGAACGGATATTTTTGTGTTATAAATATAAAATAAGTACCCTTTGGTGGAATTACACACCCACGGTTTATTTTATGGATTACTAGCTGCCCCGGTGAACTTTGTTCCACCCGTTCAGTTTGTATGGGAAAAAATAAAGTATTGTTTTTCCCATTTCCTCTGTTTTCCCGGTTTTTCTCTTTAGAACCTGTTACTGACAATAACTAACACAACAAAAAAAGAATTAGCCGATTGGTCAGTCGTTCGGAAGTTATGCGCTTAGCAACATATTAATTTCTATATTATAGTAACCTCTAAATACCATAAATGCATGTGTATCGTTATCCCAAGGCCAAAGTGTATGGTATATTATGCAAATCTACCGGCTACCGTGCCAAAAACTGCATTATGTCGGTGAAAATAGGTAAGGCGGTGTATCACACGAGCTTCCAGATAGAGAAGTAGACTACCCAGACTAGGTATTATGTAAAAAAGTCCTTAAATTTCAAGCTAAATTAGTTCATGCATGGAATAAGTCCAACTCTACATTGATGAAGAATTTTCTCTTTATAACTTTACCGGTTTTATTTATTGCATGGAAACCACTACCCAATAACATTTAATAACTTCTGGGCTTGACAAAAAATGATAAAGTTTCACGAATTATTTTTATTCTTAAGGCTAGGTAATTTCAAATTCCTAATGTGCATCAAATTGAGTTTCAAATGAAAATGTGTACCGTATCCTAAATTATGTTTATTGTCATATTTTATAAAAAAAAGCCTCTACTGTTTCAACATTTCACATTGCAGTTATTAATGTTTAGTGCATTTATTATTAATGGTAACAATGAATTTTATGGAAAAAACTTTTACATTGGAAAACTTTTTCGGCTCTATCATTAATTTTTAATATTTTTTTTTAATTGAAAATATTTTATTTGAAATTAAAACAATTGTACAATTACAATAAGTTGTAACGATAATAACTGCTTCAGTCAGAGACTTTTAAATATAAAAATAAATCATCAATATCATATTTGATTTTTGTTATTTCATGCGTTTTTACCTACAGAATTTTTAGGAAAAGTTTTGACTATGTCCCTGTCTCTTTTAAGTAAAAGCTTAATACTTGAAAAAATATTTTTTAAGGTGTAGGGAAGTAATGACCTATTATCCGGTAATGGAATAAATATAAAATATATCCTGTATGTTTTACTAGTGTAACAGAGACTAGTAGACACGGTGGTAGAAAAATTCGTTTGAATTTATACCTACTCTATACCTTTCCTTGTTGCAATAACAACAACAGTAAAAAAGTAAACAGTAAAAGTAATTCCAAAGGTGTTAAAGTAAAAGGGTAACTCCTCCAGATTTAGGTTATATCATGTAATTTAATCGAATTCGTCATGACCAATTTAAAAAATTATTTGCTTATTTGAAAGAAAGAAAACATTTATTGACAGACTTAAACGTACCACATATTATTAATAAAAAAAAATAGAAATTGAACTTAACCCTTAACTTAAATAACTTAATTAAAGTACAAAAAAGTGAAAATAAAGTTAAGATACAGAATGTATTAGTGTGAGTCCGTCAAAGAAAAGCTCAGTATTTGTTAAGGCTTAATCTATCTCAGCTCTGGAAATTGAAATAACATACTTCCGAGGCTATTGCCACTAAGTCTGGATCTGGATCTCGAAATGTACAAAAGTTATTTAATAGAGTGTTTATAGTGGATTTTAAGTTGGTCTTGCACTGTAATATTAGTTCGCTTTTGTACTTTTTTACATTTTTCCAATAAAAAAATAAATGACATTGGTTATAAATTTACAATACCAAAAACACCTGCAAAATCAAGGAAATGAGTAACAAAATAAAATAATGGATTCCTGGCTCTAGAACTTACAGGTACAACAAAGTCATTTTATGACAGGTGTGTCAGGAATAATTACCCCGACTTGACACCTATTCAGATGAATTGCCACACTGCAAAAGGCACCGCTAAGTTAACACCACGATTTGTTGTTCAACGATCAATAGTTTTTAGTGGATAACGTATAAACGTTCAAAAAAACGCGGTCAACTTAATGGGAACGAACACTTGTTTTATGTTATTCCATTTTGTGATATATACATAATCTAGATATATATTTTAGATTTAACAACGTGTGAGAGAATTTCGTCTCATAAAATATTGTATATAATCATACGTTTTAGCAAAAACAAAAGATCTGAAGATCTAAATTTACATTTTTTGTTATCTCATTTTAATATAAATGTGTAATTTAGTTTTACATATTAACACAGTTTGCAAAAAAATAAAGTCAAAGCTTGTGTTTGAAACATTTTAAAATATCATTAATTTTTTATCATTGACTGTTTAAAACATTTCAAAAAGCATTGATGTACTTATCAAATAAAGTAACTGATAAAGTGAAATGTACTTAATATTGCCTAAATATAAAAAGTTAAATATAATTTTAAAATATCTCCCTACATCTGCATAACATAAATAAAAATATTAAAATTAGTGACTTTAGAGGGGATGTCTAATTCCCACAGATATGACACCTGTTAGTGGTGCTTAATCTAGTTGTAGTTGTAAATCGATGTTATTTGTGAACGAAATACATTTTCTGACACGCACAGTAGGAGTGCTTTAGAGTTGGCTTCACTAAAACCACCGTAAAAGATTCGCTAAGCATAAATTATGGTTTCATGTTAAAATCGTAAATTAAAAACAGACGACATTTTAAACAAAAATATAACGACTAAACAATTAACTGGATGGTCGATTTATGACAACTCTATTGTATTATTATTACTTACTTGTTACTTGCGACCAGTGCATGCCACTGTCGTGTTCATTTCTAAAGGTCATGTAGTCAGTAAATTTGTGTCTTAAACTGCCAACGAACCAATACCATTTTCGGTGTTCTATATGTATTTTTATTATTATTTTTTATATTTTTATTATTTGTGTATTATAGCGAACCGGCATACGGCTCTTTTGGTGGAAAGCGATGGCCTATAGACAATATAGGTGTAATAGATGCGTCGCTATCCTATAACCGTAATGTTAAGACTATTATGCAAGTCTAATGGCCATCCTACCCTCCATTACAGAACATAGTCATTATGGCGGCAGAAACTGACAAGGCGCTGGATCTTGCACAGGCAAGATTCTGCACAATACTCTTCTACTAGTTATTTTATTTATGATTGTACCAGTATGCGTCTCTAACAAGCATCCTAGGCATAGCAGGGAGGCAGACAGTCTATTCTTCTTAACGAACTCGGACCAACCCTAGAGGAAATTCTTGTGTATTGTAACGTAGTGGGGTTGGCTTAGCTACCACCCACCACTATGTCAACAGAAGATAAACAAACCAACAGACATATTTGGAATATGGAATCCTGTTGGCATAAAAAGAATTAAAAAAAATTAAACAAAAACACTATAATAAAAGAAACACTAGCAAAATAAAGTCATACAAAAAAAGTCTATGCACAAAAGGTTCTGCCAAATTAAAAAGGAAGGGTCGTGGGATACAGTGTGGTCTTGTCGACGGAACGCGAAGGACCGCTACTGTAGTCTTCGGCGGTTGGGCTTTGGCGCCTCCCCTAAGCAGCCAGAAACAGCAGCAGAAGTGGGCGGCTGGGAAGGCGGCCTCTATGGCCGAGAACACCGGCGGGCAGCTTCCGCCGGTCTAGGGTCCTCCCACCACCGAGCAGCAGACACCAAGCAGCAAGCGACAGTCAAAGTAGGACGTTCCGTCGACTTATAGAATAAGAGCTCTGTAGTAGAATATTAGGAAGAATGTTAGGAATCGAAAGAAAGTAGACTCTGAGAATACTAGAAGCAGACTCTATCAGAACATGTAGCAGACTGACCCACAGAAATGAATTTTGGTTCTACATTTTAAAAAATGATTTAAGAAAAAAAACCTTATTTATTTTTTTAATACTGGCCAATGTAGTTTCCAACTACAAAGGCCAGCTTATAAAATAATATTACAGTATCTATAAAGAGGAAATGTTTGATTTTTTGTTTGTTTGTTTGAAATGAATGGGCTTCGAAACTACTGTACCGATTTCAAAAATTATTTCACCCTTAGAATGCTACATTATCCCTAAGTGACATAGACTTTGTTTTATCAAAATCGGTGCAGTAAAAGCCAATCTACGCTTAGGAAACTGCGTGAAACTGCTAGTTTTCAAATAAATAAAACTAAATCATAGCATTAAACACAAACACCATTTTTAAACCGAAACCAGTTTTGTCAATATTTAAAAAACATCTGCTAATTAAGGCATTCCTAAATGTCACTTGTAAATTTATTTTTGTATTATATTTAATTACCTCCGTGAAGTCGGTTAAGTGCGAGGTGTAACTAGATTTGATTTATTACGACGGTATGTTTAAATGTCTGTTTGTTTAGACGTTTAATTTTAATAAGGTAATTAATTTTTTGATTTAATTAAATGAAATTAAAACTTATGTTTTGGACATGAAAGACCAATAGATAGGTTTTCATATTTATAATATTTTTATGAATAGATTTTAAATTCGAAGATAGGTAAATTTCACTGATTTTTTCTTTTTTCAAGTCGCAACAGACAAAAATTTCTTATATTTTTTAATATGCACATAGTTAAAAGGCTAAGAGTAACATTTTTCTTTTAAGAGTTCTTGTGGGAGGACAAAACAACTTTAACGCTCGGATAAAGAATCGAGTAAAATCCAGTAAAATCTTTTAAAAATGTATTCTAGTTCATTTATCGATACTCTTTAACTACCCGATAACAAACTTGGCGTGAAGATATGTATATATTGTAATTTATGGATCGATATTTGTCCCACACACGAGAAAGGTTCCATACCATAGCTAATTCACACCGAATTTATTATAGTGCTCTTGATATTATGTAAGTGGATGCTTTTCATAAATTAACACTGAATAACTTCATATAGAAGCTCGAAGTTTAGTAACATCTTAATTAAAGGCTTTTCACACGGCGCTTTTGAAGTATACTCAACAGCAGAAGTAACAAAGTAGCTTTTAAAAGATTCTCACACTTTTTTAAAAGAAAGAAAAAACCCCAGTTTAGACTGGTTTTGAACCTTTCCGTCTCTCGCTGATAATATATAGAAGTTAAAATCATTTCTGATGCTGTTTTTTATGTCAAAAAGAGAGATGTTATAAGTTTGACGTATCTGTCTGTGTGATTATCTATCCGTTGCATCATAGCTCCCAAACGGATGCAGTGATGTCAATTTAGTTTTTTTTATCAAAAGTAACTATGTGCAAGTGTTCTTAGACGTGTTTGATGAAAAGCGGTTGAGCTGTTTAAAAGTTGGAGAGATTGGAGACATTGGAGAGATTAACCAAATTTTTACTTTTTTAAGGGAGATAAAGTTCTTGAGTCAGGGTGTTTTTAAATTTTTGATTTAATAGTTATTCTATATTTAATTCAATGATCCCTGTGGTCTACTGCTCCTGTCTTACTTGGAGATAGGTTTGGTATCACAGTGTGGAAATAACTATCTTTGACTTATCGTACGTGGTCTGGTTGTACCAGCTTGTGTCTATTCGGAGATATGCGCGTGATAATACAATTTTGAAATTGTAAAAATTTATCTCAAACATGGGAACCGTTCTAAAGTTAAAATATTTCAGGGTTTTTATACTTTTTTTGTGATTGCAAGCCCGTGGCTTATGGGTTTCCTCAGCATCTCGAATCTTCAATGATTAACCACTTTCCAATCGGCTTGATTCTTAAGCCTTGTGATTCTTGTATAAATTCAACCAATTTCTTTTACTTCATCTGCCATGGGGAGTTTCACGGGATTCTTTGTTTTAATACTTACCAAAGAGCTTCATCTCTGGACGTTGCGTCAGAGCTTTCAGTTTCAAGCCCATGTCATTGCATGTTGAACCTCTCTAATGCAATTTCAAATATTACCTACCTCGTATCCTTGATATTTCCAACAGATACATTTTAGAAATTTCAAAAAGAGCGTACACAATTTTGGAAAGTCAGTAGCTTGAATGTGATTCTGTTGTATTTTAGGTGACCAGTGTCTGATGATTTTCCATCTGATATCCCACTCAACTATTTCCACCCTTTATCACAATATAAGTTTGACATCTAGCAGTACACGTTAGGCCAAGGTATTTGATTCCAGTAGTAGTAGTAGTAGTAAATATTTGCTTTTACTAGCAAGTTCTCTACACTTTAAATTTTTTTGTGATAATGGGAGGCAAACAAGCAGACGGATTTCCTGATCAAAGATGAAAATGGTGCATTGCCAACATGATGCCGAAATGTTAGGCCTCAAGCAAAATTGAGTTCAAGGGCTACCTTACCCTCCTAACTAAGAACACGTCAACGGCGAGTGTTTGACGTTATGATGTCAGGAATAGGTAGGGTGGTGTTACCAATCCGGGTGAGTTCGTGGCGACTCTACCACGTAGAGAGATCACGGTGTTAGTGACGGTAAGCCTATGATCGCCTTTTACAAGCTGACTGGCACAGGAAGGCAGATGGTCTATTCTGCAAAAGAACCCGAACCAACACGGGGCAATTTATTTGTGATTCTGTTACTATCGTTATATAGACATTATAGTAGGTACTATTTAAATTATGCTCTTCGGCTTTACACTTTTTACCCTTTTTACACTTTATACTTATATTTATAAATTGGCTGACCTAATCTAAATTTAAGCGAAACGATTAAATAAGTGTAGTAACAACTCTATATAGATATATTTAAAATACATTCGGATTTCCGAATCTTGACGAATATAGCCGAAGCGCATAATTTAAATAGTTCTACCAAACTACTGAATATGCACGTGAACAATGACATTTCATTCAAATATATATTACTACTTCAAAAGTATCCGGTTTTTAAATTTTACAATTTAATCACAAATAATAATCTATTTGAGATGGTAGCGGTGGACATGAAAGCCATATTTCCCAGAATTTCTATGTGATACAAAAATTATCAGTCCAAATCTTATCGACAATCTGAAAGTACAAATACTAAATTAATATTAGGTTCAATTAGCTTTATTACAGTTGGGGGAACATTTTTTGGTGCCGCAAGGTTTCTGTTAATGATAAGCGTTGGATAAGATAGTGTTATCAGGTAGATGTTTTAAGATTAACTACCATTTGTATGTGCGTAGTGCTGCTAGGTTTACTACTAGTTGGAAAATTCTTATGACTAACTTTAGCCGAGGTTTTCCGTTGAGGAAAATTAGATGGTAAAATCTAGCCTGATTCCGAAAGTATTCTAGAAAAAAGTGACCTACATTTTGACTTATATCTCTAAGAATATTATGAATATAAATTTTCATATATAGTTATATCTATATACTGTATTTGCTATTGAAAGTTATTGTACAGGAAATATTTCGAACTAATAAAAAGACAAGAAGACATTTAAACCAAATTGCTTGTGTCGTATAAAGATATAGGTACTTGTGTAAGAAAACATTATTTTAAATAATAGAAATAAACTTTTATTTATTTAACGTATAGCTCAGTTTTTAAAAAGCTTATATTTTATACACATATCTTCACGCCAAATCCCTTACAGGGTAGGTAGATAGTAGATTATGTTTTAATATTGTGTTTCATTGTAACAGTTAACTTTAAACTACACACAGACTTTTATTTACATACTAGCTGTTGCCCGCGTAGTTAATGGTCCCACAGGTCCCACGGGGTAAAAACCATCAAATGTATTAATCCAAGTAACCCTCTTTATTTGTGCCAAATTTCTTGAAAATCGGTTCAGTAGTCTTTGCGTGAAGAAGTAACAAACAAACTTATAAACTTTATATTTCGATTTATTTTTTGCATTTATAATACTTATAGGATAAATTGGTACTAAAAAGTATTTCAAATGTCAATTTCCTTAAAATTGCTCCAAACTTAATAACACTCAAATTTAAATAAAAAAACTAAAAGAAACTCACCGTCGATTTGTTATTAATAACATAGTTTCCCAGATCATAAACCCATTAAATCTTTACTAATTACTTGTTCTAAATAAAATATCATAAAAATGAAGCGAATCATAAAATATGTTATTGAATTTGATTTCATAGATTTGATTCTTTAAATTTGCATATGTAAATAATTAATAACTACGTCTAAGAATAAATTATATAGAATCATAACTAAAACATTTATTTTTATAATATTGGAAGGCAAACAAGCAGACGGATTTCCTGATGCCCGCGTTTAATGCAATTCACGCTCCCTAGAGACACCAAAAGTGGTAATGGTGCGTAAAAGAAAGGCCTGGAGCAAAAGTAAGTTTACCGGCTACCTCACCACGGCTCCAAACCGGAACACGTCTTGACGTTATGGCGGCAGGAATAGGTAAGGCGGTGGTACCAATCCGTGTAAGTCGCTGCGAAACTGTACCACCTAGTTACGGTGTTAGTGACGGTAAGCCTATGTTCGCGTTTCAAGCTGCCTGGCAGGAAGGCAGATGGTCTATTCTGCAAAGGAGCCGGACCGACAAGGGGAAAATTTAATTTAACATTGTGAAATTGCAAAAAAACATCTCTTAATTTATTAGCATTCATTAAGGTAAAAAGGCAATACAAATAACAGTCTAAATACCGTCTATTTTATAATTTTAGAGTAGTAAAATTGCAAAAGATAGACTTAGACTTCCATAAGTAAGTCATCTTCGTTTATTTGTATTTTCCACGATTTTACTGAGATTATTTTGACAGTTCCGGACTTGCTTGCTACCTACCTCAAAGGTGCGCTCTTTAAAAAAATACTTAAACTCGCTTTAGAAGTGATGGACAAATCGATTAACGTACTTAAAAAAATATGAGGGTCAAATTTATAGCCTCCTCCCTTCCGAAGTCGGTAGGAAAAAAATCTCTACTCCCGTTGGTCAGCGCATTATGCGAGCATATCTGGAATATTATTTTATCATTATTAATTTATTGTCCGTAGATATACATATGAAAAAAGAAGTAACAAAATAAATAAATATCCTTGGACAAGTTTCACAAACTTAATCTAACCCCAAAGTAAGCAAATTATATGCTTGTGTTATGGGTGTTAGTCAACGATACTAATACATAGTAATACTTAAATAGATACCAGAATAAATTTAATAAACACTCAGACCCGGAAATGCAGATATCTAAATGTTCATCACACAAATGCCTGCCTCCGTCGGGAATCGGTAATCGGTCGGTATAGTTAGTCGTGTATACTAGCCACCCGACCAACGAGGCGGTAATATAATTAAATATACCACAAAAACCACTAGTCGAATTTGTATGGACCATCTGAACCTAAGGTACTTGCGACTCAGATTGCCCAGTTCTTAAGATGTCCCATTTTCAATGTTTTGCATTTTTTTTTACTTTTTTTTTGTATTTTTTCAAGTTTGAAAGATGATTGTTGCGATCTACAACTATGCTCTGAGGAGTTGTTTGGTTTAATCCAGCCGCTGATTTCCACCTTCGGACATCGCGTCAGAGTTTAAGGTATCATGCCCATCATCTCGATGCGTGGCGATCTACAACTATGCGACTCCAAAGACATTTCTCACGTCACTCAACACCTTTGTTGAATAAGTTACCAAGGGCGATATTCCCAAATAATTATGACTTAGGGACCTTCAAGAAAAGAGCGTACTCATTCCTTAAAGGTCGGCAACGCATTTGTTGCATCAAGCAGGCAGTGGGCGGCGGTGATCACTTTCCATCAGGTGACCCACTTGCTCGTTTGCCTCCTCTTGTATAAAAAAGTACTGAAAAAAAGGACTATCAAACTCCGTTCGTTGTTTGGTATGAGTGTGGCACACGCAAAAAACATGCCAACAAATCAATAACCTCATTTCTTGAGTCGGTTAAAAAATACGAATGTTTCAAACAATTAAAGCAAGCGATATAGAAAAGTGAGCGCTCGTTTTACTGAGTTGCCTATTCTACCGTAAAAACCTTCTGATTTTCTTTCCCTTTCTAACCAACGCCGTTCATTTTTTGTTTCACTCACGTTACGCTTGATCGAGTTTCAACCATCTTTCTTGCTCCGAAGTTGTTTAATACTTTTATCTCTCTTTTAGTTTGGAAATATGTATGCAGTGGGTAATAGTCTATGGGATACTGAATAGTTTAAGTTGCTTTTACCTTTAACTCAAGAAACTTTAACACCTCAAGAGTTGTAATGTTCTTTTGAAACGTAGTAAAATGGTAAAAATACGATTTAAATTTCTTTAATACGACGAAGAATGACTTATTTAAGTATAACTCATAAACTTATCCTATTTTGATCAAATTTAATTTGAGTCATCGTCATTAAAACATCATCCAAATCGATTCAATCGTCACTAACACTAACATCTGACTACGTGGTAGACTGTCGCAACGATTCATCCAGATTGGTATTGCTAGGTATTGGTAGCCGATAAACTTACTTTTGCTCGAGTCCTAACATCTCCGTCTCAGGTTCACAACGTACCATTACCATCTTTTGTGTACCTAAGTGGCGTGAATTTCTTACCATCAGGAAATAAGTCGGCCTTCCAATATCATAAAAATATAGGCATACCTTTTAAGTCAGAGCTGTTTTACTAATGTTTGTTGCATTTATTACTTAAAAAGTATTACTGAAAGAAATACAAAATAGTCTCCCATAGACGTCATTTTAAATTTTGAATGTATATCTAACAACTCTTAGATTTTTCAATCGATTCGAGAGTTCAAATTGTCAGAACATTCGACGACTTGATAAAAAAGGGTGCTGGTTCGAATTCTGTCTGAATTGATTTTTTTTTATCTCCTCTATATATATTTTATTTACCGCCTCTGTGGTCTAGCGGTCCGGGTGTTGGACTTGACTGCATGAGGTCTCGGGTTCGAATCCCGGGTCGGCCAAAAAAAAGAAAATTTTACTTTTCCAGTTTTGTAATAAAAAAAAAATGTTGGTCGGGATTGGAAATGTGCCCAGTTGGCGATAGGCTTGCCACCTATTACATTGTGGGACTTAGTGTCTTCGGCTAGTCGTGGGTGCCCTGGTTGTGCCTCTGCCTACCCCTTCGGGTATATGGGCGTGAAGATACTATCTTACTTACTATGTATATATTACTTTATGGCCCAAGCGAAATACAAATAACTACATATTTTTTTTCTTTGTTCAATAATTGTAAAAAAATGTCCCAAATACTCGAAAAGTGCCAATAGTAAAACACCGTAAGAAAAACTAAATTTGTAGCTGTTATAAAATTTTTGTTTAAGACAAATTCCCTCACAAAAGGTAAGAAAGAAATTATCATTTTATCACAGGAGTTAAATCCTCAATAGCCATATGGTTAGAGCATTCGTCGGCTGCTATGTAAGGGTGCAAGTTCAAATCATGTATAGATTAAAAAACACATTTCCTTTCCGTTGCTCGAGCCGGGGATCGAACCTGGGACCTTGTGGCGTCAATTCTAACATCGGACCGCTACACCACAGAGACGATACACGTTCTCCTTTTTGGAAGTAGCTTGAAAATAACCTAATATCTCTGCAACATTAGTAAATATCTAAGAACTAATAATATTTTGATAACCATCTTGAGATTTACGAGCGCTGTGATGGCTTCCAACAGTTCTAACTGAAATACAACTAGCTGTCGGGTCAATAAAACTTCTTTGTTTTGTTTATCATCTATTAATACGTTCGTTTAATGTCATTTCCGGTATGTAATATTTGTAATGGATATTTTCAGTAGTAATAGGGACAACTACTGACAATCGTAGTTAGTGTAACAATGTATAGGTGTACGTTTCTTTTTTACACCAAAAAGTTTTTAAAAAAATGAGCATTTGTGCCGCGTATTAGTCTGGGTCCATTATTGAGAAAATTTCTACAAATGCCGGTTTTATCGCTAATAAACAATTTCTTTCAAACAACCTGCAATCAGACCTAAAAGCAACGATAACGAAAAAGTCAATCTTCAAAAACCACTTGTCAACTTAAAGAAATTATAATTCTTCAAATAACAGTTTTTTTTTCATGATATTGCATTGAACATGTGGATGTGAATATTTTTTTTTTTTGAGAAAATCTCCAAAGCACATTTTCCGCTTAGGTTCAATCTAAATATTTTAAGATATTGTGTATCGGTGTGGCTACAAAAAAAAACTGACTGTTCCGGTTAACTTCATTCCACCCGTTCAGTTTTTAGTGAAACTTAAAATGATTTTTTCTAGTTTTCTTAAAGACGTGGGGGATAAAAAGTATTCTATGTCTGTCTCCTGGTTCTAAAGTACCTCCCCGTTTGTCAGTCATCTCCATCTGTTTCTAAGGACTGGTAATGAAATTTCAGTTTTTTTTTACTAAAAAACATACTTTTGAGGTATTACCTTCTTGCGAAGTTTGGATCTGATGATAAGATCCCTAGGTTATCGAGGAAAATATTAAATCTTCGTATACTTAAATTACATAATAGTGAAATCTAAGTAGATTTATTGTTGTAAGGGATATATTTATAAAATATTACACAGACAGTGGCCATCTTATTAATAACATAGACTAAAGTGCGCCAAGGTTTAACCTGGTATTATTGTCTTTATTATTCTGTGATACACACTATAATATCAACTTAACTTTACTCTCACTTTAGAGAGATTCCACACTACGTCCGATCCGAATCCGATCCGAACTCGTGAAAATAAGGTCCGTTGCAGCCGTAGAACTATTTGTATGGTGATTTACGCACTAGATCCGATCTCCATCATCCGATTTGTTTCCGTCATTCTAGAATCTCCATTCCGGAGAAGATTTTTGACGGACCAATTTAACCATAGTACTTTTTGTATGAACGCTCGCGCACTGCATTCGAATTTAATCCAATCTGCGTACGTCAGTATTACTCAGAGAGCAGAATAAGTAAGAAAGGAAAAGATATTACTCTTCGTCGGTTTCCGAAACCTATGGAAACTATTACTATTTGGCGACTGTTTAAATAAAATAAAAAATGTGTCTGTATAACTGTATATTATATTTACATACACACTAAGGATATTTTTTTTATTTTCGTTGTATTGTAAGGTTACGCGCGCACTGGTGACTGATGGAAACTTACAGGTGCAAAAACTTTCGTCCCTGAAAGTTGTTCTTCCTTTAAAATTTGTAGAGGTATACTATATGTCTTAGTTTTCGTATATGTATTACTGTATTGATTATGTACTGTCATGTCGATTCTTATATTTCCTGACGTTTCCTGGCGTAACACTGCGTACTCATTGAAAAAGCTACTTTTAACCGTCGATCTTGCAAGAGGCACTTGCACCTAGAAATATTAACGTCTTCTGCGTCTGTGAAAGAGCTCATGGTATTTGTCTATGTACATATATGTATTTGACTTACTGTAAGAGAAAACATATTATAGTGTCAAGGATTTTCTTGTAGAAAGGAAATTGTAGTAAAATAATTGTAATAATTAATAACCAAATATAATTAAAGATATGGTTGCGGAGGAGTTTGTTTTGCCGTTTCTTCTCCTGACTGACTAGATTTGGAAACGGTGGTAGTTTACGGTAGATAGCGTTAAATTTAAATATAGTTTTTAAATTTTTGGTAATATATAATTTTTGTAATAAATTATTAAAAAAACTTAAACTAAAACATGAAAAAGAACTAATAAATAAGTCAACAAATAACACAAAACAACTTTGGAATACAATAAAAACAATAACAAACATAAAACATGATAAAACTTTGAACATAGATTTATTAAATATTAAAACTACCCCTATTCAATCAGTTAACTATATTAATGATTATTTTGCAAACATAGGAAAAAACCTCGCTGAAAACTTACGAAATGATGAAAATATTTCATTTCGTTATAAATCAATACCAGAGGTATCTTCTTCTTTTGTTCTTCTAGATACCGATTCAGTAGAAGTAGATCTTGTTATTTCTAGACTTAAGTCGAAAAGTGCACCCGGGTGGGATAATATCCCTACCAAGTTTTTGAAACTTTCAAAAATTACTCTTGTTCCTATAATAACTCATTTAGCTAATCTTTGTTTTCAAAAAGGATTATTTCCTATCCCCTTAAAAAATCCTTGAGTATCCCAGTTTATAAAAGTGGACCCCAAAATGACATTAACAACTATAGGCCTATTTCTATACTACCCGTCATTGCTAAAATTATTGAAAAATTGATAAATGTTCGTCTTATTGGGTAACTTGAACAATTTAAAATCATTTCAAATAATCAGTTTGGTTTTAGGCGTGGAAAATCTACGGAAGATGCTATTTCATCCTTGACATCTTTTATAATAGAGCAATTAGATAGGAAGAAAAAGTGTTTGTCAGTATTCTTGGATTTGAAAAAGGCCTTTGATACCGTTTCAATCCCCTGTCTAATAAAAAAACTTATGGCCGTGGGTATAAGAGGCACACCTTTAAAATTATTTGAAGATTATCTAAGAGACCGAAAACAACTTGTAAAACTTAATGACTATTTAAGTACCGAGTCCGACATTTCTTTTGGGGTTCCTCAAGGCAGCGTACTTGGTCCTAAATTGTTTTTAATCTATATTAATAGTTTGCTTAAAATAGATGTCCAAGACTGCCAAATATTTTCTTATGCAGATGACACAGCACTAGTCTTCGCAGGTTCAACCTGGAAGAGTGTCTTCGAAAATGCCGAAATGGGTCTATCTAAAGTTTCAAATTGGTTAAGACAAAACTTACTTACCCTAAATATTTCCAAAACTAATTACATATGTTTCTCTATCAATGACAGAACACAACCAGTAAATTCATATAACTTAAAAATTCATAATTGCAACAGTAACAGTACACATAACTGTACGTGTACAGCTATTGATAGAGTCACATCTACGAAATATTTAGGAGTCATTTTGGACCGACACTTGAATTGGCATATACATATTGATTATATGTGTGATCGCGTTAGGAAGCTAAATTGGATATTTGGAAAATTAAGACTGGTGCTTAATAGAAACCTAATAAATCGCGTATATAAAGCCTTAGCTCAGACTGTAATTAGTTACTGTATTTCTGTATGGGGAGGTACAAATAAAACTAAATTTTTGGAAGTTGAAAGATGTCAACGGTGTCTATTAAAAATTATGTATCACAAACCTCATCGATTTCCCACACAAGATCTATATAAATTCTGTAAATTGCTATCTGTAAGAAAACTGTACATATTATCAACCGCCCTAAGATTGCATAAAGAACTACCTTACAAAACGCACTCCCATACCACAAGAAGAAAACAGAAAGTTGCCGTTACTATACAGACTAAAACAGTATTTGCTCAGCGACAATACGTATCACTACCAGCCCATCTGTATAATAAGTTAAATAAAAAGTTAGAAATATATCCGTTAAATACTCATATGTGTAAAACAGTTATTATAAATTACTTGGAAGTACGATCATATGACGAGGTCGAATCACTTATATCGTATAAATAAAATGGTATTTTGAGACACAAATACACACACACATATACACACACACTCACACACACACTCACTCACACACTCACTCACACACTCACACTCACACACACACACTCACTCACACACACACAAAATGCATGATATTCATAACATAATCTTAAAAGTTTATCTCATTGTTATTTGTAATTATATTAACTGATTTTGATTTTAT